>CM060323.1:42061013-42073513 GCA_030674155.1 Stramonita haemastoma
CATCTTGTGCACACGTTAAATCCTGTTCCGCTTTTCGTAAGAGTAGGCCATCGTGTGCCGGTGGGAACAGATGACATTTACAAAACTGCATACACACGGGGACTGGATGTAAAAAAGCACAAGAGTGCTTATCCCATTATCCTCGATAAAAAGAATAAAAGAAAAAAAAGAAAAAGAAAGAAAAAAGAAGAAAAAAAAAAGCAGGTAGGTCATGGTAAATAGCACCAGTGACCTTTTAGTTAGCATAGTCACGAAGGTCAACAACTGGAAGAACGAGCCTCCTTCAGAGATATCTTAGTTCCACACTGACCAAAGAGAACCACTTTCAGTTGCAATACAGATAAACCAGCCCTTGAGACCTTCCCTTCCAGCAAAGATGACCAGGATTTGAAAAAAAAAAGAAAAAAAAAAGCAAGATTAGTTTCCCAACAAAATTGAAACTGTTTTTAGAACTCGCCTTCATTTTTACTCTGCTATAGCATACTTCCCCATGGGGATGCCAGGGGGAGGACCTGTCAGTATAAACAGCATCCCACCTTCTAGAAATTCTGTGCTCGAAATTCCCTCTTTTCTATCACTGTTTTTTTTTGTTTCTCCCTTGCTTGTTTTTTCTTCCTATCCTTTCTTCTTGTCTATTTTTTGCCTTCTCAGTCCATTCTCTTGCTTTTTTTCTCTCTCTCCAGAAAGACTTAAAAGAAACAATTCTCTCCCACGCCGAAGTCGGATGCGCTGGGCCTGACTTGCCAGGCGCTTAACAGCAGCGCAACGTATTTTCGCTCATCTGACAGACAACAATAGCTGTGGTCAGGGTGTTTGACGAAAAAGAAAAAAAAAAGAAAAAAAAGAAAAAGCTCTTCATGTATTGGCCTCTTCAGTCACCACCAGGGGACCTTGCACAAACTGAAATCACCCCCCTTTGCTGTTACCCATCATCTTCGCATGCAAGGAATCAGCCATCACCATCATCGTCTTTTTTCATTATCATCGTCATCATCATCGTCATTATCAACATCATCAGGTTCATCATCAGGTTCATCATTTCAGTTCATCATCTCAGGTTCATCATTCATCATTTCAGTCATCATCATGAGGTTCATCATTAGGTTCATCATAGAGGTTCATCATCATCATCATCATCATTCATCCATCATCATCATCATCATCATCATCATCATCATCATCATCATCATCATACAGGACATTCCACACTAACACTGAACGTGGTGAACTATCATCATCATCATCATCATCATCATCATCATCATCATCATCACACATCCACCACCACCACCACACCACCACCACCACCACCACCACCACCACGTCATCAACCTCATCATCATCATCAGCAGCAGCAGCAGCACCACACCACACCACCACACCACCACCACCACCACCACCACCACCACCACCACCACCACCACCACCATCATCATCATCATCATCATCATCATCATCACCACCACCGCCACCACCACCACCACCACCACCACCACAAACCATTCCACGCTAACAGTGAACGTGGTCTCTGAACAAGCGTAGACACAACCACACACACACACACACACACAGAGTCCCAGTAGAGCAATGCCAGACTGAACGGAGCCTAGCCCCCATGTTCTGGTTGAGTGGCAGGCATGATGGATGGATGGATGGGTGGAAGAAAGGGAAAGGAAGGAAGGAAGGAAAGGAGGGAGGGGAAGGTTAGGGGTGGGGTGGGTGAGAGAGGTAATGTGACCACGTCACGTAATGCTTGTGTACCCTACAGACTGAGTGCATGGTCAGCCAGCAGAAATAGTAGGCTAGAGTGGCCTATAGGGCCCAAGGCAGAGAGCTATACTAGGCTAGAGTGGTGCCATATAGTAGGCCTACTAGGCCTGCTAGAGTACAATGTCAGTCATTCGGAACACGGAACACGGAACAGTAGGTACAGGCAGGTGCTCCATTTCCAGTTCTACCCGTAGGCCTAGTAGCCTGTGTCCATGACTAATTGGGTTGTGGGTTGAGTGGGTAGTATGGGTGGATGGTGGCTAAACGATTTAAAAAAAAAAAAAAAAGAAGAATGTGGGCGACAAGCGGGGTGAGGGAGTGGGTGAGGGAGTGAGGGAGGGAGTGGATGAATAAATCAATGATCGAATGAGAGAGAGAGAGAGAGAGAGAGAGAGAGAGAGAGAGAGAGAGAGAGAGAGAGAGAGAGAGAGAGAGAGAGAGAGAGAGAGAGAGAGGGGGAAGAGAGAGAGAGAGAGAGAGAGAGAGAGAGAGAGAGAGAGGGGAGGGAGAGAGGAGAGAGAGAGAGAGAGGCAAGAAGAAGAGAGGAGAGAGAGAGAGAAGAAGAGAGAGAGAGGAGAGAGAGAGAGAGAGAGAGAGAGAGAGAGAGAGATGGTGAGAGAAGGAGAGAGAGAGAGAAGAGAGAGAGAGAGAGAGAGAGAGAAGAGAGAGAGAGAGAGAGAGAGAGAGAGAGAGGAAGAGAGATGAGAGAGAGAGAGAGAGAGAGAGAGAGGAGAGAGAGGAGGAGAGAGAGGCGAGCTGTGTAAAACAATAAGAGAGAGAGAGAGGGGGGGGACGGCAGGCAGAAGACAGACAAAAGACAGACAACGGACAAAACAGACAGACATAAAAAGATGTAGATAAGAGCTACAAAGAAACAACAAAATAGACAAGACAGAGTCTACATCTGATCTCAATTTGAAGATAGATTAAAAACAACACAAAAAACAAACAAAAAACACATGTCTCCTCTTGCACCAATTAGCTTTCAGGGAAAAATGCTAGCACTGTGACCAAAAAAAAAAAAAGAAAAGAAAAGAAATGCTAGTTTTGTTTATGTTACGACTCTCCTGCGTCACATTACCATCCTTAGGATCTCCCAACCCCAGAGGTCCCATGGATGACTTGACAACCAGCCCTCTCCATCCTATTCTGGGGGGAGGGGGGGGGGACGGGATAGCCAGGTGGTTAGAGTAATGCGTATTGTGCTCATGATCTGCTGACTCGGGTTCGAATCTCGTTCAAGAAGATTTTTTCCCCTCTGGAGCTAACATCAGTGCCGACTCCACTTCCTCCTAAAAGTCCTTCGGGTGGACTATATAAACTGAGCTCCCGTGTGCAAACGCACGCAGAACGTCTTGCGCTCACGTTAAAACCTGTTCCGCTTTTGGAAGATTAGGCCATTGTGTGCTGGCGGCGGTGGGAAGTGACGATAAAATTGACAAAACTACAAACACACGGAGACTGGATGTAACTTGAAATAAAAGAATGAGTAAACAAGTAACTAACTAAATATGTAAATAAATAAACGAAAACATAAATTGATACATTTATCTGTATTAGCAAAAACATCTCATTGTGTTCTCTATCTTTATGTGTGTTGGGTCAGATGGATAGCTCATTCTCTGCATTGAAGGCAGCAGTACACTGCAGGTCCTCCCAGTCTCCAAAGAGCTTCTTGGCTACTGGGGTGATAGGGTCAGTCAGGCCAGCAGATCTCCTTTCGGAGTGCCTCGTGTAGGCCTAGTGGTCAGGACTGCAGCACATGTTCTGTGGTCTTTTCTATTTTATTTTATTCCACTTTAGGTCACAGTATATTTCTATGCGAGAAATTCGGGCTGCTCTCCCCAGGGAGAGCGCGTCGCCACAAGCGCAGCGACACCCACCACTTTTTTTTTCCCCTTCTTTTATGTCTGCAACTGTATTTGTTTCCCTAATCAGAGACGCTTTATTTCTACAGAATTTGCCAGGACAACCGTCTTGTTGCCGTGGGTTCTTTTATGTGCGCTAAATAATGATGTGTAACATACGGGACCTCAGTTTATCATCTAA
Organism: Stramonita haemastoma; assembly: GCA_030674155.1. Classification (NCBI taxonomy): domain Eukaryota; kingdom Metazoa; phylum Mollusca; class Gastropoda; order Neogastropoda; family Muricidae; genus Stramonita; species Stramonita haemastoma. Next base: position 42,064,833 of record CM060323.1, read on the forward strand.
TCCGAAAGACTAGCACCCAGACCACCACTCATGGTCTAATGGATGGGGAAAAATTTTGGCCCAAACGGTTCAAACCACTGCACACTCCGACTCATACTTTTTTTTTGGGGGGGGGATAAAAGGGTCACACACACACACACACACACACACACACACACACACACACACACACACCACACACACACACACACACACACACACAAAACACACACAACACACACACACACACACACACACACACACACACACACACACACACACACACACAGAAAAAAATATTCCTTGTACTTTTTCAAAGCACTTGTCCTTATTTTCATATTGTATAACCCTAGCTCTGTCTAGACACTAGCCTAGACCTCAAATAGCCCTCTAACTATCCTCTCTCTCTCTCTCTCTCTCTCTCTCTCTCTCTCTCTCTCTCTCTCTCTCTCTCTCTCTCTCTCTCTCTCTCTCTCTCTCTCTCTCTGTCTGTCGTCTGTCTGTCTGTCTGTCTGTCTGTCTGTCTGTCGTGTCTCTGTCTCTGTTCTTTCTTTCTTTTTCTTTCTTTCTTTCTTTCTTTCTTTCTGTCCATCTGTTTGTCCTTGTCTGTCTGTCTGTGTCTGTGTCTGTCTGTCTGTCTGTCTGTCTGTCTGTCTGTCTGTCTGTCTGTCTGTCTGTCTGTCTGTCTGTCTGTCTCTCTCTCTCTCTCTCTCTCTCTCTCTCTCTCTCTCTCTCTCTCTCTCTCTCTATCTATCTATCTATCTATCTCTATCTATCTACTTCTATCTCCAGAAGGGGGAATGGAGGCCTTTGTATTCTGAGCTGACAACACAGAGGCCTGCATACACAGAATGGGAACTATCAAACGGTGGCCATACAACGCAGTTGCTTTGTTTTTTCTGGAAACAGAACAGTACACAAACAAGATAGAGAGAGAGGGGGGGGGAGAGAGAGGGAGGGAGGGGGAGAGAGAGAGCGAGCTAGAGAGAGAGAGAGAGCGAGCTAGAGAGAGAGAGAGGAGAGTACGAGAAGAGAGAGAGAGAGAGAGAGGAGGAGGAGAGAGAGAGAGAGAGAGAGAGAGAGAGAGAGAGAGAGAGAGAGAGAGAGAGAGAGAGAGAGAGAGAGAGAGAGAGAGAGAGGAGAGAGAGAGAGAGAGAGAGAGAGAGAGAGAGGCAAAATTCTTTTATTCGAGGATAATAGATAGGCACTCATGTGCTTTTTTACATCCAGTCCCCGCCCTTTTCAGGGATAACATCAAGATATAAAGAGAGAGAGAGAGAGAGAGAGAGAGAGAGAGAGAGAGAGAGAGAAGAGAGCAGAGACAGACAGAGACAGCAGACAGACAGACAGACGAGACAGACAGACAGACGCAGAGACGGAGACAGAGAGACAGAGAGAAGAGAGACAAGCAGAGAGAGGGAGACAGAGAGAGAGAGAATTTAATTGTAGAGGCCATGTAACCCGTTACAAATTAGTTGACAGACAGAGACGGACACAGACAGACTGAGAAGGAATCAATGACGGAATGTCTGCTCTTTATAATACGCAAGGACGAAGATTTTTAGGCCAAGCCTTTTCTTACCATACTTCCTTCTCTCGTAACAATCTCGCCATGTCGGCATCACTGAATTCAGCATTAACCGCCGCACCCAATGACACCGACATGATCCTCTTCTCCATGTGCCCCAGGCTTTGGACCTTGATGAGTTCATGGATTGTCATGCCTCAACCCGGGATCGAGTACTGATTCATGGATTGTCATGCCACAGACCCTGATGAGTTCATGGATTGTCATGCCACAGACCCTGGTGAGTTCATGGATTGTCATGCCCAGACCCTGATGAGTTTATGGATTGTCATGCCACAGACCCTGATGAGTTCATGGATTGTCATGCCACAGACCCTGAGTGAGTTCATGGATTGTTATGCCACAGACCCTGATGAGTTCATGGATTGTCATGCCACAGACCCTGTGAGTTCATGGATTTATGGCCACAGACCCTGTGAGTTCATGGATTTGCTACCCTGATGTTCTGGATTTTGCCACAGACCCTGATGAGTTCATGGATTGTCATGCTTCAGACCCTGATGAGTTTATGGATTGTCATGCTCAGACCGATGATTTATGGATTTAGCCACAGACCTTGATGAGTTCATGGATTGTCATGCCACAGACCCTGGTGAGTTTATGGATTTTCATGCCACAGACCCTGGTGAGTTCATGGATTGTCATGCCACAGACCCTGGTGAGTTTATGGATTGTCATGGCACATACCCTGCTGACTTCATGGATTTTCATGTCACAGACCCTGGTGAGTTCATGGATTGTCATGCCACAGACCCTGGTGAGTTCATGGATTGTCATGCCACAGACCCTGATGAGTTCATGGATTTTCATGGCACATACCCTGATGACTTCATGGATTGTCATGCCACAGACCCTGGTGAGTTCATGGATTGTCATGCCTCAGACCCTGATGAGTTTATGGATTTTTATGCCACAGATCCTGATGATTCATGGATTTTCATGGCACATACCCTGATGACTTCATGGATTTTCATGGCACATATCCTGATGACTTCATGGATTTTCGGCATCACTGAATTCAGCATTAACCGCCGCACCCAATGACACCGACATGATCCTCCTTCTCCGTGTGCCCCAGGCTTTGGACCCTGATGAGTTCATGGATTTTCATGGCACATACCCTGATGACTTCATGGATTTTCATGGCACATACCCTGATGACTTCATGGATTTTCATGGCACATATCCTGATGACTTCATGGATTTTCATGGCACATACCCTGATGACTTCATGGATTTTCATGGCACATACCCTGATGACTTCATGGATTTTTATGCCTCAGGATTCTGCTGACTTCATGATTGGATTTTTCATGACGCCACGGGATTCTGTGATTTTTGCAAAAGAGAGGAACTGGTGATCTACCCTTTTTTTTTTTTTTTTTTTTTTAAATCTCAGCGAGGGAGAGGAGATGGGCGCCACCCTCAACATGCTGGCCCCTAGAGAAGCTGAGGTCTCTGACATGTCACTCCCCTACCACCACATACGTTATGGAAACGCCTTGTACTGCTGTACTTAATATCATTTTTCATTTATCTGTTTTATTATTTATTCTTTTATAGCAGGGATAATGGAACAAGCACTCATGTGCTTTTTTACTACCCGCCCCCGTTATATGTGTATGCAGTTTTGTAAATCTTGTCATCTGTTCCCACCGGCACACAATGGCCTACTCTTACGAAAAGCGGAACAGGATTTAACGTACTTAAGCCGAGGCGTGCACAATATCACCCATCCAATTCATCTTGAATTGATAACCATACTCAAAGCTGCTGCTTAACCTCAGCTTAGGGAAAGCCAGTGCTCTGACCACTGAGCTACCCCGTCCCCATACTTGTAACCATACATACATCAAAAGGAGACAAAAAAACACACAGACACAGACAAAACAACAGACCGACACGTCGCACACGTACGCACGCACGCACGCACGCACGCACCACGCACGCATGCACGCACGCACGCACCAGCACGACACACACACATACACACTCACACACACACACACACACACACACACACACATCACACACACAACACACACACACACACACACACACACACACACACACACACACACACACACACACACACACACACACACACACTTATAATCAAGTGTGCTGCAGCTTTCCACCACAGCCGGAAACCTTGACCGCATGCAGCCATAGCACACCAATCTTTGTGGAAATCAGGTTCTTGGAAACAGAAATAATCTCTTCTCTCTCTTTCCCCTCTCTCTCTCTCTCTCTCTCTCTCTCTCTCCTCTCTCTCTCTCCTCTCCTCTCTCTCTCTCCTCTCTCTCCTCTCTCTCTCTCTTCTCTCTTCTCGTCTCGTCTGTCTGTCTGTCTGTCTGTCGTCTGTCTGTCTGTCTGTCTGTCTGTCTGTCTGTCTGTCTGTCTGTCTGTCTGTCTCTCTCTCTCTCTCTCTCTCTCTCTCTCTCTCTCTCTCTCTCTCTCTCTCTCTCTCTCTCTCCTCTCTCTCTCTCTCTCTCTCTCTCTCTCTCTCTCTTCTGTCTATAATATATATATATATATATATATATATATATATATATATATATATATATATATATTATATATGTATATATGTATATATGTATATATGTATATAGTGATTATAATATATATATATATATAATATATATATATATTATATATAATATAATATATTACATTGTGCATTATATATCTCTCTCTCTCTCTCTCTCTCTCTCTCTCTCTCTCTCTCTCTCTCTCTCTCTCTCTCTCTCTCTCTCTCTCTCTCTCTTCTCTCTTCTCTTCTTCTTCTTTTCTTCTTCTTTTCTTCTTCTTCTTTCTTCTTCTTCTTCTTCTTCTTCTCTTCTTCTTCTTCTTCTTCTTCTTCTTCTTCTTCTTCTTCTCTCCCCCCATCCTCCTCCTCCATCCTTCTCTCTCCCTTCTTCTTCCCCGAAATGCATGCGGTGCTGTTGGGACACTGCACTGATTTTTTTTTAGGCTGTGTTTCATGACCAAATCAAACTTGGCGGAGTCCATCCCTCTCCAGGTACAGGGTGCATGCTGGGTATGTTCATGTTTCCGGAACCCATCACATGCTGACGTGAACTACAGGATATATATATATATATATATATATAGATAATGATATAGATTAAGTAGTATAGATAATATATTAGATGTAGAGTAGAGAAGATAGATGATAGAAGAAGAGAGAGATGTAAGAATAGAAAGAAGAGAAGATAAATATGCTTATTTGATCTTCTGCATACCACACATACACATAACACAACACACACACACACACACACACACACACACACACACACACACACACACACACACACACACACCACACACACACACACACACACACACACACACACACACACACACACACAACATCATCCAAACCAATCGATCACTAAGTCACTCCAAAGGTCGTGCTGTAGTGGACATCAAACCAAACCAATAAAAATAAACCCAACCCAAAATCCACCACTTAAGTCCCCAAATGGCATTACGTGATGCTGGGATTAACCGTCAAGACTTGTACGACATTGGAATGGGTATATAAGTTTGATAAAGCTAAGACACCTTATCCATCTCAGCTAAGGCCAGTGAAACATGGATGCATTAGTGAGATGACCGGGCGAAAATTGAACCGTTCCACATCGCACAAGTAGAAACACAGGAGTGTATATCAGCTTGAACTAAAGTAGGAAAAGGGTCACCAGACTACAATCATACCATAAACACCTCATGATGCTGTGTGCATACAGCGAAAAATGAAGTAAACCTAGACCTACAGCATTCACATCACAAACACAGCATGATGCTGTGTGCATACTAGCGAAAAATGAAGTAAACCTAGCATACAGCATTCACTCACAAACACAGCATGATGCTGTGTGCATACTAGCGAAAAATGAAGTCAAACCTAGCCTACAGCATTCACATCACAAACACAGCATGATGCTGTGTGCATACTAGCGAAAAATGAAGTCAACCTAGCCTACAGCATTCACATCACAAACACAGCATGATGCTGTGTGCATACTAGCGAAAAATGAAGTCAACCTAGCCTACAGCATTCACATCACAAACACAGCATGATGCTGTGTGCATACTAGCGAAAAATGAAGTCAACCTAGCCTACAGCATTCACATCACCTCAGCCGGAAACTCTTTTATCACCAACATACCACATACATCACTGCCGAAGCCATGTTTTCTTAGAAATTGAGAAATGAACAGTAAACTAGTAGCAATGATTTTGTCCGTCACGGATTTTGTATTACGCAGCGTGTGTGCGTAATTATGATTAGGAGTAGAACGAAAATAAACATACTGCATGTATTGTTCGTTCTGTGCAGACACATGCAAACAGGATGTCACAGTGTAGACAGGCTAGTTGACTGTGCTGTCCTTGTAATGTTCTTGTGAGCCAGATTTGGTGGAAGATGCAGCACACACTCAAGTACAGTGCAGAAGTGGGTGGCAGTTTGTTTGTGAAGGTTTGTCCTACATCTTAGCCTGTTTTTGCACCTGTCGGGATGTCAGGGTGGGGGGGGGGGGGGGGCTATTACATAACAGGACAGACAGGGAACTTGCACCCTTCACCTTAAAGAGAGAGAGAGAGAGAGAGAGAGAGAGAGAGAGAGAGAGAGGAGAGAGAGAGAGAGAGAGAGAGAGAGAGCAGACAGACAGACAGACAGACAGACAGACAGACAGACAGACAGACAGACGAGACAGACAGACAGACAGACAGACAGACAGACAGAGACAGAGACAGAGAGACAGAGACAGACAGACAGAGAGATAGAGAGATAGAAACAGAGACAGACAGACAGACAGATAGAAGGACAAAGGCAGGCAAATTCTTTATTTAGAGGATAATGCATAAGCATTCGTGTGCTCTTTTTTTTTTTTTTACATCCAGTCCCCGCCCTTATCAGGGATAAAGGAACAAAGACAGAGACAGACAGAAAGACACAGACAGACATGTGACAGATATAGACAGCAGACAGACAGACAGAAGACAGAGCAGACAAAGAGGGGGTGGGATAGACAGGGATATCCTGCTTTGTATCAAAAAAGCCATCACATTATCAGACATAACGGAAAGACATTGTAAACTTCCTAATGCAACACCTTGTGAGAAGACATTTTCTCTCCCAGAGTGGCTTTTTTTTTAATACAGAATTTTGCCAGGGACAAACCTCTTGTTGCCGTGGGTTCTTTTACGTGCGCAAAATAATGATGTGTAACACACGGAACCGTTTATCGGTTTATCGTCTCATCCGAAAGACTAGCACCCAGACACCACCACTCATGGTCTAATGGACAGGGGGAAAGTTTTGGGGCCCAATGGTGAGATATTTTGTGTGTATGGACCGTTTACTCCCTCACCATTAAGGCAGACGCATTCCGTTATTTTGTTGCTTTACAAGATTCAGCGCTAAACAAAGTCTATACATTCTTGTTATTTTTATAGTCGCATTTCGGCTTCTAGGAGGATAAGATTAGAATTGAGTCGACCAATTTTGCCAGGACAGTCAGGAGGTACCTCCCTGCTCTTTTTCTGATTTCCATTTGCCATGGGTTCTTTTGAACGTGAAAAGTCTCGTAAGCACACAGGTCCGAATGGTTTAGAGTTCCTCTGAAAGTCTGGGCTATTCAGTTCGATTTTCCTGTCAAACTGAAAGAAAAGGCAAGGGTGGGAATCGAACCAAGAACCGTTTCGGTTGTGCTTGTTAGGAAAGAGAACGTCTTAGCCATGCTGTCACCTTCCTTCTTGGTTTCATCTAACAACAGTCTTTAATCAGCCTAGTCACAATTCACCCTCACACTTCTCGACCAACAACAAAAGAGGGACAGGATAGCTAGTGGTCAGAACATTGCGCTCGCAATTTGACGACCCAGGCTCGGTTCCGTTCGAGGGGATTTTTCACCCTGGAGTTAACAGTAGTGCTGGCAAAAAAAAACAAACTCAACAACCCAGTAGTGCTGACTCCAGTCTCCCCAAAAGTCCTTCAGATGAGATTGAAAACCGAGGCCCCGTGTGCGAACGCACGCAGAATATCTTGCGCACACGTTAAATCATGTTCCGCTTTTTGTAAGAGTAGGCCATTGTGTGCCGGTGGGAACAGATGACACCTTTTACAAAACTGCATACACACGGGGACTGGATGTAAAAACAGCACATAAGTGCTTATTCCATTTTTCTTCGATACAGAAGAATAGATAAATAAATAAAAACAAATAAATAAATAAACTCAAAACAAAACTCCAGAAAACAACCTCTTAACAGAGGCAACCCCCCAAAAAAAAAAACAAACAAAAACAACAACAACAACAACACCCAATATATAAAGAGAAAAAAATCAAATGAAAAAGAAAAGAAAGCGTTTGCAATGTACGTCATTTGTGGCATAAACAAACAAACCTAAATCCATCATTATAAGATAATGATGTACAGAATTCTGCCTGAGGGTGAGAGAGAGACTGGACAAGGAGCAAGGGCAGATGGCAAGAGGGAAACCAACTGACCTTGATCTTCATTTTACATCTTTGTGTTTGCGTGTTTGTTTTGTTTGTTTGCTTGCCGGTGCTGTTTTGTTTGTGTCTTAAAGGCATTTCTGGACATAGTTATATCTCTGTGCCTGCTTCTCTCTGTCTCTCTGTCTCTGTCTCTGTCTCTCTGTCTCTCTTGTCTCTCTCTGTTCTCTGTCTCTCGTCCTTCTTCTCTGTCTGTCTGTCTGTCTGTCTGTCTCTGTCTCTCTCTCTGTCTCTCTCTCTGTCTGTCTCTGTTGTCTGTTTCTGTCTGCTCTGTCTCTCTTGTATGTCTGTATGTATGTGTTGTATGTATGTATGTATGTATGTATGTATGTATGTATGTATGTATGTATGTATGTATGTATGTATGTATGTATGTATGTATGTATGTATGTTGTATGTGTATGTGTGTATGTGTGTATTCGACACATTCACACATATGCACGCGGGGGCGCAAACACACACACACACACACACACACACACACACACACACACACACACACACACCACACCCACACCCCCCCCCCCCCCACCCCACACACACAACACATTTCCAAGACTCCACATGTAACACAGCT
>CM060323.1:42086013-42096013 GCA_030674155.1 Stramonita haemastoma
CAACCCACAGATGTAACTGTATATATAATTCTCATTTCTCTCTCTCTCTCTCTCTCTCTCTCTCTCTCTCTCCTCTCTCTCTCTCTCTCTCTCTCTCTCTCCTCTCTCTCTCTCTCTCTCTCTCTCTCTCTCTCTCTCTCTCTCTATATATATAATGCACTTACAAGCTGCACACGCAGACAAAAAAGACATTGATACAGAGATTTGATATGGAAAACACCCACGGACAAACGCCACGTTGACCTCATAAATCCCTACTTTCTGCACACACACACACCACACACACACACACACACACACACACACACACACACACACACACACACACACACACACACACACACACACTCACATGCACGCACGCACGCACCACACGCACGCGCACGCGCATGCACGCACGCACTCAAGCGCACTCACACACACACACTGTACATTTAATGTGCAAAATAAAAGAGTAAATTGACCAGGAGCAAGTTTGGTCTTATGATTTCCACTGTATGTATACATGTATGTATGTTTGTATCTATATTAGACAGACAGAAAAACCAATAGATAGATAAGACAGACAGACAGACAGACAGACAGACAGACAGACAGACAGACAGACAGACAGACAGACAGAAAGAAAGAAAGAAAGATATAGATAGATAGATAGATAGATAGATAGATAGATAGATAGATAGATAGATAGATAGATAGATAGATAGATAGATAGATAGATAGATAGATAGATAGATAGATAGATAGTCTCGTGGTGATTCCAAGGCAAATTATGAGTGAGACAGAGTGCAACTTCTGGGTGACCCCCAGAAAGTCAAGCTGGGGAACGACCAACAACAACACGAACACAATCATATACAAAGGCCATAATTATACATACATACATACATACATACATACATACATACATACATACATACATACATACATACATACATACATACATACATACATACATACATACAGACAGACAGACAGACAGACAGACAGACAGACAGACAGACAGACAAACATACAGACATGCATAGATAGATAGATAGATAGATAGATAGATAGATAGATAGATAGATAGATAGATAGATAGATAGATAGATAGATAGATAGATAGATAGATAGATAGATGTACACACATATCCACACACATGCACACACATACACACACACGCACGCACGCACGCACGCACGCACGCACGCACGCACGCACACACACACACACACACACACACACACACACACACACACACACACACACACAAGCCGATCGATCTTTATGTCTGATGTGGTGTAGTGTAGCCTTCATAAAATGTTTTGTACCCATTGACATCATCTTCAGAAAACTGAAATTCTCTCTTGCCTAACTGATACCCCCCTACCCCACCCCCTCATAAAAAATATTAAGAATTTTGTCTGGTCACAACCCACAACCCCCCCCCCCCCCCCCCCCGTCCTCCTTCTCCCCTTCCCTCTCCTTGTTACAACCCCCCCTCCCCCCTCCTCTCTCTCTCTCTCTCCCTCCATGTCTCTGCTCTCTCCCTCCCTCCCCTTCTCTCACACTCCCTCCTCCCCTCCCTCTCCCCTTTTCCCCCCTCCTCTTCTCTAAAACAAATCAGCAAAACACCCCCTTCCCCAACACACACACACACACACACAACACACACACACACACACACACACACACACACACACACACACACATATACACGAGCCTTATCAGTATGAAGATCACAGCAGTTAACAACAACAAACAGCACGTTCAACCTTGACAAAGAAACAAACCAAAAAAAAAAGAAAAAAAAAAAGACCAGGTGAAAATGGCAGCGTGGTGTTACTGAAGTATATAATTATATATGTATGATCAAATGTGATCGCTTGCATGCGGCATGCTACGTACAAAGATGATTTCTCCATGTATCACAAGGTGGTAGAAAAACAAACTAGACTAAGCTATATCATCATTACAATTGCCAAGGTCATCATCGGGGATTGAGAGGGTGGGGTTGGGATTGGGACTAAGGGGGGGGGGGGGGGGGGGGGGGGGGGGGGGGGGGGGGAGGTATGGTATGGTGGTGGTGGTGGTGGTGGGGAGGGGATTGGGTGGGGTACGGGGGGTGAGGAGTGTGGATAGGGTCAGAGAAGGAGAGAATGTGAGGTTGGGGTTGGGTTTTTTTTTGGGGGGGAGGGAGAGTGGGGAAGAAGGTGGGGGGGTAGTGTGTGTGGTGTGTGTGTGGTGTGTGTGGTTGTGTGTGTGTGTGTGTGTGTGTGTGTGTGTGTGTGTGTGTAATCAGATATGGTGTGTGTGTGTGTGTGTGAGAGTGAGTAGAGAGAGAGGAGGAGAGAGAAGGAGAGAGAGAGAGAAGAGAGAGAGAGGAGAGAGAGAGAGAGAGAGAGAGAAGAGAGAGAGAGAGAGAGAGAAACATGAACCGTTTGGTTAATTGGTTGTTGGTTGGTTGATTGATTGATTGATTGATTGATTGATTAATTGATTGAAACAGACAGATTGATTGATGATAGAATTGATTGATTGATTGATTGATTGATTGAGAGAAACAGACAGACCGATGGACAGACACAATATACCGACGAAGAGAGAGAGAGAGAGAGAGAGAGAAGAGAGAGAGAGAGAGAGAGAGAGAGAGAGAGAGAGAGAGAGAGAGAGAGAGAGAGAGAGAGAGAGAGAGAGAAGAGATTTTTTATCTTTTAAGAGAGAGAGAGACAGACAGACAGACAGACAGACTGCATACACACGGGGACTGGATGGAAAAAAAGCATATGATTGCCTATCCCATTATCCTCGATATAAAAGAATAAATAAAAAAATAATAAATAAACAGACAGAAAGAGGAGGGAGACAGAAACACATAAACAAAAAAGACAAACACAAAAAAGAGACAAGCTGATAGGAATATATCATAATGATGATAAAAAACAAAACAATAAAACAAATAGAGATCTATAATGATAACAACAAGAAGAAATAAAGGGGGGAAGTAGAGGGGGGGAGCAAAATCGGTCAGTGACTGACGTCATATGGCCAACAAACCAATCAATCTGTCCGCGCGTTGTACAAGTACAAAAGGTACAGTTACATATTGTATGTATCTATAGAAACAAGCAGCTGCGGACATTCTGGCCACCGTGGCTGGTTGACCTTGAAAACACAACACCACACAAGTCACACACACACACACACAGTCACACACAGTCACACACACACACACACACACACACACACACACACACACACACACACACACACACACACACACACACACACACACACACACACACTGAGCATACTCAAACACACACACTCACATAAACACACACACACACTGAGCATACTCAAAACACACACACTCACATAAACACACACACACACACATTTACATTCTCTCTCTCACACACACACACACACACACCACACACACACACACACACACACACACACACAGTGACTCACACACAGTCACACACACACACACATTCACATACACACACACACACTCTCTCTCCTCTCCTCTCTCTCTCTCACACACACACACACACACACACACACACACACACACACACACACACACACACACACACACACACACACACACACACACACACACACACAACACACACACACACACACACACAACACAACACACACAACACAACACACACACACACACACACACACACACACACACACACACACACACACACACACACACACAAACACAACACACACACAACAACAGACAACACACACACACACACACACACACACACACACACACACACACACACACACACACACACACACACACACACACACACACACAACACACACAGAGAACACTCGCCACTACTAGTGCTGCTATATAATGTTCTGCCCTCCGGACAGACAGTGTCAACGCTACTAGGATGAGGAGGAGAAGGAGGAGGAGAAGAAGGACGAGGAGAAGAAGAAGGAGATAATCAGATGTCGCCAGCGTTTGCATGCAACGTGCTCTGCTAAGCATGTGGCGACTTCTCCGTTGTGGAAGGTGTGGTGGTGTGGTAGTGGTGGTGGTTGGTAGGTGGCGGTGGTGGTTGGGGGTGGGGGGTGGCGGAGGAAGGGAGAGGAGGTGGTGGAGGTGTATATACAGTGCATGGTAAGAGAGGGAGGAGTGGAGTGAGAGGGAGGTCACACAGGCAGGAATGGGGTGGGTGGTGGTGGTGGTGGTTGTGGTGGGGGTGTTGCAGAGGGTGGGGAGAGGGGGGGGAGGGGGGGGGGTGCAGGGCCAGGTGAGAGAGAACAGAAAGGTTGAGACTGTTTCTCTCTGCTTGTTATTGTTTCTGTGGGTTTTTTTTTTGTTGTTTTTTTTTGTTTTGTTTGTTTGGGGGTGTTGTGGTTTTTTTGCTTTTTTTTTTTTTTTTTATTAAGAGTGGAGATGTTGTTCTCTGTTTGTTTGTTGTGATTTTTGTGTTCTTGTTTTTTTTTGTATGTAGTCTGTGAGTGTTCTGTGTGCTGTGTCTGTGTGTCTGTTGTTGTTGTCTGCTGTGTCTGTGTTGTCTGTCTGTCTGTCTGTCTGTCTGTCTGTCTCTGTCTGTCTGTCTTCTCTTCTTCGTCTGTCTGTCTGTCTTTTCTCTCTCTCTCTTCTTCTCTCTCTCTCCTCTCTCTCTCCTCTCTCTCTCTCTCTCTCTCTCTCTCTCTCCTCTCCTCTCTTATCTTGATGTTATCCCTGAAAAGGGCGGGGACTGGATGTAAAAAAAGCACACGAGTGCTTATCTATTCTCCTCGAATAAAAGAATTTGCCTTGCCTTGCCTTGCCTTGCCTTAGCGAGGTGTTAGCTACACAACGCAACTGTACGTCCATACAAGGACGGGATTGCCTTGTGGTCAGAACATTGCGCTCGCAATTTGACGACCCAGGTTCGATTCCGTTCGAGGGGATTTTTTCCCCCGGAGTTAACATCAGTGCTGATTCCACTCTCCCCAAAAGTCCTTCGGATGAGACTATAAATCGAGGCCCCGTGTGCAAACACACGCAGACCATCTTGTGCACACGTTAAATCCTGTTCTGCTTTTCGTAAGAGTAGGCCATTGTGTGCCGGTGGGAACAGATGACAAGATTGACAAAACTGCATACACACGGTACGGGGACTGGAAGTCAAAAAAAAAAAAAAGCACACGAGAGCTTATTCCATTATCCTCGATATAAAAGCATAAAGAAATAAAAAATAATAAAATACGTGGCAGACATACATAACCATGATTTCGCCGCGAACCGCTACTCTGCTTACATAATGATCAGCAGCATCATATTCAACACCAGGAACATATTGTTACTGACACCAGTAAAAAGGATGTTCAAAACTGGTCATTTAATATGATGGCAGACTTGCCATGTCCTTTTGACGTAAAGCCTTATCAGCTAGGAGCATAATCACATAAAATGACTAATCCTTACTTATATATATATATATATATATATATATATATATATATATATATAATATATATATATATATATATATATATATATATATATATATATATATATATATATATAATATGGAACTTAACTCTTGAACCTTAACACAGTCCTTCGGAAGAGACTATAAACCGAGGACCTGTTTGTGAACGCACGCAGAACAGAACAGCTTGCGCACACATTAAAACCTGTACCGCCTTTTGGAAGAGCAGGCCATTTGCGCTGGTGGGACGAACTGGATGACAAAATTACCCAAATCGCATGTACACGGGGATTGGATTACTAAAAAAAAAAAAAAAAAAGCACACGTATGCTTATTTCAATATCCTCGAAATAAAAAAAAAAGAAAGAAAATAAAAGAGTACTCTCGAATTCGGAATGCGGCTACCTTCATGGTAGGCAATCCCCAAAACAACAACAACAACAACAACAACAACAACAACAACAACAACAACAAAAAACCCACCCAAACCTCGGTCGTAAAAGCAAAATCTCACCATACTAAGTAAACCTCGGAGCTCTAGCCGAGGAATGAAAAAAAAATTGGGGGGGGGGGGGATTCAAAAACGAACAATCAATAACAGTTACAGATCTATATGAACTATGACTACATGAAATAATTGCAATCTACTACAGCCCAAAAAACCTCTGTCTGTGTTAAGTTAATAAAGTTAAAGTCTGTCCCGAGCCTTAAGGCTCATCAGGCCGGTGCTTATCCCGGTTTCTGTGGCGTTAAGCGACCGAGAGTCATAGACTCCCCCTGGATAGGACGCCAGTCTATCGCAGGGTTAACCCCAAACACAAGGTTGGTACCCCCTTTTACACCTGGGTGGGGTGAGAAAATAGCCGTAAAAGTGCCTTTTCCATGGGCACAACGCCATAGCCGAAAGCTGGGATCGAACCCGCAACCTTTAGATTACAAGTCCAACGCCCTAACCACTAGACTACAGCGGTGGCTCTCTGTCTGTGTAGGGTACACAAATCTACTTACCGTCTAGTCTAAAACCCCGTTGTTGTAATTAACGCCACTTATCCATATAGCCTATCAAAGATTCAATGAAATTATCAACAGTACAGACAGACTCCCTGTAACTGTGTGGTCAGACAGTCTGATATCACCGACTAGCCTGCCTAAACTGACCAGAGGAGGAAGTCTGCTTCATTACCGCTTGACCACTAGGCTACACACCTTCATTTTGTTGACTGACCTCTTTTCTTCCATCTCAAGGAGATGAAGAAAGGAGAGAACAAAGAGAAACAACAAAACAAAAAAAACAAAAAAACAAAAGCGAAACAAAACAAATAACTTGTTTACGAAAGCAGCGCTTAGAGTGTCTCCTCTTCTCGTCTTCTTGTGCTAGAGATCTTTTTTCATCCTGACCTTGTATTAAATTAAATCACGCCAGCGCTCTCTCCTCCTCTCTCTCTCTCCTCCTCTCTCTCTCTCTCTCTCTCCTCTCTCTCCTCTCTCTCTCTCTCTCTCTTCGCGACAACTGCTTATCTAGCTTTACAGTATCACAGTTGAGTTTGGCATCTATCTGGAATTGTGGCAACACCCTTCACCCTACTCCTTCCCCACCCCCCCTTCTCACTCGCTCCCCTCTCTCTCTCCCTCCCCTCTCCCCCCCCTCTCACTCGTCTCTTCCCTTTCTCTCTCCAGCCTCCTTCCTCATTAATTTTTGTTTACTTGATCTCTCTGTGTCTATAACCTTTACCTATCTCGCTCTGTCTCATGCCTTGTCTGTCTCTGTTTCTGTCTATCTGTCTGCCTGTCTGTCAAACGCACGCGCATGTACACACACACACACACACACACACACACACACAATAACACACACACACACACACACACACACACACACGCACACACACACACACACACACACACACACACACACACACACACACACACACACACACACGCACGACGAGAGACAAGAGAGAGAGATACAGAGGCAAAGAGACATAGACGGAATTCCAGAATCGAACTTGAACTTGAACTGTTTATTAAGAGAGACAGAGACATAGTCAGACAGACAGACAGACAGGCAGATACCAGAGACGGACAGACACAGGGAGGCAGAGAGACAGACAGAGAGAGATACAGGGACAGACAGAGAGACAGACAGAGGCAAAGACAGACAGAGAGAGAGGGGGGGGGTGTGCAGAGACAGACAGACAGACAGAGACAAAGACAGAGAGAGAGAGAGACGGAGACAGACACAAGAGAGAGAGAGAGAGAGAGAGAGAGAGAGAGAGAGAGAGAGAGAGAGAGAGAGAGAGAGAGAGAGAGAGAGAGAGAGAGAGAGAGAGAGAGAGAGAGAGAGAGGTGGCGGCAGACAATGCTGTTTATCCAGACGGGCAATGACCCGAATATTTTCTCTTCCTTTTCTTTTTTTTGTGTTTTGTTTTTCTTTCTAAATTTGTCTTGCTCTTATCTCAGCTATTTGCCTTCTTACCTTCTCCTCTCCCTTCAACTCCCTCCCCCCCCCCCTCCATCCTGTCCACTGTATTCTCAAGATCGATACAATCTATTTTACCTGCCCTCCCCCCCCCCCCCCCGTGTTCCTTTACTGTCTGTCTGTGTGTCTGCCTCTGAGTCGCCATCTCTGTCTGTCTGTCTGTCTGTCTGTCTATCCGCCTGTCTCTGTCTGTCTGTCTGTCTGTCTGTCTGTCTGTCTGTCTGTCTGTCTCTGTCTCTGTCTGTCTGTCTGTCTGTCTGTCTGTCTGTCTGTCTGTCTGTCTGTCTGTCTGTCTGTCTGTCTGTCTGTCTGTCTCTCTCTCTCTCTCTCTCTCTCTCTCTCTCTCTCTCTCTCTCTCTCTCTCTCTCTCTCTCTCTCTCTCTCTCTCTCTCTCATTCTTCTCATGTTGTTCGTGACTCTCTATTTGTTTTTTTCTGTCTGTCTGTCTGTCTGTCTGTCTGTCTGTCTGTCTGTCTGTCTGTCTGTCTCATTGTCTCTTTTATATATTTTCTTCTTTGTTTTTCTTCGGACATTTAATAGCGAATGGATGTTGTTTGCATATTGTTATTTCTGTGGACACTGCACGCAAAAAATAACCTGTTTGTTCTCTCTCTCTCTCTCTCTCTCTCTCTCTCTCTCTCTCTCTCTCTCTCTCTCTCTCTCTCTCTCTCTCTCTCTCTCTCTCTCTCTCTCTCTCTTCTCTCTCTCTCTCTCTCTCTCATGAACATCTTGCGCACACGTTAAATCCTGTTCCGCTTTTCGTAAGAGTAGGCCATCGTGTGCCGGTGGGAACAGGTGACATTTACAAAACTGCATACACACGGGGGCTGGATGTAAAAAAGCACAAGAATGCTTATCCCATTATCCTCGATATAAAAGAATGAATAAGATCAAATCAAAATCAAATCTCTTTCTTTGTGTTGTATGTTATAAGAAGAAAAGTGTATGATATACACTTTTCTTCTTATGTATATATCCGAGAGTGGAATGGGTCTGCCATGGTCAAAGACATAGATCTAATTATATCAAACATATAGACTGTTTGATGTTAACTTTGAATGTGAACTGCATTTTAAAAACATGGATATAAAATGATTGAAGGACTGTTTGATAAAACTTTGTCATGGCTTCCTATCAAAAATTAATAACTGATTTTTCAGAAGAGCTTTTAAGAAGAATACTGACTTACATGTATAAGTTGTCTAATCTATTGGAAGATGAGGAGCATTTTATAAAGAGTTGTATTCTTTATGATAATTTAAGGCGTAAATATTTGGATTTTGACAATTAACCATGTGTACATTTTCTAGGGGACGGGATAGCTCACTGGTCAGAGCGCTCGCTTTCCCCAAGCTAATAATATAGGGTCAAGCAGCGTCGAGCGTAGTTAAGTTACCAAGTGAATGGGTGACCGTTTGCACGCCTTGGCACCCAGCTGTCAATGGGTACCTGCCCTCTTTCGGGTCAGGGAAGGTAAAGCAGCGAGGGAGAGGAGATAGGTGCCGCCCTAAATAAGCTGGCCCCTGGAGAAGCTGAGGTCTCTGATGCCTCGCTCCCCAACGACCGCATAGGTTATGGGACACCTTTACCTTTTTACAAAATTTCTTGAAATACGGTTCTGTTCATGCTATTCGCAATATAGGTTTACATTATATCTTTTCAATACCTTAAAAACACGACAGGACTCTGGTGAAAATCTAGGAATTAATTGTTAAGAAGAAACGGAAAATTGAATAAGTTTTTTTTTAAAGTAAAATCATTTTTCTTAATTAGGATGGATCCGCCCATATTCATATTAAAATTTGTCAGTTTTTGGCAGTGGCCACATATGCCATGATGTCTTGTTTTGTTTGCCTTGTTTTGCAACGCTTTGTTTGACCCCCATTCCAGGGGCTGGAAGCCTAAAGAATAAATCTTGTTCATTGTTCAGTGTCGGAGACGGATCTTGCCAAACTTAGATCCTTCCACACCACCTGCCTCCGGAGAATCCTTCAAATCTTTTGGCCAGAAAAGAATTCTAATGAAGATCTACTGAGGAAATGCAACTAAACTGACATGGGCACCATCATTAGC
>CM060323.1:42103513-42106013 GCA_030674155.1 Stramonita haemastoma
CACGCAAACCTTATTCATCGCGTTAAAGGCAACAAATCTAATATAATGTTAGACGCTCTTTCGATCTCTCTGTTTGCTTCTGTCTTTCCTTTTGCCTCTGTCTGTCCGTCTGTCTTTCTGTCCGTCTGTCTGTCTGTCTGTCTGTCTGTCTGTCTGTCTGTCTGTCTGTCTGTCTGTCTGTCGTCTGTCTCTCTCTCTCTCTCTCTCTCTCTCTCTTTTCTCTCTCTCTCTCTCTTCTCTCTCTCTCTTCTCTCTCTCTCTCTCTCTCTCTCTCTCTCTCTGGGGACGGATAGCCTAGTGGTCAGAACATTGCGCTGGCAATTTGAAGACCTGGGTTCGAGTCCGGTCGAGGAAATTTTCTTCCTGGAGTTAACATCAGTGCTGACTCCACTCTCCCCAAAAGTCCTTCGGATGAGACTTTAAACCGAGGCCCCGTGTGCGAACGCACGCAGAACATCTTGCGCACACGTTAAATCCTGTTCCGCTTTTCGTAAGAGTAGGCCATCGGGTGCCGGTGGGAACAGATGACAATATTTACAAAACTGCATACACACGGGGACCGGATGAAAAAAAGCACATGATTGCTTATTCTGTTATCCTGGATATAAAAGAATAAATAAAATACTCTCTCTCTCTCTCTCTCTCTTCTCCTCTCTCTCTCTCTCTCTCTCTCTCTCTCTCTCTCTCTCTCTCTCTCTCTCTCTCTCTCTCTCCTCTCTCTCTCGCGCGCGCGCGCGCGCGCGCGCGTGTGTGTGCATGCGTGTGTGTGTGTGTGTGTGTGTGTGTGTGTGTGTGTGTGTGTGTGTGTGTGTGTGTGTGTGTTGTGTGTGTGTGTGTGTGTCTTCAATTCCATTTAACGTCTGTTAAATTGTGTGTGTGTGTGTGTGTGTGTGTGTGTGTGTGTGTGTGTGTGTGTGTGTGTGTGTGTGTGTGTGTGTGTGTGTGCCAGTCAAGGAACAGAATGCTTTTGAAACGGCAGGGCCTACCTACCTTTGCGATGAAAAGCAGGTGTAAGCACAGAAACCTCTACCTTTTATAGAAAGTTAAATGGTTAAGTGACAGCCACTTAACGTTTCGTTTCAAAACTGGCGGGGACTCGAAAACCGTAAGCCACGAGTTTTTGAAAGAAGCACAATCAAGTCTTGATCTGTCTGTTTTGTGAAGACGGGGCTGAGAACGAAATTTATTTTCTGCTCCACTGCAAGGTTGAAAAAAAAAACTAACAAAAATAACAATAACAACAACAACACAATAATAATTAATAATAATGATAATAATAATAATAATAATAATAATAATAATAATAATAATAATAATAATAATAATAATAATAATAATAATAATAACAACGAAAATAATAATAATAATAATAAGATAATAATAATAATAATAATAATAATAATAATAATAATGAGGATGAGGATGAGGATGATAACGACGATGAGGCTGATAGCGACGATGAGAATGATAACGACGACGATAATCATCATCATCATCTCATCATCATCAATCATCATCATCATCATCATCATCATCATCATCATCACAACAATAATGATAATGATGATGATGATGTTGGTGATGACAGCAACAATGATAATTACAAAAATTCAGGACGTCTAGCTTGACGAAATACACAAACTATAGACGTGTACAAAATTCAGAAGTATACGCGTCAATTCCTGCACACCATGAGAAATGCAATAGATAATGGAACTCCCCAGTAGACCCTATTGATCGAAATCGTACCGTGAGTATTCTATCGTGCGAAATTTTTTGACACAAACGCAAAGAAAAAAAAAGGAGTGTGCAAGATAAATTGCGCGAGCAATGCGCACGTTAGTCGTAATGCAAATTGTTATTAGTTTATGTTCATAACCAGTTTGATAATAACCTGATTGATAAGTTTATTATAACGAAAATACTCCGGTCAGAAGATTGAGAGCTCTGAGGCTTTTTACTGTCCTTACTGATAAACGTTTTAGTGAAGTGAATTTTGTAATCAAAATCGATCTTTGACATATTTTCTCTTTTTTTACTCTCTCCTCTTCTCTCTCTCTCTCTCTCTCTCTCTCTTCTCTCTCCTCTCTCCTCTCTCTCTCTCTCTCCTCTCTCTCTCTCTCTCTCTCTCTCTCTCTCTCTCTCTCTCCTCTCTCTCTTCTCTCTTCGTTTGCTGTGTGTGTGTGTGTGTGTGTGTGTGTGTGTGTGTGTGTGTGTGTGTGTGTGTGTGTGTGTGTGTGTGTGTGTTGTGTTACAAAACGTTGTATATCTCGTTTCCAACAAGGAAACTCGAATGTAACTCGACTGTGATATAACACATACTTAGAAACATGAAGTCACTTAAAGCTGCATGGCCTAGGCCAAAAGTTGTGTCGGTTATTGATGTCAGCTCATTGCCAAGGCCTACACTAAAATGTTGTGATGTTGTAAAATGCTGTGTTGAGATTGCCTCCAACCATGACAAGCTCTTAACAGAACAACCTGCATTCTCCATTTAGGA
>CM060323.1:42111013-42116013 GCA_030674155.1 Stramonita haemastoma
CACTATAATTACAGTTTCCCATTTAGCAGAGTTGTGCACTTTATGTCTTATTTTCTAGAGTTTACCTTTGAGTTTGACTGCTTAAGATTTTCTTTTAAAAAAAGTGTTTGCATTATCTGCAAATGGGTGTATTCATATAAATAATGTGCATGAGTATGTTTTGTTGGCATTAATTTGTGTGTGTGTGTGTGCGTGCACGTGTGCGCATGCACCTGTGTGTGTGTGTGTGTGTCTGTGTGTGTGTGTGTGTGTGTGTGTGTGTGTGTGTGTGTGTTCAACTTCAAGCTAAAATTGAAGCGAGTGAATTTATTATCAAAATTGTAAATAATTCAGACAAGATAACTTGATTGCACTGATTTGATTCTCAATCTCTATCTCTGTCTCTCTCTGTCTCTCTCTGTCTCTCTCTGTCTCTCTGTCTGTCTGTCTGTCTCTCTCTCTCTCTCTGTCTGTCTGTCTCTCTCTCTCTCTCTCTCTCTCTCTCTCTCTCTCTCTCTCTCTCTCACACACACACACACACACACACACACACACACACACACACACACACACACACACACACACAAAGTCCTTCGGATGAGACTTTAAGTTTAAACCGAGGCCCCGTGTGCGAACGCACGCAGAACATCTTGCGCACACATTAAATCCTGTTCCGCTTTTCGTAAGAGTAGGTCATCGTGTGCCGGTGGGAACAGATGACATGATTTACAAAACTGCATACACACGGGGACCGGATGAAAAAAAGCATATGATTGCTTATTCTGTTATCCTCGATATAAAAGAATAAATAAAATAAATAAAAAATAAACACACACACACACACACACACACACACACACACACACACACACACACACACACACACACACAAACTTGATTGCACTACTCTGATCCCCCCTCTGTGTTTGTGTGTGTGTGTGTGTGTGTGTGTGTGTGTCTGTCTGTCTGTCTGTCTGTCTGTCTGTCTGTCTGTCTGTCCTGTCTCTTCTCTCTTCTCTCTCTCTCTCTCTCTCTCTCTCTCTCTCTCTCATCTCTCTCTCCCCTCTCTCTCTCTCTCTCTCTCTCTCTCTCCTCTCTCTTTCTCTCTCATCTTTCTGTTCTCTTTTTTCAGTCCATTCTTTTTGAGTATGTTGTCTGTCAGTATCACAGTTGTTTTTCTTCTTCAGTTCTTGTGATTTGGCTCGCTTTTGGGTTTCAAATAACAAGACCATCAAATTGTAACTTGTATTCTCCATTTTATATTTCTTCATGATCATACTAAACATAGGAATGAAGAGAATGTCTAGAGAGCTCTACATTACTAGTACTAAACTGAGTAAGCATAGTCATATATATTGATCTGAGCGGCTTGTAATTTAACACTTTACTCAGGGTTTTTACAGTTTTTGCAGGTAAAAAGATAAAGGTGTTCCATAACCTAGTTGGTCGTAGCCATAGGGGAGTGAGGTGTCAGAGACCTCAGCTTCTCTAGGGGCCAGCATATTGAGGGCGGCGCCCATCTCCTCTCCCTTGCAGCTTTACCTTCCCTAACCTTAATGAGGGCAGGTACCCATTTATAGCTGGGTGGACTTGGGGACTGTACTGAAGCTAATGCGCGCAAGTGGTCACACATCCACTTAAAAACCACGCTAGATGCTGCTTGGGGAAAGCGAGCACTCTGACCACTGAGCTATCCCATCCCTGTTCTTTTAGAGTTTGGTTTTTTAAGTTGAAATTGAAGTACTACCACTACAACTAGGCTTTCTGCGTCCTTGGCTTTGGTAATTAACTTCTTGTTTTTTGAATTGTGGCCTTTATTTGATCAAAAATTTTACAAATCTGTGCAAGTACCTAACACATGCAGCACGCGCATATGCATGCACGACGCACACATGCACGCATGCGTGCACACACACAACACACACACACCACACAATGAAAGAGGGGTTGCTTCCCACCAACAAAAAAATGCTGTTTTTTTATTTATTTTTTTTTTTTAACAGAAACTGGGAAAGGAACTAAAATCGATGAATAGCAAACTTACAAAATTTCTGTAGTGTGTGTCTGTAATAAAGAGAGATGACATCCAAATTGTTTGTAAGGTGCTTGAAAGGTAATCAAAAACTGAGAAAATCCTTGAAAGTTAATGGAGTGAGATTTTCCTGTCTAGTGTCATGTATCATATGTGAAGCCTGTTGACATGGCTTTGTATACAGTTTGAAGCAGAAACTATGTAGTCAGTGAAAAGTAATGGAAATGAGTAGAAACCAGAACAGGCCAGCAAATAAATCAATCAATCATATACAAGTTGGCCATGTAAAAATGTAAACCTAGCCAACTTCAAAACAAAAAAAAGACATTGACCAATTTTTTGCCTTTTCTGTTATTCTATATCTGTATAAAATTCTAAGCTAACTTAATCCAGTCTTTGTTGATGTTATGAAGCATTTGCTCTCTATTAGGAAGTGAAACTTTTGACTTTGTAGTGTACATTACATGGGGCTTTTTCTAAGAAATGGGCTGTTATAAATGGATGATATGATTTCCTCAGTGTGCCAAGTCTTCATATTAAAAGTATTGTTAGGGCAGTGTACTGAATTCCACCCTCCTCCTCACTGTCAATTGGTTTTAGTATCTAATTAAACTATTTTGACTATAAGAGTTTGAGACCCAAAAGATATGTTAGGCTTGAGTGTCTGTGGTGGGTTTTGTTTGCTTATTATTTGAGTTTTCAGCTATGTTGAAATTATCTTACCTACACAATACCACCAAAAAAACCCTCTGCAAAAGGGTTGCAACTTTTCAGTTTTCTTTCAGAGAGTGTGTTGTACAGCAGACATTAAGACAAGGCCTGAGTATAAGCCATTTAAAGTAAACCCAATACAAGACAAAGCATTACAAACATAGGGCTTTCACTGTTTCAGTTTTATTTAGTATTTTTAACATCTTTCTCACACCGAACACTGCTAGATTACTTAGTTATGTTGCAAGGTCAGTGAATAAACAAAAGTACCCACCCAACATCAGTGTCATTTTGGTTTCAGTCCTTCACTCAGACTACAAGTTTAATTAAATTAAAGGACACACTGGAGGCAGTAGCTTGTGAAAGTGACTTTAAATTATCTGTTGAAAATGATATTTTTTCCTTTGAATTATCTTTTTACCTTTGTGCCTTTTTTTGTAGCTTATCTGTTTCGTTCATGTTTTTTTTTTGGCATCACACTGATCTTTTAAATGTGCGAGTGGTCTCCCAGATTTGCCTGATTCTTCCATGTGTCTCTAAGACCTGAACTGGTAGAAATCAACTATGCAGGAGCAGAACTCTTTGAAATCCAACCACAAAGGAAGGACTTATCAGCACCCCCACCAAACAGGCCTTATTTACCAGCTAATCAGCAAGGCACAGCTTTGTCTGTTAGATCGTCCCTCACAGCAAATAAACTGTTCGAGCTACCAGACCTTCTCTTAGCCTTTGAAGACGAGCAGTTGCGGCCAGGCCGGTCTTATCAACACGCGGCTGACGAGGCTGATGTATCGGATATCTTGCAGAACTGCCGAATTCTGAAGTGAATGCGTGTATGGCGCGATGCTTGATGCACGAACGCGAGACAGAGATGCAGTGAATGGGGTGGGGTGGGGGTTGAGCAGCAGCAGCTGAGTCGTTCTGATAAGACCATTATCAATCACCCTTCTCTGTGATAGAAATTGGCAAATTGCTGAAACAGTCTCCAGTGGCACAGTTTGCGATCTAACTGAAATTACCGTGACTAGCTACTTAAGACAGGGATGTGCTGTGGTTTAAAACAAAAACCCACCCCCCCTAGAATTAACAAGCAAAGCTTTTTGATTGCTGATTTTTTATTCCCCGTTCTGCAAACCAGCTAAACAATAAGGCCCCACCAACCAACCAAAGAGAAACCACAAAAAAGACACACAAAAACCAACCAACCAAACAAAAAAAAAACCACCTACGAATCCACAAAGTTTTGTTGGACGAATATCTTCTCTTCCAATTGTTTCTGATGCAAAATGAACTGTTTTGGTTTTTTTAACTGCTCAAAGCAGTCAAAGTAATCGAAGTTTTTAAGTTAGTACTTTGATTATCTTATTAACTGGTATCATCTGTGTATACATTACATGCACGTACACACACACACACACACACACACACACACACACACACACACACACACACACACACACACACACACACACACACACACACACACACACACACAGAGAGAGAGAGAGATATATATATATATATATATATATATATATATATATATATATATATATATATATATATATGATATAGCTCAGCATTGTTTTCCATCCCTTAGATCCGGAAAAGCGAGTACAAGGAAGATTTTCTTCGTCAGTTGTATTAGCCTTTAACTGCTTACAGTGAATAAACCTGTCCACATATCAACACCACCACGGGTAATGAAAACAGGGAAGGTCTCATTTGCATTTGTCGTGTAGAATAGATATTTTGCCTTCTGTCTCAGTCCGTAAGTTGATGGTAATAAAAATGCTCAGAAGATAATGGGGTTCACACACACACACACACACACACACACACACACACACACACACACACACACACACACACACACACACACACACACACACACACGTTGCCTGTGCGAGAGAGAGAAGAGAGAGAGAAGAGAGAGAGAGAGAGAGAGAGAGAAGAGAGAGAGAGAGCGGAGAGGTGGGGGGGGGAGAATGTGTGTGTGGCGACGGTGGGTGTGTGTGTGGGGGGTGGGGTGTTGTTGTGCGGCGCGCGCCGGGCGCTCCATCTACGTTGAATTCGAAGAAAACTGCAAGTGTTGTACAACGTGTATAGGCTAGATGTATACAAAGCAATGCTCACTGCTCTTTACCGTCATTACAACAACAGAAAAATCTGTCAGGAGTGATTGACGGGAGTGCAGAAAAAGAGGGGCAGGGCAGGGCAGGATGGGCCTATGTTATTTATGTAGCCTACAGGAGTAGCGGCAGTTTGGTGTGTGTGT
>CM060323.1:42121013-42143513 GCA_030674155.1 Stramonita haemastoma
TATTATAACTAGTAAACAATCATTATACTATAAGAACCTGATAATAGGACTATGACTTAATGACAATGTAATTTCTTTCATTAGCGAAATGTCTTTTAGAATTTGCTCTAAGCAAACGTATTTGTAAACTGGTAAAAAGATTTTCAAATCTCTGCATTCTAAAAGAATGTGACCTATGGTAATATTTTTGCCACAGATACATGTTGCTTTTTTTGAAAATTTTGATCTAAAAGCATTGAGCTTGAACCTATAGATAAGAGATACATGTGTGTGTGTGTGTGTGTGTGTGTGTGTGTGTGTGTGTGTGTGTGTGTGTGTGTGTGTGTGTGTGTGTGTGTGTGTGTGTGTTGTGTGTGTTGTGTGTGTGTGTGTGTGTGTGTGTGTGTGTGTGTGTGTGTGTGTGTGTGTGTGTGTGTGTGTGTGGAGAGAGAGAGAGAGAGAGAGAGAGAGAGAGAGAGAGAGAGAGAGAGAGAGAGAGAGAGAGAGAGTAAAACTCAAAATTGCTTTTTTTCAATTGTAATTCATGTTAAATAAGAAAAAATCCAACATCGAAATTGTTTTTTCCTTTTTAAATAACTATTGTCGTTTTGGATTTTTTAATGATTAAAAAACCCAAAAAAACCAAGAACTGGTGGGTGGATTTTTGGATCCAGCGGTAACGTTGATCTAATGATTATCGTTCTATTCGTGCTATGTCGGTGCATATTTTTTCAGTGGCATTCATTCAGTTGCATGCAGTCCACAGAACACACACACACACACACACACACACACACACACACACACACACACACACACACACACACACACACACACCACTCTCTCTCTCTCTCTCTCTCTCTCTCTCTCTCTCTCTCTCTCTCTCTCTCTCTCTCTCTCTCTCTCTCTCTGATGCCACTCATTCTTGCGCAAAGAGAGAGAGAGACAGAGAGAGAGAGAGAGACAGAGAGAGAGAGACAGACAGACAGAGAGACAGACAGACAGAGAGAGGAGGGGGGTGGGGGTCGAGCGCGGGTCTGAACAGGAAAAGCACCAAGGTAATGTGTAACAAAAGCGGGCCTCTTCTGCAAGTCTGGCTCCCAGGTGCCAACTGTACCAGCAACGTCTGGTATGCCAGGTGATCAGCTTCCTTGCTGCCCCCCCTCCCCTCCCCCACTTTCTCACATCTTTCATGCTGCTGACTAGTTTTCAAAGGAGGGGGTTTGTTTCAGGTAAGGGGGGAGGTGGGAGGGGGGGTTGTTGAGACGAAGAAGTTGAAAGGGGAGGGATGAAGTCAAAGTAGTATTTTACTGCTGCAGCATAGGCCTAGTAGGTGGAGGAAGGGGGTGGAGGTGCTAGGGGAAAGACAGATGGGTTCATAGTTTAGCGAATACGCCAGCTGTGCTGTAGGCATAATATAGCACATAGCAGGGAGAGAGGTAAGGGGGGGATTTGAGAGGAGTCGTCAGTCGTGTTTGTGGTATAGGCCTAAGACTGACTCAGTCGCTTTCACTGTAGGCTTACTTGGAGTAGGTTAGGCTAGGTAGGCCTACTGTAGACCATGCGGGGAGAAGTAAAGCGTGTGCATGCATACCCAGCAGAATGGTACCCTACTCTGCGGCACCAGAACTCAGACACAAAGGAATGGTGGTGGAGGTCTGGTTTGTTTCAAGAATGGTGTGTGTGTGTCTAGTGTGATCAGTCTTCATGAACGTCAAGTGCAAACTGGGGCATCAGTGTAGATGAAAGAGGAGAGAGAGAAGAAAAAAGGAGAAAAAAAGAGACTTAGGCCTACTTGTGTGTCTGAAAGATATCGAGGGATGGATGTGCTGATTCATGATGAGGAAAAAGCCACTTCAACAGAGTTTTTGGTTTTGTTATGCAACGTTTTCAAACCTACCTGCTGACACCAACATTTTGGGGGGCAATTCAACGTTGTTTTATTATTGTGAACAGCCTGGACTGTTTTGTGTTTGCTTTGCGTTTAATTTAATTGATAATGCTTGGTTGTCGGTCAGTGTCAAGTTTTGTTAGCCTTTATCACCATGTTGGGACTGCTTTCGGCATGAATTGACTAGTGTGTGGCTTTGTGACAACGGGATACTGAGTTGTATCGGGACATTGACATATATCACATGTAGTCAGATGCATTCCACACAGTGGTAGCAGCTTGTATCCGGACCTAGTATCTATCTGGCTTGGTTATGTTGACTTTTCCGCCGGAATACTAATCAGTGTCCGGACATGTATGCATAAGCCCCGGCAGTTGTCTGTCAAGATTACAATGGTAGTGTTGTTGCCTCAATGTGGATGATTGTTGTTCAGTGCCCTTTTATTTACGTTTAATTATGAATTGTTACAGAATCACGAGCTTGTTGTTGACATTGGTTTTCATACTGACTTGATTATCTTTAAATCGCATGACGGATGTATCCCACAGGCTAGAATTAGAAATGAGTAATGGATACACAACCAGTACCGAGAAATGTTCTTATCCCTGGCACAAGCTTGACTGTAATTATTCGAATGCAACATGACAGTATGTAGGTTTTTCAACACTACTATTTTTAAACACACTTCACAACAGCCAAGGGTCCAATCACAATTTTATATAAACTAGGGTTGAACGTATACTAACAATATAGGGCGTAATTTGTGCCTTAAGGCCTAGCGCCTCTGGAATCTTCTCAATGCACCGAAAATTGCGCGTGGCTGCGAGTTCGGCACTCTCAGACCGCGCCGTGTCAAACTGACCACCAACAAACAAAGAGGTGTGTGGGGGAAAAAGCTAGGCTAGGCTAGCCTAGGCCTAGCTGACCAACTTTTACTGGCCTGGCGCTAGGCTCGGCTAGTTGCCATGTTTCCTTTCGACATGTTGACGGGTTTTGTGTGCGGGGTGGCAGCCCGTGGGTTCGGCGTGTGTCAGAAATGGTTGGTGGATGCCCTGTACAAGCTGTACGTGCTGGTGGTGTCCGTGTCGCTGTTTCACAGAGTGACCGTGTGGCTCTTGTTGGCCATCGGGGCTACAGGGGAGATGCCGGAGGGCTACTGGGACAAACAGCGTTTGCCTGATTCCGGCAGAGGCCTTGTTGGCAGTTCGTAAGTGTTGATAGTAGGCTAGGCTAGTTGGAGATTTTTTCTGTGGGGTGTGTGTGTGTGTGTGTGTGTGTGTGTGTGTGTGTGTGTGTGTGTGTGTGTGTGTGTTTAGAGGAGAGAGAGAGAGAGAGAGAGAGAGAGAGAGAGAGAGGGAGGAGAGAGAGAGAGAGAGAGTTTGCCAACAGCTTCCCCCATCCCCCATTTTTGTCATTATGTACAAATCCGGCTTAGTTTAACAAGTTTTAGAAGTGTCTGCATGTTAAGATGCACCCAGAAACCAAAGTCATATTTTCGGATGAGTACACTTTGTTAATAAATGAGGTGGGGGATGAGTCTCTGTCTGTCTGTCTGTCTGTCAGTCTGTCTGTCTGTCTGTCTGTCTGTCTGTCTCTCACTCTCCCTCCCTCCCTCCCTCTCTCTCTCTCTAAGTGTCTCTCTCTCTCTCTCTCTCTCTCTCTCTCTCTCTCTCTCTCTCTCTCTCTCTCTCTCTCTCTCTCTCTCTCTCTCTCTCTCTCTCTCTCTCTCTTTCACACACACACACACACACACACACAACGCACACACACACTTACACACTCACGCACACACACACGCACGCACACACACATGCACACACACACACACACACACACACACACACACACACACACACACACACACACACACACACACACACTCTCTCTCTCTCAAGTCACCAAAGCGGGCAAAAGCCTTTGCGGTTCAACAACAATGCTTTCTGTAATCAGCAGTTTGTTATGACAGAAATATGTGGAATATAACAGTATCTTCCTTGTTCACAGAGGCTGATGACATTATGAAGTTTGCTTTATGTTAAATAGAAGAGGAGGGGGGGGGGGGGGCAGCCGGATAGGGTGGAGAGTTGAAACACTGGAGCTGACTGAGCAGTTTTTGGTCACTCGCCCCAGAAAAATGTCACTCGAATGCAAAACTATGTCCTGTAGCCTAACTTTAAAGGGTACTTGTAAGCATGACAAGTTTACAAGAAAATTATTTTCGCTGTAGTGCAAATCTTGTAGGGTTATAAAACTACTTGGGAATTTTTTCTTATCTCATATCAATATATGATGTTTGTTTTATTTGGCAGATTTGGAAAAGAGTTTACTTGAAACTCTTGCTGTAGGGTTCCTTGCCTATATCGTAATTGTATCTGCATGGTGTATCTGATGACACATTTAATTTTATAAATGGGCAACCAAATAGCTCTAAAGACTTGCATCCTGGCTCAAATCTCCTCTTTGCCTTGTAGTCTGCCTGCTTTGCATTTGAGGCAGACTAGTGACAACTGAAGCTGCAAAGTGGGAAGAAGATGATAAACTTACACTCTTCTTTCATGAATCATTGAGAACAGAAGAATAAGGGGGGGGGGGGGGTGTAGGATTTAGAAAAAGAAAAAAATGTTAGTTATATAATACTGTACTCCAAGTGGTTTTTTTTCTCAACCGTTTGGATGTGTAGGCTTGCGTATGTGTGTTTGTGTGTGTGAACGTGAGTGTATGTGTGTATGCATGGGTGTGTGTGTGTGTATGTGTGCATGCACACACATGTGTGTATCACTGTGTGTGTGTGTGTGTTTGCATGGGTATGTTTGTGTGCATACACACACATGTGTGTATCACTGTGTGTGTGTGTGTGTGTGTGTGTGTGTGTGTGTGTGTGTGTGTGTGGTGTGTGTGTGACTGTATATGTGTGTGTCTGTGTCTGTGTCAGTGTGTGTGATTCTGTGTGTTTGTCTGTGTTTGTGTGAGTGTGTCAGTGTCAGTGTATACACGTGACTGTATACATGTACCGACCCTTTTCTCCCAGTCCTGTCAAGACAGATCCAATGTCAATATTGTAATTGCTGTGAGAATGGGTTATTTACAGTGTAGCCTTCCCTAAAATTCTCTTTATAACCTTAAAGGGAGACATTCTCTCTTGAAGATAAGACTATCTGTCTCTGTCTCTGTCTGTCTGTCTGTCTGTCTCTTTCTCTCTCTCTTTCTCTCTCTCTCTGTCTCTCTCCTGTCTCTCTGTCTCTCTGTCTCTGTCTGTCTGTCTGTCTGTCTGTCTGTCTGTCTGTCTTCTCTCTCTCTCTCTCTCTCTCTCTCCTCTCTCTCTCTCTCTCTCTCTCTCTCTCTCTCTCTCTCTCTCTCTCTCTCTCTCTCTCTCTCTCTCTCTCTCTCTCAAAAAGACTCCATAAATTGAAATAGGGCTCTCTCTTGAGCACAAACATGCTATGTCAACTGGCTTTAACAGTTTTAAATTAACCTGTGTAAAAAGAGTATTGATCATGTGCTAAAATTTACCCCAGGGAATTAGTTTACAGTGAAAACACTGAATTTTAAAGGCATGAAGCCCATCCGGTCCATCCCTTATTGATCATGATCAGTATGTATTTTACTAGAAATGTTTGAAGAGGGAAACACAATAATATTTTGAATAAGGTGTTTTCTTTGATTAGATTAAAGATAAACTTCCATTCAACACAGCTGAATTTTTTTTGAGCTTGTAATGTAAGACAGTGGGTACAAAATATTTTTCCATGTATTTTTTCCCCAAAATATGAGTACGGCTACCCGAATGGTGGGTAAAAATGGCACGTGCAGTGCATCACATGCACACACGCACACACACACGCACACACACACACATTTATTTCATTCCTTGGAGCGCTCTAGCCAAGGAACACACACACACAAATCCATAATATATAATTTATTTAATATTGTGTACGTACATCATGTGGTCTGTGACCTGAAATTAAAGTGACATTTTAAGCTTGTACAGTACAGAGGATGCTAGTGGCATGAAGGTTACTTTCACTGTGTACCTGACAGCTGTTGCATCAGGGGGAAAAAACGTATACCAGTACAAAGCTTGTGGCTATGCTTGACAGTTCAAACATTTGTTAGTGTGAATGCATACATACGTGTGTACATTATGCATGTGTGTGTGGGCGTGTGCACGCTTGCATGGGTGGGTGTGTGTGTGTGCGCGTGCTGGTGCTTGCCAACACAGGCTTTCACACAGTCTCACATTACAAGCAGTAATCTATTGATGTCTGATTGATTGTTTCATTAACACATTGATCCCACAACATCATGGCAGTATGCTGTGTGAGAAACGGCAGTCAACCTGTCACGGTCTGATGATGTAGGCTAAATTACCAGCAAATGTACAACAGATCTATGGATCCATCCACAAGTGTGCATGTGGATGACAGCAGCTGCACATAAAGACACAGAAGAAGGAAAACAAAATGGAAGGAATGCAAGCAAGGATGGGTTATTTATTGTGCTGAACAAAAATAAAAGTCTCTCGCTTTCCTGCCTTGGTGGCTGATCATGAATGCTTTCCCAATATAGCAATGCACATGTATATAGACACACATGTGATACAAGTATACAATATACTGTATCTATCTATAGACATGTGTGCACTTGCTGCATACACAGCTCACCCACACATCATGATCACATGTATGCACACATACACACATTTGCAGCTCACACACGTGTGTGCACGCCACATACACATACATGCACACACACACATGCACGCGCGCACACACACACACACACGACCACACACACACACACACACACACACACACACCACACACACACACACACACACACACACACACACACACACACACACACTGAAAACTGCATACACACAGGGACTTGATGTAAAAAAAAAGCACATGAGTGCTTATGCTATTATCCTTATTTAAAAAAATAGAATAAAACAATAATAAACAATAAAACACACACACACACACACACCACACACACACACACACACACACACACACACACACACCACACACACACACACCACACACAAATGCATTTGAAATGCATATGTGTGAGCATATGTTTAAACAACTTAGAAAAGCACTGTTAACACACAAATAACCTGTATGCTGGAAACACTATTTGCATAGATAGAGGGGGAAATGAGTGTTGGACAATCCAAAATTTAAATTTGTTTTTACCAAGGTCAGGGTAAAAGGAAAAGAGTTGATGTGTCATACAAAGAGCCTGTTTGAGGACAAGCAGTTAAAATGTGTTTAATTACATGATTCAAGAAGAAAATGAAGGGAACTGTGGACCATGTGTAGGGGGAGAGAGAGAGAGAGAGAGAGGAGAGAGAGAGAGAGAGAGAGAGAGAGAGAGAGAGAGAGAGAGAGAGAGAGAGAGAGCGAGCTAGCGAGAGCAGATGCCTCACTTTTCACAAATTATGGCTGTAGCTGGGTAGGTGAGGAGAGTGAGATTTACTTCTTCATGTGTATTTGTTCTTGTTAAACAATTGATAGCCTGAAATGAGAGTATGAGAGAGAGATGAGAGAGGGAGATGAGACGAGAGCAGAAGGATAGTGGAAGAGTCGAGAGAGGGTGAGTAGAAGACTTTGATGGGTGTGATGTTAGGAAACCCTTCACTAAGGGTAATTACCTGTTTATAGTATCCGTCCCCCTGAGAGAGAAACTTAGGTAACTTTATAATATTCAACACCTCACCTGATAAGACTTCGATGGGACATTAATGTAAGCACAAACAACATCTACCTGATAGTATCCAGAGTGTATTTTGTTGTGAAAAGTAGTGTGTGTGTGTAAGTGTGTGTGTGTATGTAAGTAAGTGTGTGTGTGTGTGCACACACGTGTACACATGCATGTGAGAGAGAGAAGCAGAGAGAAACTACGACAGGCTGTGTGCACTGTGTATTTTGATTAGTCCATCTGTTTAAGGCTGTAGACATTGTGTCGTGTCATATTTATGGTACAGTTTGTCAAAGCACCCAGTCACATGTCAAAACTTTCTTCACAATCTTCTCTATCCTTACAAGTAGTTTATTACTGTTTATACTACCTAATTCAGTGACTTTTTATACGTGATTATTTTTTCTTGGTCTCTGTGCCTCTTTTCCTAGCCCTTCAAGTTCAAGTTCTGTTGTCGTCTTCCTGCTTTGGCCTTCTTGTCTTTCCCATCCATGATATAATATGTTTCCCCATTCTACTCTTTATCTCACTTTAAGCCAGACATGTCCCTGGATAATGTCGTCATGTTTTGTTGGGGGGGGGGGTTACCATCTTGTATCCACAGTTTGTAACTTGAGTACATGTTTTTTTTTACATGTTGGTTTTTTGTTGTTGTTGTTGTTGCATAACTGTAAACATATCATGGCTTGTGTTTTTTGTGAGTGTTTTTCTTTTTATAGTTTGTATACCACTTTATCTATGTCATGGCAGATTTCGCTGCGTAAAATTCAGGCTGTCCTCCACAGGGAGAGCATGTCGCCACATGAGCAGCACCACCCATTATTTTGTGTGTGTGTGTGTGTGTGTGTGTGTGTGTGTGTGTATGTGTTTGTGTGTGCGTGTGTGTGTGTGTGTGTGCTTGCATGCATGCATGCGTGTGTAAGTTGTTTCCCTGTCACTGTATCAGAGTGGTTTTTCTTCGATAGAATTTTGCCTGGAGCAATTCTCTTTTTTACTATGGGTTCTTTTACCTGCAGCAGCCGCTGTAGTCTAGTGGTTAGGGCATTGGACTCGTAATCTAAAGGTTGCGGGTTCGATCCCAGCTTTCCGCTATGGTGTTGTACGGCTATTTTCTCACCCCACCCAGGTGTAAAAGGGGTACCAACCTTGTGTTGGGGGTTAACCCTGCGATAGACTGGCGTCCTATCCAGGGGGGAGTCTATGACTCTCAGTCGCTTAACGCCGCAGAAACCGGGATAAGCACCGGCCTAATGAGCCTTAGGCTCGGGACAGACGTTAAGTTTAACTTTAACTCTTTTACCTGCACTGAATGTGTGTTATACATGGAACCTCAGTTTATTATCTCATCTGAAAGACTAGCACCCAGACCACTACTTAAGGCCAAGTGGATAGGAGAAAAGTTTCAGTACAAACAGGGATTGAACCGGGGCCTCATGCTTTCTAGGCAAGTGTCACAGTTACCTGTAGACAACCAATCCACCAGTTGTACTAATGCTGTGATTATGAAGTTGCTGATTCAGTGAATGTTGCTAAAGTTGATAAGTAAGTTGTTTTGTTTTCTTTTAATACCAGTGTCATTATAACATTTTTTTTTTTTTTTTAATTTTTTTTTTTATTGTGTATTGATTTTTTTAAAGAAGCTTTTCTGAACATAGCATTGACAGTTTTCCAGTTATTGTTTCTTTGTTTTGTTTTGGGTTGTTTTTTGTTTTTTGTTTGTTGTTGTTGTTCCTGGGCTACAGCTTTATGGTTCACCAGTGGTCTGATTTTTGTGTATTTTTTCCCTCTACCATCTAGGCAGCTGTATTCCGACTTGGGGATTGTGTCTAAACACAACACTTGTGTGCATGTTTTTTTTTGTGTGTGTTTTTTTTTTAAATGTTGTCATCCATTTCTACCAGCATAAAATGGCCTACTCTTCAGAAAGGCAGATTTGGTTTTTTATATGCGCACAAGATGTTCACATAAGGGGCCTCAGTTTATATAGTCTCATGTGAAGGACTTTTGACATTCAGTTCAATTTTCTCATCAAACTAGGAAGAAAAGGCAAGGCTGGGAATTGAACCCAGAACCTCACGCGGGTGAATGTATTACCCCCCATCCTGCCACCTTCTTTGTTTTGTTGTTGGGTTTTTTTTTTAACAAAAATAAGAAATTTCATAAATAAATACATGTATGTATTCAGTATCGACTATTTTTGGTAACTACAGAATGACACTGGAAGAGAGCAGCGGGGACAGCAAGGATGAGGACGAGTCACCGCCTCTGCTGCAGTCTGTCAACGCCTCGCTGACCAAGGCAGTCATCCACCCCTGTGTGGACCCCCCTCTGTGCGAGAACTGCCAGCGCCTGGAGCTGTCCTTCTTCGACCCCATGTGCGGGGGCTGCCGCGACATCCTCAACAACCCGGCCACCACCGTGCCTGAGATCTTCGCCATTCTCAGACAGTGGACACCCCAGACCCAGCAGAGCCTGGGGGTGCTTGTGGAAGAGGTGATACTTTATAAATACTGCTAACTAGGGATAGGGAAACAAATACAGTTGCATGCAGGAAAAAGAAAAAAATTTCGGTAGGCGCTGCACTAGTGGCAACACGCTCTTTCCGGGAGAGCAGCCCGAATTTCATGCAGAGAAATCTGCTGTGACATAGAGTGATACAAAATACAAAATAGGCACAAAGTGTTATAGCTCTGTTAGATTTTAATTCTAACTAAAAGACGTCACGTATATAATGCTGAATCTTAACCTTTGACAAACCTGGGAATTCTAGCTTAGGAAGACATGTACACACTCGCTTTAATTAACACATAAAAGGTGCAACACAAAGAAACCAAATGAAAATTGTCTATCTGTCTATTTGTTTCTCTCTGTCTCTCTCTGTCCCTCTCTGTCTCTCTCTGTCTCTGTCTGTCTGTCTGTCTGTCTGTCTCTTCTCTCTCTCTCTCTCTCTCTCTCTCTCTCTCTCTCTCTCTCTCTCTCTCTCTCTCTCTCTCTCTCTCTCTCTCCCCCCCTCTCTCCCACCCTCCCTCCCTTCCATCCTCATCTCATCCACACTCTCTCTCTCACATACATATACAAACCACCTACACTTTAGTTTCTAATGTGTTTTTTGCATTCAAGTTTTAAAACTTTTCCCCCCAACAACAAACTGATAATTTTCCCCCAAAGATAAAAAAAAAAAAAAAAAAGTAACCCGACCCCCAAACATGACCTGGGCAGATCCTGAAGCGAGGAGCCACCATCAACGACCGGGACGGCCTGACGGACATGACGCTGCTGCACTACGCCAGCAAGGCAGGGGCTGCCGGCATCGGTGACCCTGACCTTGCCGCCCAAGTGGTCACTGACCTGATCGACAAGGGCGCAGACATCAACATCCGGTGTCGGTGGACCAACATGACAGCCCTGCACTACGCTGCCTACTTCAACGTGGTCCTGGTCATCAAAGTACTTCTGAAGGCGACTAATGCATTGGGTCAGTTCAGGTCATATCACGAGTGGTGGAGGTGTTGTGTTCTTGAGTTGAGGAGTGTTAGTGCTTGAGAATTGTTCAACTGCTTTGGAGTTTGTCAGAAGGTGGATGATGTAAATCGTTGTTCTGTTCTGAAAGAGAGACGTGAAAATGGATGTGGTTGCTGAGAAGATGATAAGGAATTATTGATTATTGGAGAGAAAGTAAATACATGTACATATACAGGGTGCTAACATAAAACCAGTGAAGTTTTTTTTTCTTTTTAAATGTGTGTTGAATTTTTCTTGAAAATTTTTTTGTATTGTCTTTTTTATGTTTTGTCAGTTGTAGAGTATCATCATACAGCTTTGTCATAAAGATATATGTGAAGCATTTTGAGAAGTCAGTCATGGCGCTTTTTTTCATTTCTTTCTTTTCAAAAAAAAAAGAAAAAAAAAAGCCCAGCAACTTAAAAAATATCACCTCTAACAACAATAATCATCTTTATGGGTGTTACTATTTTTGCAGCAAGTACTCTTAAAGTTGAGGTTTCTGATGCCTCGCTTCCCAACAACCACATAGGTTATGGGGCATCTTTACCTTTACCTTTTTTACTTTTAAAGCTGTGTTACTGAATAGTCATCTTACAGCCACATAGGTTATGGGACATCTTTACCGTGACCTTTTTTTCTCTTAAAGCTGTGTTACTGAATAGTCATGTCTGTTTTGTGATCACCCAGTCATCGATGTTTCAAGTGCGATGATTTAGCTGAAGGCAGGTTATTGTTTTGCTGTGCAGACATTGAAAGCACATGTGCCGAGTTTGAGAATGGCACATCCCTGCACATAGCAGCCTCCAACTTGGCACACGAGGCCATCAAGGTGTTGATTCAGAATGGGGCTGACATCAACCGCAAGGATGACTTGGGGAGAACGCCTGCTGGTGAGGGAATGTGTGTGTGTGTGTGTGTGTTGGTGTGGGTGTGGGTGTGTGTATGGGTGGGTGTGTGAGTGTGTGTGTGGGTGGGTGTGTGAGTGTGTGGGTGTAGGTGTGGGTGGGTGGGTGTGTGAGTGTGTGTGTGTGTGTGTGTGTGTGTGTGTGTGTGTGTGTGTGTGTGTGTGTGGGGTGTGTGTTTATGCATGCATTTGTGCTCTGTGAAGTCTGTGTCTAGTTTGCATATATGTGACAGAGAGGAAGCATACAAACTTATGATGATTGTTTTGAAAAATATTGATACATTTTTCTGTGTACTTTCATTTAAAGGGAAAAAAAAGAGAAAGAACTGCCATCTTTTAGGGAATGTAAGGCAATGCTTTTTTTCCTCAAGTATACCCATGCACCAGATTGTACAATATATCTTAAGTATGGTTTGAATGTGTTGAAACGCTGTTTTGAATTAGCATTGTATCAAAATTGGCTTTTCTATGATAAGTGACCTTATTTTCATTAAACCAAAAGATGTACTTCTTACATTAGATTTTAGTTGAACACAAAAAATCACAGAAAATGCCAATCTCACAGAGAAGTGTAACACTATCCATCCATCCATCCATTCGTAAAAGAAGAATAGATTAGGTATGCAGATGGACAGAAGTTATTTGAGGTAGGGAGCAGTTTTTAGCTGTGCCACCTATGGTTATGTTCATTGTATGTTTGAGTGTGGCTGAACCAACAATACACTTTTTGTCCTGGGTTTTTGTGTGCTTTTTGTTTTGTTTGTTTCTATATTTTGGTTTGTTTCAGGTTTCTGTTTGTTTTTATAATGATCTATATTGCCCCTGTCATTTTGTTGTACGCCTTATATGCTGTATTTTATATATCATTAAAATCAAATGTCTTTAATATTTTGCTCCTCAGACTGTCTTTTACATTTTGTTCTATATATATATAGTGCCTTGTAACTGTAAAAATAGGTTAGGCAGTCACGAATGTATAAATTTACACTTTTAACAAGAACAAATCACTCTTTCTCCTCAGAATGTGTACCAGACCCAAGAGAGTTTGACAAAGACTCGGACATGGGACGTCTGGCACACCGTATTCGCAAAACCTTCCAGGATGCAGCCCCGCCATGCCCTGCCAAACCTCCCCCTAACTACGACCTTGTGCAGTCCAAAGTCATGCTGCAGGCTCTGGGATTACAGCTGGGAGACCAGATTGTTGTCAGTGGGGCCAAGGTGAGAAGAGGGACTCATCAACTCATTTATCATTATCCATAAAATGGTACAGGCATGAAACAAGATCAAAAGGACTTGCAAAAATAATACTGCAAGGCACTGTCCAAGGAGAAAGAAAAAGAGGCAGACCAAGGAAGAGATGTGAGGACAACATCAGCAAATGGACAGGCTTAGAACTCAACAAAATTTTGAGAAAGGCAGAACAGAGAGAGGAATGGAGGGAACTGGTTGTCAAGTCTTCAGGGATGCCTCCACAGTTGCCAGACTAAGGGATAGATAGATAGGTTTTTATTATCGCCTTCACCTGTCTCATTATCAGTTTGTCCTCTGCTTTTGTGTTGTTCAGTATCAAATATTATGTTCTTAGGATCTTTCAAATTATATCTTTAGACATATTTTGTGACTTACAGAAATTTAAAAATGTGTTGTCATTCTGTGATTGTCGTGCATTTACAAATTTAGTGTCTCAGTTTACAGTCCTATTCATTCAGTACCTCACTTTTCAGATCAGTCAAGATGAGAAGAAATTTTGACTAACAAATGAATGAACGCCTCATTCATTGATTCATTCCACAATCACATGTGTAAATGTGCTGAAGCATGAGTGTAGTTGCTCCTGTTCCCCTATCATTCCCCCTACCCCTGTTTATCTCCTCTGCTGTGTCATGTATAGGTACAGACAGTTTCATTGTTCTCAGAGGGATGGGATAGCCTGATGGTTAGAGCATTATGCTCGTGATCTGGTGGCCTGAGTTTCAGCCACCTCCATGATGCCAATTCAAGGGGATTTTTTCCGCTGGGGTTGTCAGTGCCAATGCCACTCCTCTTGAAATCCTTCAATTGAGGCTATAAACTGAGGTCTTATGTGTGAACACACATAGAGCATCTTGCACACATGTTAAAAAACACATTCTCTCTTTCAGAAGAGTGGGGTCATTGTGTGTTGGTAGGAACAAATGACAAAAGTTACAAAACTGCATGCACATGGGGACTGAATATAAAAAGCTGTACCTAGTTGAATGAGATGAATAACTAATAAAATGAAAGGAATTTTAATGAATCAATCTGACCTCTTTTTTTTTTTCTTTTTTTTTAACAAAGCATGCCTCCCTGAAAATATATGTTAGAATACAGACCATGCATTGTGTGTTGTTACTTTGGTTGTTGCAAGGGATGGGGGTTAGTTGTTTTGTTTTGAGGTGGGGGGGGGGGGGGGTGCTTAGTTATAAAAGCAAGAACAAAAATGGATGAGTTGGAGAAGAAAAAAGATTGTTGTATGATCACAAAATTAAAAAATGTTTGGAATGCCTTTTTAAAAAATCTAAGTACTGTCTAAAAAAAATAAAATAAAAAGCTTAAAATTCTGTGAAAGCAATTAATCTCTGCATAACCTGTTATGGGTTTTTAGGGAGAT
Organism: Stramonita haemastoma; assembly: GCA_030674155.1. NCBI lineage: Eukaryota > Metazoa > Mollusca > Gastropoda > Neogastropoda > Muricidae > Stramonita > Stramonita haemastoma. Next base: position 42,135,637 of record CM060323.1, read on the forward strand.
AAAACAATAACAACAACAAAAACTTCAGAAGGAAATAAAGATTTTTTGTGTGTGTGAAAAAAACTTTCTATGGCATTAATGATGATCATTCTCACTCATTACTCGACCCTACCTCATATCTCTGAAGCCAGCCTCAATTACCAGCTTAAAAGACTGTTACAGTGGTGTGACAGCTGGTCAATTAAATCAAACAAAACACTGCCGGAAAATACTTCACTGGTGTTCACTTTGGCAGAGTCAGATAACAACCATTCAGTTTAAATATCTGCAGAGTTTTTTGTTTCCAAAAGAAAATTTAAAATTTACTAAACTGCATCTGATGATCCTGCCGTTGGTTAGATGGGTGAGACTTTCTTTCGTTATGTAACAAACTTTCTTCGTGGATGGCCTTAAAGGGGAGCTGTACACCTTTCTGTATTTACTTTCACCTGTTTGTTTTTCTCCCCCCTTTCAGCAGTAGTTAGCTGTAAGGCTGAAGTTCATTCTTGCTTGTTTTTCCTCTGCCCCCTTTTTTAGCACTAGCCAGCTGTATAGTTTAAGTTCATCCCTACCCTTGTAAGAAGAAAAGGGATGTGCTGTTCTCCCCTTTGTACGGGTTTTTCAGTGTCTCTGCCTGAGCCAAGATCACAGAAAAGTCTCTGAGATAGAGTTATTGTATAATACCATCAGTTTATGTGTGTGAGAGTTTCTTTAGTTTAATTTTTTTCCCTGGAAGTGTCCAAGATCTGTAAAATATTCTACATGTGCACATTGTGCCTGCCAAGAAATGTATAAAGTGCGTGCGTGCGTGCGTGCGTGCGTCTGTTTGCATGTGTGTGGGCATGCACACATATGTGCATACACAGGCACATGTATGCATTGTAGACATATTAAAGAAAAATCATACTTTCACGATGATTGATACATACCATGTAACATAACAATATTGTGTTGACAGAGTGGTTTCCTGCGGTACTGTGGCCCTACAGAGTTTGCCCCTGGTGTGTGGGCGGGCATAGAGCTGGATGAACCTGTGGGCAAAAACGATGGCAGTGTCGGGGGGATCTCCTACTTCAAATGCCCTGACAACCATGGTGTGTGTCAACATGGACTATTTGAGGCCAATATACATACAGTCAAGTGCACAAACGCAGATTCAGATTTTTTTGCTCACAAAATTACATACACACACACAGTTCAGAAGTATTCTGAACCACTGATTATAATTCAAACATGATTGTAATTCCTGATTAATGGGTAAATATATGTTGAAATAGTGTTACTGCTGCTTTTTTAGGAACAGGATTATGTCATTTTGTATTATTTTTAGGTGAACGACTAAAGCAATGTTCAGTTTTGGGATCGTATTACAATACACAGTAGAGTTGAAGCAGAAATAAATATTTGTGCAATGGGCTGCTGAAGGAAGACTCAAGTGCATGGCAGTTCACTGGTGTTTTTTTGTTTGCTGGTTGGTTGAGTTGGGTTTTTTTTATCATTATTATTATTATGTCAGCACCTGAATCACTTTATGATCCTCTTTCATTTTTCTTTCTTTCCTTTTTCTTTCTTTCATTTTTTTTTCAAAGTACATGAAATTATTTTGACTATTGCTGAATGTTATTTACATCTTTGAGATTGTAGCCTAGACATTGTTGTGGTGTCTGACATATATATATATATATATATATATATATATATATATATATATATATATATATATATATATATATATATATATGTATATATATGTATATGTGCCGCCGCTGTGGCCTAGTGGTTAGGGTGTTGTACTCGTAATCTAAAGGTTGCGGGTTCGATCCCAGCTATTCCGCTATGGCGTTGTGCCCTTGGAAAAGGCACTTTACGGCTATTTTCTCACCCCACCCAGGTGTAAAAGGGGTACCAACCTTGTGTTGGGGGTTAATCCTGCGATAGACTGGCGTCCTATCCAGGGGGGAGTCTATGACTCTCAGTCGCTTAACGCCACAGAAACCGGGATAAGCACCGGCCTGATGAGCCTTATGGCTCGGGACAGACTTTAACTAACTTTTAACTATGTATATGTATGTATGTATGTATGTATATATATATATATATAAATAAATAAGATAAATATACACAAATAATATGACTTGCAACAGCCAGAGCTGTGGTGTATTGTCCTATGTTTTACTGTATGACAGTCATTTCTGATTTCATTAGTGCAGCTGTCTTTGAAAGAAAACAATACTGATATTTTTAAAAATTGAAAATGATGACCTTGAGATCTTGGAGAAAAAAAATTACAGAGCTGTATGTTACAATGCTTTGTTTTTAAACTTGCTGTAAACAATAACACGGAGAATTGTTTGATTTTGTCCAGGTGTGTTTGCTCCTATCAATAAAGTTGCCAAACCAGGGACTGTGCCAGTGTCCCGTACCTCTCCCACTACTGTAACGCAGAGCAAGGGACAGGTGGATATATCTCACATCACTGCTCGTGTGGACACAGGTATGTAAAGTGTGTGCACATGCATGTGTGTTTGTGTGTGTGTGTGTTTGTGTAGGTAGGAAAGTAGTGTTTTAGTCCAGTAAAAGTATGATTTACTGCATCTTGGTATGAGGTTAGATTAAGCTCAAGGGGGAGCGATAGCTGAAAATCAATTCTTCCTGCCAGACTGATTTCATAGCATTAAAGAAAAAGAAATAAATCCATGTCTTTAAAAGTGGAAAATATGTTCATAGTATATTTTCAGTCATACCTGAAATGGTCACTGATATAAAAGATAGCATTAGATCTGTTGAAGACAAATGTTTTCCCATAAATTTAGCTTACTTATTTTATATGTTCTCATTTTACATATATTTTCCTTTAAAAAATTATCAGAACATTTTATTAATCTACTTTTTCAATGTACAGATTGTTCGGTTATTTCCCACTTTTCTTGTGTTTGATAGCTTTGTTGTATGCTTTTTTTCTTCTTTTTAGGGGGATTGTTTATCCTGTTTTGTTTTCTCTGTTACTTTTGTTGAGAACATAATGCAGTTAAAATTCAGTGTTAAATGCATACATGTATGATCCAAGAGTTTTACACAAGTTCTTTCTAGAACAAGATGGTAGTTCATTTGACTTTTTGCTTATAACTCATCAAATATCGTATAGAAAATACCTAAACTGAAAAAAAAATTTGGTTAATTCCCTCCTCCCCATTGAATATAACACACAGTTCTTCAGACTATCAGCATTTTGATACAAATCTGTCAGAACCTCATACACTTACTTGTCAGGAGCTGTGTAAAGACGGGATAGCCTAGTGGTAAGAACATTGCTCTTCCAATTTGACGATCCAAATTTGATTCCTGTTCAAGGTGATTTTTCCCCTGGACTTAACATTAGTGTTGACTCCACTCTCCCCGAAAGTCCTTCAGATGAAACTATAAACCGAGGCCCCATGTGCGAACGCATGCAGAACATCTTGCACACATGTTAAACCCTGTTCCGCTTTTCATAAGAGTAGGCCATCATGTACCGGTGGGAACAGATGACAAAATTTACAAAACTGCATACACACAGGGACTGGATGTAAAAAAGCACATGAGTGCTTGTTCCATTATTCTCAATATAAAAGAATAGATAAATAAATAAAACAAATAAATTGATTTTATTCATGTGTTTGTCTGCCTGAAGGCCTGAGCAAGTCACGACCACCATCCTCCGCCTCGGAGTCTGGAGAAATGGAGCTAGGGGACCGCGTGATCGTGGCTGGACAGCGGAAAGGAACAGTCCGCTTTATCGGAGAAACGCAGTTTGCTCCAGGTGAGAAAATAGCGTGGCTTGATGTTGTTGATGCCTACCTTTGATCAGTTTTTGAAGTTAAATGGAATAATAGATGTTTTATTCGAGGATTTTTTGTGCTTTTATCCCGAGTTTGTGTATGTGTACACTTGTGCATACATGAACACAAAAGTACCCATGGTGTGTATGCACATGTTAAACTTACATTATAGGTAATTTTTTTAATTTTTATTTATTTTTTTTAATTTAAAAAACACCCGCTCCTTTTCTGACCTTTGGACATTTATGTCTTTTTCCAGGTGTGTGGTTTGGAGTGGAGCTGGACCAGCCTGCAGGTAAAAACAACGGCTCCGTCGCAGGTGTGGAGTACTTCTCCTGTCGCTCCAAACATGGTGTCTTTGCTCCACTGTCCCGCATCCAAAAGTAAGTGTATATATCTACTGGCACCAGGACTTTGATTGTGGCTGTCAGGTCTTTAGGCGTGTCTGGAAAAAAAGTGCTTGTATTAACTGTGTTTGCTGTTGCTCTCTGATATCTCACTTCATGAATGTTTCATCAGCAGTTAGAATTTTAGGGATGTATATGGATTTAAAAGAAAAAAAGAAATCCCCCAAAATTAAAGAAGCAAATCATAGTTTTTGATAAGTGCATTCTTGAGTTTTGGTTTTTCTCAAGTATAAATTTTCCTTTTTTTTATAGCATGTACGTGAGCTCATATAAGAAACTTTACTCAAGACCATTTTGGACTGCTGTATTGAATTTTGCTATCAACCAGTAAATACAAATGACAGATAAATACTTTTAGAGTTTTTGGCAGATAGATATGTGTATTTGTGGGCACGCATGAGGAATTGCAGGCTGATGAATTTTAAAGGAAGAAAACATGCATGTTTGCAAAAATGTTTTCTGCTTGTCTGCAGTGCACAGACAAACGCATGTTTATGTACACAGCTTCACTGGACACACAAAAATACATACACACAAGAACATGCACATATAACACATACTCCGCACACACACACTCAGCATAAACACATACATGCATGTATGCATGCACACACAAGCAAGCACATGCTCACACACACACACACACACACACACACACACACACACACACACACACACACACACACACACACACACACACACACACACACACACGCACAAGTTCTGTATATATAATTTAATTTTCTTTAATGTCACACTCACCCTGCAGTTAAGACTCCTCATAAACAAACAAACAAACAGACAAACCAACAGACTTGGTAAGGACTTTTATCAGTGTAGAGAGATGGATGGTTTTGCAGCATGCGACTCTTTCGACAGCAGATGTTATGCAATGCCAGAGTGAGAAAAAGGCAAGTTGTTTGTGAGAGATTTGCTTGGGGGGGTTTTTTGGTTGGGGCAAAGGCTGTGTTTATACTGCAACATTGATGTATGCGCTGGAGAGGTTTGCTTGGATCCCATTATTTGAAAGGTGAAGGTATAGTTGTGTCCTCCATGTGTGTATGTACAGTGCTTTCAGATGTTAGGGGTAGTGTTGGACAGTGACTCCCATGTAAAAAAAAAGTAAGAATGGAATGTACCCCTATATCCTGAGGTCCTCTCCCCCTCCCCCCTCTTTTCTCTTTTTGCTTAATTTAGAAACTCTTATTATGTATATTTTTTTGTTTTTCTTTCTTCCTCCATCCTCAGAAAAGAAAGAAAAGCTGACTTTGCGCTTATTCAGACGCAGAGTAGTCAAGAATAGAACTCTTAGAATCTATGCTGAAAATATTTTGCATACATGTATATATAATATACGCTATGAGTAGAAGAAACTGGTTGCAAAATCTTCATTGGTGCCCCAGTGGTCTACTCGACTATGGGACAGGTGAAGGTGAATGATTTCACTTACAATTTATTAGCATGTCATGTCTGCCTGTGGTCCCTTCTGGGGCATACGCCGCCAACCAGCTGTCTCCAGGCATCTCGGCTCTGGGCTAGGCGTTCTAGTTGTCCCCACATCTTGCCCATCTTTTTCACATCAATTTATTAGCATAGATATATGAAAATTCATGTGAATATAATTCTCTGTTTGTCAATGTACATTATTTGTCCTTTAATTTTTTTTTTTGATTATTCTTTTACATTTTGCTTTATATTGTGGTTAAAAGAGAAGCATGTTCCTCTGCTTTTTCTTTCTGGAGTTGTGTGACAAAACAGGGGAGCTGGAGATGTATATGATCACCATTTTCCCCGCATCCTCATTTCAGTTGTTTTTTGTTTTTTTTAATCTTCCTCTTTGAGTTTGGCTGGGCTCTCACACCTCTCTGTGTCTCTTTTAATCTGTCTCTGTCTCTGTCTCTGTCTCTGCCTGTCTGTCTGTCTGTCTGTCTCTGTCTGTCTGTCTGTCTGTCTGTCTGTCTGTCTGTCTCGTCTCTCTCTCTCTCTCTCTCTCTCTCTCTCTCTCTCTCTCTCTCTCTCTCTCTCTCTCTCTCTTCTCTTTCTCTCTCTTTCTTCTTTCTTTCTTTCTTTCTTTCTTTCTTTCTTTCTTTCTTTCTTTCTTTCTTTCTTTCTTTCTTTCTTTCTTTTCTTCTCTCTTCTCTCCTCCCTTCTTTCTCTTTTTCTTCTTTTGATTTATTTTTTGTTGCTTTTTTTTTTCCTTGGGTTTTTTTTGGGGGGATGGGGGCATTTGATTTTTTTTTCCAGATTGCCGCTTTCTTTTTCAATTTCAGTGTCTGCCTTACTCTGCTTTACAGGTGGGGGAAAAATGAGCAAAGAAAAGAGAGATTAAATGTTTACGGTACACAGCTGTATAGGGCCCCTTTTCCCCTTTTATTATAAGGTACATATATGTAGTGCCTGCTATCACCAATACCTTTAAGGAAGGTCTATGCATGGTAGTGGTGGGAGTGGTTCTTGGTACATGGTTGCTATGACTTTGCAAATTCATTTCAGTGTTTGGAATAGAGAGTAAGGCTGAGACAGTTTATAGCATTTTTTTTAAAACTGAAAAACAATTCCATCGATATTCTTAACTGCCTATAAGGTGGTAAAGAGTTAAACTTCTTGAATTGTTGACCTTAGTCTTATTCACTTTAATATTATAGTTGTATACTGATTACGAGTTTTGTCATGCCTTCAGTATGTTGAGATTATAAGAGAGAATACCCAATGTCACGCAGTGTAAGAGATTTCTTTTTATGTGTGTTCATAACAGATTATAAAGTAAGGATTTTTTTTTCATCTCAGGCGGTTTAGATCAACAAACAATAACTTGGTCTAAAAACAAAATCACCCAGTATCAGCCAATGTTTAATCAAAGTATGCCCAATCAATTTTTGTACAGAATAATTGATGGTCTCATGAGCAATCCTAGAATTTGCACCAAACAAACAGCTGCACAGAACATAACTAGAAATTGTATCATTTGTTCTATTTTCATGAGCAAGCAGGTGGCAAGTGATAAGATTTCTCTGTTTGCATCTGTGCACTCTTTTTTTTTTCTGGTGATAGAAAATTGTTGTATGTAATGTCTGTCACACACAACCACACTCTTAATCATTGTCCCTGTTCCTCTCCACCCCTCTCTTTGTCTCAGATGTTGACACATACACACACATGCATGGAAGCACACACACACACACACATGCATGCAAGCACATACATGCTGGCAAGCACATACAGACACACACACATGCATGCATGCACGCATGCACACACACACACATGCACGCATGCATATGCGCACACACATACACACACACACACACACACCACACACACACACACACACACACACACACACACACACACACACACACACACACACACACACACACACACAACAACAACAACAACTCCTGTCAATGTTTAAATAATTTTTAATTTGTGTTTGGTGTTACGTGGAATTATTATAAAATATTTGTATGAACCCTGAATTGGCCTTATGTGAGAAGTAACTGTGTGTATTTTCCTTGAAAATGTGATGCCAACACTTTTACTTAATGAAGACTGTTCAGTAATCCCTGCTGGACACTGCTATGAGTATTCTTCCTTGTTCAATAAAAGTTTCTGGACACATGTATACCTGACAGTTTTCCTGTGTTTGTTACCACAGGCTTGGGGATCGTCACTT
>CM060323.1:42148513-42163513 GCA_030674155.1 Stramonita haemastoma
GTGTGTGTGTGTGTGTGTGTGTGTGTGTGTGTGTGTGTGTGTGTGTGTGTGTGTGTGTGTAAGCTTGATACAGAAAGATAAGAAAGAGGTAAATGGATGCTGACAGATAGATATATGGAAAATGCGTTTCAAGTGTTTGATACATGTATACATGAATGTGTGTCTGCATGCTTTTCTGAAAACATTCCCAACGGAATCTCATGCATAAGAATGGTTCATGAAAAGAACTCACCCCCAATATCACAGACTATTTTTTATATATATTCAAGCATTTTAACTCAGCAACATATCCTTGATCTTCTTTTTACATATTCAGCATTCTTGTTGGCTTTGTGTATGAAAGGCTTTTTCATGTTGTGATGATTCGCTCATATTATAATGATTGAATATTTATTAAGATGTTGAATATGTTTAAATGGAAATATTTGTGTGGTTTTTCCTCCTACAAAAAGAAATCTATTTTTAATTAAAATATGTTTATTGTGTATCCTCTCACTCTTACCTTTTGGAAGCAAATATAAATATTTTAATAGAAATTTTTTTTCCTGATATATATATCTCCTCTTTTACTTCCCATATTCCCACAGGAAGTATTTTTAATTGGTGTTGCTGTTAGTTGGTGGGTGTGTGAATGGAAGAAGAGGAGTGTCAAGATATTTCTACTCTTTCTTTTTGTCTCTTTGTCGTGTCAAATATCTAAATATTAATGCAAGTTGGGGGGGGGGGGGGGGGGGGGGGAAACAACCAACCCCCTTACGCCCACCCCCACCCCACCCTTCTCTTGAAAAAAGCCCCTGAAAATCCACAAAAATCCCACTTCAGCTCATACTCCCCAGAACTGCCACAAAACCCAACAACAAAAAAGGTGGCAGCAGAGTCTTGACTCATCATCAGGTATCAGTCTCCTGTCAGAGTCTCTTCAGGCAGTCACAGTCAGGGAGAGCTTTTGATTTCGCTTCCTGATCCTAACCAGCTGAAAAGGCCCTGAGCTGGAGCTGATAGCGTGTGAACATGGCAACATGACTCCTTTTTCTAATAGTGAGCTGGAGCTGATAGAGTGTGAACATAGCCAGACTCCTTTTTCTGATATTTGGCTGGAGCTGATAGTGTGAACATAACCAGACTCCTTTTTCTAATAGTGGGTTGGAGCTGATAGCGTGTGAACATAACCAGACTCCTTTTTCTGATAGTGGGTTGGAGCTGATAGCGTGTGAACATAACCAGACTCCTTTTTCTAATATTTAAATTACGATTAAAAAAAAAACTTTTTTGGATTTTTTTTTTGATAACATGAAGTGTTTTCCCATTTTGTTTGAAGTCTATTCATTTCATTTTCCTAAATTTTCATACAGTTCATCTGCTTGAACAAGGAGTTTAGGGACCAAGTGTGGAAAGTTCTATTCCTGACCCAACCCATTCCTTTCTTTTTCTTTTTTTTTCTGTCAGGCTTGTCTGTGTATGAGCTGACTGTATAATATCTTGATTTTGCAGACCACATAAAATAGACCCTGATAAAACATTAAAGATATTTTAATGTTTAATATCATTGATGTACATGAGATTTTTAGTATGTCTTCCAGTCGGTTATATTTCTTCATGACTGTGTTTTATGCCCAGAAGTGTGTGATGGTTCCCCCCCCCCCCCTCCCTATTATCATTGTTATAGTTAATGTGGATGTGTACAATTTTTCATGAGTGTCACACATATAAAATTTGTTCCTAAAAGAAGTTATGAAGAAATCTTCATGTATGTTGGTGGAATCAGGTCCTTTTTACCTGGGCTTTTGGAAGAATCAATCAAGATTTTTTTTTTAAATCTATCTGATCATTGAGTTTTACTAGTCTTCACAATGCCATGGTCACTCCTATGGGTGTGCCAGTTTGTGTGTAATCTATGTTGCATTCATTCATTCGTATTCTAGGGGTTTTTTGATCATCTAAAAAGATAGTATCATTATCTCTTAATTGTACAACCCATTTTCAATGTGCCATTTAACTAAGATTACAACATATAATTATATTCTTGTCATTATCATCATCATCATGGCCACCATCAGTAGATTCGCAGGTACTCACAAGCATCTCATGAAAATTGGGATTACATTCCATAAACATTTTAAGACTTACACATTCAGCAAACCTATTTCATCCCAAATCATTATTTCTTTTTTTTCTGTCAGCTGTTTTCTTTTCTCGTCCCTCAGCTGGAGCTCTGAGGTTTACTAATAATGGTGAGATTTTGAGTACGCAACCATTTTTGCCGTTACGGTAATCATATTCCGACTTCAGGGAAATATTCTGCCATTTACAATGATCACTGGTTATTTCTTACAAACATGGATGCATCAGTGCTTGAGCAACATTCATTTATCAACATGATATTTGTATTTAATAACTTCTTGAAGAAAAGTAAGTAGTGTGGATAAGAAAATGATGAATAAGCCTGTGCTTGAGAGCAAACTTGCGAGCGTATGCATGCTAATGTTGGTTTTATGCAGATTTGTAAATATGCATATAATCTCTGCGGAGATGAAAGATGTTTTATTGATATATATGTCCATTAATGTTACTTTTTTAAAAGGCAAATTTGAAGTAATTGCATGATTATTTATATATGTGGAGAAACTGTTACTTTTATGTTTTAAAAAATAGAAATGAAAAATGCTTTGCTGGTTGCTTATCACAATACTTGTTACAGAAAATTCAGCAGCATTGTTGAATGTTTTCAGAAGAAATTCATACGATTTATAAGTAATTTTGTTGGCAAGTTTACCAGACTTTTTTGTATACTATATGTAAATTATCATTGTTACTTTTTGTTGCTATTGTTCAGTGTGCTTTTGTTGCAAAACAATGTGTTTCATTTGGATCATGTATCTATATTAAAGCTGCTCTAGTGTTGCTTCATTTTGTTTTTGAGGTCCTCTCTCTCTCTCTCTCTCTCTCTCTCTCTCTCTCTCTCTCTCTCTCTCTCTCTCTCTCTCTCTCTCTCTCTCTCTCTCTCTCTCTCTCTCTCCATAGTGTTGCATAATATTCTACACAGCAGTTTGTTTCTTTTTTTTCTGAACAATCATGCTGAACAAAGTCAAACCACCTGCATATCATTGCACACGTGTGTGTGTGTGTGTGTGCTTGTGTGCATGCATACACTGTGTTTTTCTTTACTTAAGCCACAAAAGCAGAACGTTTTCTGTGACAGTTGTATGTCTCAGAATATATACATATATGAACTCATATATAGAGAGAGATTGCCTAGTGGTTAGAGCACAACACCACCCTAACACCCACCAGGCAATCTCTCCCTCTATATGAATACATACAGATATTTTGAGACATACAACTGTCACAGAAAATATTCTGCTTTTTTGCCTAAAGATTGAGCCTGGGTTTAAGCCTGATCTGAGACACCCATTCAAGGGGAATTTTCCCCTGGAGTTAACACCAGAACTGACTCCACTCCCCTGAAAGTCTTTCAAGTGAGACTATAAACTGATGCCCTTGTACAAAAGCACGCAAAAATCTTGCACACACGTTAAAATAAGTTCTCTACCTTTTTGAAGAGTAGGCCAGTCATTCTGGTAAGAACAATTGTCAAAAAAATATTTTTTTAAAAAACAAAAAAAAAACGCATACACATTGATGTCATGTTTAAATATCATCCCCGAAGTTGGAATGCTGATACCATAATCATGGCCCAAGTGGTCACATATGCAAAAATTTCACCCTTGGTGAACCTTGGAGCTCTAGCCGAGGAACAACGACAACAAAAAAAGTACTCACATGATATATATATATATATTTATGTTATACATGTTGAATGTGTGCCTTGGTAGATTTCTGATGATTCGTATTGAAATTCATAAAACAAAATAAAACTTATGATAACTTTTTCTGGTTTCTGATGTGGTAAAGTATGCCAGAAATAATGTTTATGAAATGAGTGTGTGTGTTGTGTGTGTGTGTGTGTGTGTGTGTGTGTGTGTGTGTGTGTGTGTGTGTGTGTGTGTGTGTGTGCGTGCGTGCGTGCGTGCGTGCATGTGTGTGTGTGTGTGTGTGTTGTGTGTGTGTGTGTGTAAAAGAAGGTGATGCTACCTACACAGAAACACTCATCAGATGTTTTTATGGGGGTGGGATAGCTCAGTGGTCAGAGCACTCGCTTTCCCCTAGTCAAGTTAAGCAGCTTCGAGCGTGATTACCAATTGGATGGGTGACTGTTTGCGTGCCTCGGCTTCAGTACAGTCCCCCCAGCTGACCCAGCTGTAAATGGGTACCTGCCTTCTTTAGGGTCAGGGAAGGTAAAGCAGTGAGGGAGAGGAGATGGGTCCCATCCTCAATATAGCTGGCCCCTAGAGAAGATGAGGTCTCTGATGCCTTGCTCCCCTACGACTGCCAAGGTTATGGGACACCTTTACCTTTACCTTTTAATGTTGTGAAGAGGCATAAAACTGAAGAACACGCACACACAAACACACACACACACACACACACATCCTTCAGATGAGGCTATAAACCAAGGCCCAGTGTGCGAACGCACGCAGAACATCTACTGCACATGTTAAATCCTGTTCCGCTTTTCATAAGAGTAGGCCATCGTGTGCTGGTAGGAACAGATGACAAGATTTACAAAACTGCGTACACACGGGGACTGGATGTAAAAAAGCACATGAGTGCTTATTCCATTATCCTCGATATAAAAGAATAAATAAATAAGAATAAAATAAACACACACACACACACACACACACACCACACACACACACACACACTATCTCTCCTTCCATCATGTGCCAGTGGGAACAGATGACATTTACAAAACTGCATACACACGGGGACTGGATGTAAAAAAGCATAAGAGTGCTCATCCCATTATCCTCGATATAAAAGAATAAATCAAATCAAATCAAATCCTGTCTTAATCACCTTTTTCCTGCTTTCTCCTATTTTAGGGTCATCACTTTAAGAAAAAAAAATTAAAAACTGAAACATTGAAGACTACTTCTACTACTGCACACACAGCAATGGGTGGGTGGGTGTGTGGGTGTCTTTGATTTTACGTCTGTACACTTAAAGTAATATTAGACGAGAGAAGGATGGGAGGGGGGAGGGGGGCAATAAAGAGATGAGGGTTTAAGGGGGGTGGGGGGGGGGGAAGTGTGTTGGTAATTATGTGCATAACAAGACTGATTACAAAACTATATAACGAGAATGTAGCAAAACATGGCATAAGAAACGCAAATAATAACAAAAAACACTGAACAATAGAGAACTTTAAAATCTAAAACTGTAAGATGAACAATTGCAAACTACATGTAAAGGCTTCTGTAAATAAATCAAAAAGTACATTGCCACAATAGGATGTTATAATTTCACAGTCTTCACAGTCGTACTTTATAAAAAAGAGAATACTGGGGATCGCATCAGAGACAATGCTATCTCACACAATAACTTTGGATTGCTTAACACTTCTTGCAGAGACTTATCTTGAAATGGTGGTAGGAACTTTTTTAAACCTTGACAGTGATACAAAACATGAACATTGGAAAGTTTTTCATCACATATACATTTGATATTTTTGGCAAAATTTGCTCGAAATGCATTTAAGTTCAATCTGTGGATTAGAGAAACAATATTTCTAGTACTGGAAAGCCGTACTGAGTCGAGTACAAAGGATGTTCTCAATATCCAGAACTGAACAAGTATGCTGGGGATAGCCAGCTTCTTCATGTTTCTTTGTTACACGTTTCCAGCAAACTTTTTGAAGCAAAGCATAACCCTCATGAAGAGAAAGAGGAATGTCTAAAACATTTGAACAGCTAGAATGTTTTGCTGCCTTTTTGGCTGCTTTGTCAACCTTTTCATTGAAATAAAGACCACAGTGAGATGGAACCCTGCAGAAAGTGACATTCGAACCACTCAGAATGAGAAAATGTATCAAAAAATTAATTTCAGTAATAAGATTCTGCCTAACCATCGATGTCGAGATATTAAGACACTGTAATGCAGTGTGTGTGTGTGTGTGTGTGTGTGTGTGTGTGTGTGTGTGTGTGTGTGTGTGTGTGTGTGTGTGTGTGTGTGTGTGTGTGTGTGTGTGTGTGTGTGTTGTTTTGTTTTGTTTTGGTATTGGGTTTTTGTTGTTGTTTTCTTTCTTTTTTTTTTGAGGGGGGGGGGGGGGGGCTGTCTTTTAACAGTTAAAACTTAATAAGTTCTCCGGAGTTCACTCACTGCCTCACTAACCTTTCACGTTACCTGCAAAGTGAAGGTTGGCAGTGATTTTTTCTTCCTGTGAATGTTAGAAATTATGCAAACATGATCTTCATGAAATACATCACAGTCATGACATGTTCCTGAAAAAAAGTTGAACAGCTGACTTGCAACATCTGTTTTCCAACACCGTATTCAGGGACTTCACTGAACCCAGAATTTTTACTGAAAATACTTTTGAAGTGTTGAAAAACAAATTGTTTCTTCTTGATTTCGGAGAAAAAAAAATCAAAATGATTTGCTATATTATGCAAGAACCAAAAAAAAAATGTCCCTGTAGGCTAGTCACAAGAAAGTTGGAAATTATCATCAAACGATGGCTGCTTGTGTCTTTACAATGTTACATATTGTGGTTAAGATGTTAGCAGACGGGAAAGGACTGGTGGGGTACAATGGTGCTGATGAAAAAAAAAATCAAATCCTACCAAATTAATGCCAAAAAGAAATATGCAAAATCACATGAATTTTGAAACTGAGGCTAATCTTTCACAAAAAATGATGGTGATGGTGGTGGGGTCCGTGGATGCCTTAGTATAAGAGAAAGCAAGTGAAAACACGATACACAAGTGTTTTGGCAGAACAACTTTTCAGGGTTTTTAAAAACTTTCTCTTGGCCAAAAGATTGGCCAACTGACAGTACAAGCTAAACATAAACCTACATATACATCAAAGTGAGCACATTTTAAACAATGCTGTGCTGTAGTATGTGCGGTATGACCGCAAAGGTTTTGGGGAAACAAAATAATAATTAAACAGTGGTGAGATGTAACAATGGTGTGTAACCTTTTGTACGAGAAATTTTGCGGTTCTTTCCCCTGATTCTGAGGAGATCCCACTTCCACTTCCTCTCCCCCACTTCCTTTTTACAGCGAGCAAGGAACGTATCCGTCATGGTAAGACGTGTTACAAATTCGAAATCATCAAATATCACTGTTTCATTATATTCATCACTATTTGACTACATGTCGTTTTAACTACTATGTATGCTGCGATAGGTATTACCTGTTGATTTGAAGTAATTTTGTTTGGGTGATTTGTAGTTTGTTAAACTGATCACATTGTTTTGAGGTCGAGGTATTCTGAAGATAGATTTATTTTCTTCACACGAATGCATACTTTCTTTTTTGGTTCTGTCCGGTTCTTGCAACCTGAAGTACTAAAGTAGAACAGAAACTAAAGATTGTGGCTTTAATTAAAACTGCTGTTTCCCGTGTGATTAAAAGTTGAATAGCCTACTTCTTAGAGGCACCTACGAATTTTTAGTCTTGGCAAGGGAAAACGAGTCTCCGTCTCACGTGAAGGAGTAGTCTTGGTTTTATTTCATGTAGAATCTCTCTGTATAGCCAAAATCAACGCATGATCGTTTTGTATAGATAGTAAAACGTGTTTTTAAAAAAAAAATATTTTACACTTCGGACGAACGAGGGTATTACGATTAAAAGTGCAGGCAGATTGCAGTAGTCAAAAGAAATAGTGTGAAGCGTTTGGAAAGGCTTTGGACTTACAAGTACAAAGTCTTAGTCAGCGAGTTGCCAGGCCATTAAAACTCTTGGTCAGTAGGCTATAATTCTAATCAAGAAAATTATCATATGGCAGTGCCACTGTAGGCTGCCAAGTAAGTGCCTTACAATTTCCTTGTGAAATTTGACAGTTTGAAATAGGCCGATCATTGGTGTTTTTACCCCATGATTGTCATTGCTAATTGGGGCAGTATTCACATTTTTATCTGACCATTGAGGAAAAATGATAAATAATATAGTGTACACTCTCGTATGAAGTAAATATATTCAGAAAAGACAGGCCTGCAATCTAGAGTCGTTGACTTTCAGCCACCAGCTTTTACTTTGACTTTGCTATGTAGACCATGTCAGCCAGTTTGGCTGAAAATAGTGAAAATGCACACTAATTTTGCCAAGTATGTGATGCTCACAGTCACAGCGTCACACACACTGTCTGATGTTATTGCGATTCTCTCTCTCTCTCTCTCTCTCTCTCTCTCTCTCTCTCTCTCTCTCTCCTCTCTCTCTCTCTCTCTCTCTCTTAGTGTGTGTGTTGCATACCTGGTAAATATTTTGCTTTAATTTACAGACGAAGGGTACGTCCAGTTTTGGAAAGCGGCATAACAAGACCCACACCCACTGCCGTCGGTGTGGGAGACGCTCCTACCACATCCAGAAGAAGAAATGTGCATCATGTGGCTACCCCAGTGCTAAAATCAGGAAATGTGAGTATACTCTCCCTGTGTTCGTGATCAAGTAGAATTTATCAGTTGAAAAGACTGGTTATCAACAGCAGCAGATGCTTTCAAATATGGATGCCTGTATGATGGAATAATGGAAGAAAATAGCCATGCACAAAAACTTCTCACCTAGTGTGTTCACGTTTATGGTCTCAAAGTGGTTTGACAGTGTAGTAAGAGACACCAGAGGAACATATTCCACATGACACCCTAGGGTGTGAACCTGGGGAACATGCATTAACATCAGTGACCCTTTGCGTTTATTTTCAGATTTTCCTTCCAATTGTAGGAGTCTTGTTACAATTCCATTCCATTTTTTCTTGTGGTCCTCTGAAACTAACTGATAGGTGTGAGACAATTTCACAGAGAATAACATGCCTTATGAAATTCTAGTTAAGGGTTAGGTGACTCGACTTACGTAAACAGAGAAAAATTAACTATCTATCCAACAGAACACACAAGCCAATAACCAGGGATTAAAAACCAAGGTTTTATGAAAAACAATTGATCAGATGAACTATCCAAAACCATCACCACCAACCTCCACCCCCCTCCCCCTTTAAAACCCCCCAGAGAAATGGAGGAAAAAATACAGAAAGCATAGACCACAATGCACCAGTGATGAAAATGAGTAATGACTCAGAAGGGAGGGATAATGCTTTACTGTCGCATATCATATGTTTTATAATCTTTTAATCCTTCATCTCAAGTGATGCTAAAATGTTTACAAACTGGGTTGATGGCATTGCCCTTGGTGCAGACTATCCTCATAAAGTAAGCCAGATCACCACCTGAAACCTTTTTTTGTTTTTTTTTGGTGGGGGTTTTGAAGAAGAATAGTCATGCTGCACCAACTGTTTTGAATGTGAAAGTGGTGCTGATGATTGAAAGTAGTTTTTGAAAAAATAGCTTAAAAAAAATATTGTAAACCAAACCTCCCATGTTTACTCACCAGTTTATTTTGTCAAAAAAAAAAGGGGGGGGGGGGGGGGGGTTGAGATAAATCTGGTGTAGACACCCATTACTGACCACTAGCCTAATGCAAGTTGTGCCTTTTTAGAATGTCAGTGTTCTCCTTTTTTTTTTTTTTTTTTTTTGGTGGTCATTTGTTGGTGTTCCAAACTGTTTATGCAGGGTTCGCGATAACCGGTAATTGTCGGTATTTTACCGATTGTAAACAGGGAATACCGAAATTTTTCGAAGCAGCCGGTACCGCGTACCGGTTCTGTTTGCCTGTGACCGATTAGATTTCCGTCTCAAAAAAAAAAGTCTGAAAAGACGTTTTCTGACAGTCTGTCATGGGCCTGTACTGTGCTTACGCACCTACCCCTTTCCACCCCTTCCGACGAACATCTTTAGCGCCAGCCTCATTAGCCTAGCACGCAGAACAGCAAGCTTTACTGTGAAAGAATAGAGCTTCGCGCTCTTCTCGGCATGACAGCGACTTCCATTCACATTGAGTAAATGGAGCCTAGATTTATTTATTCTGTATTCTTTTAATCTTTTATAGCGAGGATAATGGAATAAGCACTCCTGTGCTTTTTCACATCCAGTCCCCGTGTGTATGCAGTTTTGTAAATGTAATCCGTTCCCACCGGCACACGACGGCCTGCTCTTACGAAAAGCGAAAAGCGAGGGTCTATGACTATGAATTTGCGCGTTGCTTTCAGAGAGAAGAGTCGAAAACCAAATCTAAAATGAACAAAGATCTTGATGAGCGCTAAGCATAGAAACAAGAAAGAAGAATATAAGTCACACGAATGATGCCATGCAAAACAACAGACTGACACGGACAGTGGCACAGGCGCTAGAAAAAAATCCTATTTCCTTCGTGGCTTCATGCCCAAGAAGCGAGTGGCAGCAAGCAGCACGGCAGTCAAAGTCTGAGAGATTCGCGTTCAATTTAGATTTAGTTTTGCTGCCCAACAATCCCCCCCTCCCCCACCCCCTCACTGATTAGTTTCGTTTTGTTCACAGTACGTACCGGATTTTATTTTCTGGGGACCGATTTTGGGGGAGTTGGTCAAGATGTCTCTGAAATGGCAACTCGCAGTACCGGTTTAAAAAAATCCTAGCGCGAACCCTGTTATGTTTGCTGCATCTGGTTTTTATGTTTCACTGTTGTTTTGATCAGTGTTTTTGTAGTGTTTTCTTTTCTGTAGATTTCTGCTAAAAGTAAAAAAAAAAATAAAAAAAAATGTACAAAACAGTTCTGTATGTACCCAAGCTGGAGTCTGACAAACCACAAGATCTCACGTAAAATCTCCTTTTTGAGAGTAGGCAATGAACAAACACTGTTCACCCAGTTTAAAAAATAGTTCGTAGTAAATGTCATACTCAAATTTAAGTGAAGCGAAGATAACGGCAATGCCAAGATGATACAGAAATGGAAGCTGACGAAGGCTGTTAGCTCTCACTGGTCCTGGTGTGACTGAAAAGTGGATGAAATGCCACTAAGTGGAAGTTAAACCACTTTGTTGTCACCTGATGTTGGTCTTGTCCAGCGCCATATTTGTCAACTACCTATAAGAGTCCTTCAGAAGAGACTGTAAACCGAGATCCGTGTGCAAACGCACGCAGAACATATCCCACGTGTTAACTCGTTCCGTTTTTCAGAAGAGTAGGCCATTTTGTGCCGGTAGGAATGCATGACAAAATTTACAAAACTGCATACACACACGGTCTGGATGTAATAAAGCACAGAAGTGCTCATTTCATTATCCTCGAAATAAAGAAAATAAATAAGTATTCCCATCCCTTGCTTTTTGGTGTTACAGCCACATGCATGCATGGGAGTGTGCTAATACAGTGAACTTGAGATATTAGCACATGGCTGTTACTTGAGCTAAAGTATGTTACCAAAAAACATAAAAGCAACATATTTGTAATTTTCCCCATGTGGTTTCAGTCAACTGGAGCGAGAAGGCCAAGAGGAGAAAGACCACCGGCACTGGCAGAATGCGCCATCTGAAGGTTGTCTACCGCAGATTCAGGTGAGTGTAAAATTGTCATGGTGTGACAGTCCCCTTCCTCTGTTGACTAGATTTGGGCATTGCATTGAATTGTGTTTCCTGGTATCAGACTGTGCAGGAAGAGTGAGCATTTCCACGCAAGATGAATTGTTAAGTGTGTTGGTTTATTAAAATTTGCTGCGTCTCTTTAGTTTCCGTAAGTGATATGCCCCATGTTCAATAGGATGGTTTTTTTTGGGGGGGGGGGGGGGGGGGGGGTGTCGTTTGTGTGGGAGTGTTGGTTGTTTTTTTTTTGTATTTTGCAAACCTGCATTTCTCTTTTTTATTTTTTTTAAGTTGGTGAAGTACTGCCTTAAAGACATTAATTTGCTGAGAGAAATAGATTTTTTTTTTTTTTAAAGAAAAAAGCAAAAGTAGAGATATGTATGCCAAATAGTTGAAGGGAATTAACTCCATACTGATCACCTCCCCTGTAGTGTTTGTTCATGAGAAAGGACATAAAGTGAAAAACTGTTCATAACCAAGTGTCAGTGTTGGCAGCAGTTGAACATGTTCAGGTGGAACACAGGTTGTCAGTTTGCTTTTACAGTCACTTTAATCACTGTAAGAATTACGTATAAAATGCAGGTTGAATTTACAATGACGTCTTGTTTTTTCTCTATTTTAAAAAAAAAAGGGGGGTATTTACCTGACATGTGAATATTCTGCATTCAGTGGAATTATAACAGTCCCACAAATGCTTCTTTTTCTATTTTTGTTTTTGTTTGGTTTGTGTTTGTTTTTTTTGTTTGAAGTTTATGCAGCTCAGACATTACAATCACCACCGCAATCCCTCCCTCGTGTTAGTTTTAGACTGCAGTATTTATGGTAGATTATTTAGCATATATGTTACACTATCAATTTCTTCCAAATGGGCATATCGAATAATTGGTGGACATTTACATTCCAGAAATGGCTTCCGTGAAGGCACAACCCCAAGCCAAGGAGGAAGGTTGCTGCCCCAGCATCGTCTGCTGTTGCTTCAAAATAGATTTGTCATCACTCAATAAACGTTGGACAGATGTAATCCTTAGTTTTTGTTCAGATTTGTGTATGGTTGTGACTGTAGTGTGTGTGTGTGTGTGTCATCTGTATATGACATGCAGCTAATTTTCATGTGAATTAAATTGGGTATTTTTTAGCAGTGCTAAAAAACCCCACCTCATTTCTGTGCAGTCATGCTTTCATATTCTCTCTCTCTCTTTTTCTCTCTCTCTCTGTCTCGAGGCACAACTTGTCGCTCAAAAACAAGCAGTTGGGAGACAATAAAGACAGAGTTGCACTTACTGGGTGCAATACTCTCAAAACGTTGAGCTTAGTGTGCATTCCTGAAAGGTTTACTATCAGTGACCATCCTGACGGATGATTTTGTACATTTCTGGTAAAGTGAAGAAGTTGGATACAAAGTGCAAAAGGAATGTACAACAGATTTTTTTTTTTTTAAGTGGAAAATTTCAGGTCTTGTGTGCCTGAAATTCCTTGAATTACATATACAGACATACACTCTCACTGACTCTCTCTCTCTCTCCCCTCTCTCTCTCTCTCTCTCTCTCTCTCTCTCCTTTCTCTCTCTCTCTCTCTCTCTCTCCCCCTTCCCTTTTTTAAAATTTTCATTTTAACATTTAGGGGTCACCCAGCATGTGCACTTTTTTAAATCCCACCTTGGAGTCGCTGTGAGATTCATTGACAGTGCACACTCAATGCTAAAAAAAATGGCATTAAATGACTTTAAAGTAGACTTGCTACCTCACCACACAGACAGCCATACACCTGACAGTTTTGGGGGTGGGGATTGCCGACAGAATTGGACTTGTGCATATGAACTGCAATGTAAATGATCACAGTTGCTGACAGATCGAAGTCCATTGGCAGAAATCATATACATAGTATGCGACGCTTCTTTATCAAACGCGCTGACAGCAACTGACAATAACATCTAAATCTTCCACCATCAAACACACATGGAACACTAGATCTATCAGCTGTAACTTGCCGTATCTAGTTCAACACCTTGCCAAGAATAGTTTTCATGTTCTAATACTACAATTAATGTAAAAAGAACAAAGTTACCAATATTACCAGGTTACTACTATCCACCTGTATCAGCAGAGAGAAAACCAAAATTAACATGGCAATTTACATTCCTACAGGAATAGATTACAATTCAGCTCCAGCTCCAGCTCCCTGTTATTTTAATTTACTAGATATAAATACATACACGTGCAGTGAGAGTGATAATTTGATTTTGCCTGTTTTTTCTGTCTACCTGCATAGAGGCCCAAATGGTTTAACACAGAATGGATTCACAATCTCCCTGGACAAATGGCTGGAGATTTCAATGCCCACTCACCTTTTGGGACCAAGGCTGCACCTCAGTAGTAAAGGTTTTGTTGAAAATATTGTTGACTCGCCATTATATTATTTCTACTCGCAGGGCGTCAGCCATTTGATTTTGCTTTGATATCTTCAGCTTTAGCGCCATAATGCAAATGGAATACATATGATGAGCCTGTGGGCATACCTATCATCCTTAGCTTTGATAATGAACTAGAATAACATGAAATCCAGAAAGACAAGATCCCCAAATTCAAGTACAAACGAGCAAACTGGAATACTTTTGTAAGTTGTTTATCCAGCGGTGAATACTGATCTGATGGAAAACAAAAAGATAAATGACCTACTCCGAGTTTACATATGTAATTCCCTCTGTTTGATCTGACCAGTCAAAACACACACTGGGAATGTTGGAATGCAGCTTGTGAAGAGGCTGTAAAAATTTTTTTTAAAGAAGAAATGATATATCCCCAATAAATTGCACAAAGCTAGTAATAGAACAAAGAAAATAGCAACAAGTTGTTGAATCTAAAAGACTACTGGTCTACATTTTGCAGTCAAGAAATTTCAAAGCATGAGCAGACACTTTGGAAAAAAACTAAGTGAATTGAAAAACTGTGTTACATTAGTCTCTTTTCTAATAATGCTAGATTTGATGAGTTTACCAAAAAAATTGAAAAAGAAGCAATTTTGTAAAGTGTTTTCTGAGTCTAAGAGTATAAAAGGCTTATCTCCAAGCTTACGTTTTCACACAAGGGAGGAAGAAGTTAAAAGGACCAGTATAGGGATCCACAATCTACCAATGATCATTACAGTAATGCTCGTGACTGAAGTGTGTGATGCTTTATCTTCTCTGCCCAACAAGTTATCCCTTGGACCTGAGGGTATCTCCAAGGACATGTCAAAACATCTACCCACAAAAATGGATCCTCTTTTTACTCAATATTTTCTAAAAATGTTGGATCACAGGTGCTAATATTTCAAGCAAATGATTGTACAATTCTAAAGCAGGGAAAACCTAGAAATGACAAGAACAGTTACAAGCCGATTGCTTACACACCCCACATACCATCCCACCTCTGTAAATTAATGGAAAGTATTGTCTTCAGATTAGTTCACTTCTGTTGTAAAATGATATTCCAGCAAACCAAACAG
>CM060323.1:42168513-42188513 GCA_030674155.1 Stramonita haemastoma
ATGACTTTCGGAGGTGTGTTGTGCTTCATAGCTTTCGGGGTGAGGGGGGGGGGGGGGGTATATTGTCCTATAGGCCTATAGTTTTGGGAGATATGCCGATAGGTTTCAGTTATATGTTGTGCTCCATAGTTTTCGGAGATGTGTTTTTGGAGATATTTTGTGCTCCATGGTTTTCGGAGATGTGTTTTCGGAGATATTTTGTGCTTCGTAGTTTTCGGATGTGTTTTCGGAGATACTTTGTTCTCCATAGTTTTCGGAGATGTGTTTTCGGAGATATTTTGTGCTTCGTAGTTTTCGGATATGTGTTTTCGGAGATATTTTGTGCTCCATAGTTTTCGGAGATATTTTGTGCTTTGTAGTTTTCGGAGATGTGTTTTCGGAGATATTTTGTGCTTCGTAGTTTTCGGAGATGTGTTTTCGGAGGTATTTTGTGCTCCATAGTTTTCGGAGATGTTTTCGGAGATATTTTGTGCTTCGTAGTTTTCGGAGTGTTTTCGGAGATATTTTGTGCTCCATAGTTTTCGGAGATGTGTTTTCGGAGATATTTTGTGATTTGTAGTTTTCTGAGATCTGTTTTCAAAGAGATGTTGTGCTTGATAGCTTTGGGATATATGTTGTAGTCCATAATTTTTGAAGATGTGCTTCGTAATTTTCAGAAATCAATTTTGGAGGATATATCGTGCTCCCTAGTTTTCGGGATCTTTTGTTTTCGGAGATTTTTTTGAATTTATTTTTGTTTTATTTTATCATTTTTATTAAAAATTTTATTTTTGTTTTTGTTTTCGGAGATGTTGTGCTTCATAGTTTTCAGAGGTTTATTGTGATTATGGTTTTTGGAGAAGGTCTGTGTCTGTCCTGCATGGTTGCCTTGTCAGTTGTCTTCAAATGATCACTGGACACCAAGCTTCTGGTTTGCACCAATGCTCCTCACTAAAAGTTAAAAACAAAACGGATACAATTTTAAACTGAAAAAAAAAATTAAGAAAAATAAAAAGCAAACAACTCTACCTCCCCCTCAAAAAGTTAGGAGATAATATATTTAAAAATGAAATAAAGCTAAAATGTAACAAAATAAAACCAAAACTTATATAAAACTAAACCACAAGAGAATAAAATGATAAATAGCTAAAACAAAAAAGAAAACTAGAACCAAAAAAAAAGGGGGGAAGGGGGAGTTGAAGAGGAGAGCAACCCTGGTACCAGTGATCTTGGTGTCTTCATCTACAAAGGTTTTGATGCAGTGGTTATGAGGGGCTGGAATCGTTATTTCATTTGTCATGCGGGGCCTGTGACTCTTGTCACTTCATTCGTTACAGTGGTCATGAGGGGCTGGGACTCTTGTCACTCCATTCTTACATTGTTACAGTAGTCTTGAGGGGTTGTAACTCCATTCTGACATTACTTTAGTGGTCATTAGAGACTGATTTTTGTCATTCCATTCTTAGATTATTTTCAGTGGTTATTACGGGGATATGATTGTCACTCCATTTGCACATTAGTCACTAGGGGCTGTAACTCTTGACACTCCATTCTTACATAATTTCTTTGGGATAGATCCCTCCTCCTTCTCCTCCTTCTTATCCTTTGATACATGGGTCCTAACCGGGTGGTTAAAGTCGTGTGGATCATACGTGCCTGTGACCGGACAAGTGTGAGATTAGCCATCGAGACCTGCCTTATCAAAATGCATGCGACATGACAAGTGTGAGATTAGTCATCGAGACCTGCCTTATCAAAATGCATGCGACATGACAAGTGTGAGAGCAGCCATCAGGACCTGACACCAAGTGCCTGTGACCTGACAAGTGTGAGAGCGGCCATCAAGACCTGACATTAAGTGCCTGTGACCTGACAAGTGATCACAACCATCAGGACCTGCCCTTTGTGAAAAGAAGGTAAGGCATTTTATAATTTCGTGACCATATGTCTCGGGTTTTTTTCCTGAAGGGATATTTTTCAGTCCAATCTGTTTTTGTCTTTGTGAGTCACTTGTCCTTTATTTCTGTCCATCGTAGCTTTTTTTTCTGCTTCTTAAACTTCAAGAGGTGTGCTACTTCAGTCTCGCCAATTTTTCATTTGTTTTTACTCTGTTCCTACTCAATTTTTCTTTTCTTACCTCTCTTCTTACTCATAAACTTATCTACTTAATGAGGTCAACTTAACGAGGTGGATCGGTGGTCTAGAGGTAACGTGCCTGCCTAGAAAGCGAAAAGTCCGAGTCGGAGTGTGCGGTAGTTCGAATCCCGTTTTGGCCCCCAACTTTTCCCCCATCCATTAGACCATGAGTCGTGGTCTGGGTGCTAGTCTTTCGAATGAGACGATAAACGGAGGTCCCGTGTGCTACATATATTTATTAAGCTTATGTAAAAGAACCCAAGGCAACAAAGGGGGTGTCTCTGGCAAAATTCTGTAGAAAAAAGCCACTCTGATAGGGAAACAACTACAGTTGCAGACAGGAAAAAAGAAAAAAAACGGGTAGGCGCTGCATTTGTGGCGGCGCGCTCACCCCGGGGAGAGCAGCCCGAATTTCATGCAGAGAAATCTGCTGTGACAAAGCGGTAGCGCTTTTCAGGTCTAGTCTTTATTTCTGTTTATTTTAATCACCTACTTTTTGGCCCATTATTTTATTGCTTAGTTCCCTCATTCACGTTGTGACCTACAGCTGTTTCACCAGGTACCTTGTGAACCGAGAGTGCCACCGAAGTCAGCTATCACCAGGCACTGTTCCATGTTCATCCGGAGAAAAGAACCGACCACCAGTGGAGATCTTCCCAGGACCTGCATTTCATCTGGAACAGACCTCAGTGCTGTGTTGAAAAATCTGTCAACGGTTTGTTGCTACTACTGATGCTGCAATTGCCTGCATGAGGGGGGGAGCCAAGATGTGCTGACATATACAGGTGAGAAAATCTCATACCCGACTTTATTAAAAAAAAAAAAAAAGTCATTTTGGCAGTCTGAAAATGAGTAGGCTGTTCTGTTGAAATACATTAAGTTGTTGGTAGAGAAATAAATATGTTGAGTGTGGAGATGGTTTTTGTGACTGATGTGTTAAAAGGGGACATTTGTTTAGAAGTCAGTTCTTAAGGGCAACTTCTTTTAAAACCAATTAACAGAAAAGGAATTGACAGTGCGTTAATAAAATGCTTATAAACTTTCGTCTTTAAAGGCAATAAAATCAAATGACTTACACTTCAGCTAAAAAAAAATCATTATGAGAAAGCAGATATAAATGTACTTTGCTTTGAAGTATGTTCAAATGAGTAATTTTTTCATAACAATAATGGCTTTTCAGTAATTTGGATTCCAGATACGTGTTCTCCGTTGTTTAGTGGAAATCCACATTTATTTATTTATTTTTTTTTTTTAAAGATCAGCCTTAATTCGTTGAGAAAATCTCTCTCTCTCTCTCTCCTCTCTCTCCTCTCTCTCTCTCTCTCTCTCTCTCTCTTCTCTCTCTCCTCTCTTCTCTCTCTCTCTCTCTCTCTCTCTCTTCTTTAAGTCTCTGTCTCTGAACTCTATATTCTCTCACTGCCTCCTGTCTCTCATGCTTCTGTCTGTCTGTCTCTCTCTCTGTGTCTCTGTATCTGTCTATCTGTCTGTCTCTCTCTGTGTCTATCTCTGTATCTGTGTCTATCTGTCTGTCTCTCTCTGTATCTGTGTCTGTCTGTCTGTCTGTCTGTCTGTCTGTCTGTCTGTCTGTCTCTGTGTCTGTCTGTCTGTCTGTCTGTCTCTGTCTGTCTGTCTGTCTGTCTGTCTGTCTGTCTGTCTGTCTGTCTGTCTGTCTGTCTGTCTGTCTCTCTCTCTCTCTCTCTCTCTCTCTCTCTCTCTCTCTCTCTCTCTCTCTCCCCCCTCTCTCTCTCTCTTCTCTCTCCCCCTCTCTCTCCCCCCCCCCTCTCTCTCTCTCTCTCTCTCTCTCTCTCTCTCTCCCCCCCCTCTCCCCCCCCCCCCCCTCTCTCTCTCCTCTCTCTCTCTCTCTCTCTCTCTCTCTCTCTCTCTCTCTCTCTTGGTTGGTCACGAGACGCGAAGCGGACAGGGCGTACATTTTCTGTGAGCTACAGTAAAACTCGTAATTCATACAAAAATGCCAGTTACTGGACTTCCAGCGGCTGTGGAGAGGACCTTAGGCGCCCTGCTGACTGACAATGCAGTCTCCAGCTGGAAAGTGGCAGGAGAAGGGGACAGCGTGGTTTTTGTCTTGCGACTTAAACCAGTGGACACAGCAGTGTCAACCAACATGGCGGATCCAACAGTGAATCGCAGCACACAAGTACAATACTATAGGAAAAAATCCTACTCCCAAACCCGCAGGGATTTGGAACGTGCTCGAAAGCATAAAGAGAAGCAGGCAAGTGTTGTGTGTGAAAGTGACTGTGTCTTCAGTGCCTCGAGTCCACCTGACAAAAGTGTAGAACAGCAGAATGCAGCATGCGCAGATACGCATAGAGTAGACCTACCAACAGCACACACACAGGACATCAACACAAAAACATCAGTTAAGTTGCCATCATCAGTTGATTTAGAACCTCCGTGTATGTCTGATTGTAGTGACTGTGCTGATATGTGTGTTTTGCAGCCTGAGGTGAACGATGATAATATTGTTGGTGCATTCGACAAAGGAAATGTCAAACAGTATGTGGCTACTCTAACTGATAGATCAGTACAGAAAAGGCTGAGAGACAGACAAAGAAATACACACTTAGAAAATCTGTCCTACATCATTCAGATGGTGAAGATATTGTGACGTGTGAATCAGATGACATTGTGATCCAGCTCGCATGCCAACCAGACACTGAGCCAGTATGTGTGTACTGGTTTGTCAAACAGCAAGAGAAAAACATGTTAAAAGAGGAACGTGTCAAACTCGCCAGTTTGCGGAATGGGAAGCGAATCCAGAACACACTACACACGGAGACCCTTTCGTGTGCTTCAAGGGACTTGGCGACACTTAGAGAACTATTACATCGCTGTCTTGGCTAGCGTAGGCGGAGGGCCTGTGACAATGACTGGACGAAAGAAAGGCTCGGAATGCCGTAACATATCCGGACTGTAAAGAGTGTCGTGTCTCGATGTACATTACAAATCAATGCTGTGGTTTCCATGGCATGGAATGGTGTTGTGTGTCAGCTTAACCTTCCCCATACGCTCTGGGTGTGTGTACACCCAGACTCCTATATTTTGCTCTGTAACTCAAAAACTATCAACCCTACAGCCTTGAAATTTAATGACTTTGTCAATAAACATCTTCTCTACACTTCCACAAAAAATGGTTTGTTTGTGTTAATTAAAAATGGACTTAATTAGCATTTAAACTCCCAGTACGACCTGGGTATGCACACACCCATACACTGAAAGAAGGGTTACTCATTACAACATCAGAATGACATCACTTACCTTGTGGCCTCCCTACATCGTGGTTGCTAGGACACCTATCCTTGTACTGAGAATTTTTGATCGCTGCTAAGCTGTGGTGGTAGGCCCTACATGATAGTACTTTTGAGAGTTTGAGGCAAATTTTGTGTGTGTGTGTGCTCGCGCGTGCATGCGTGTTCGTGCAAATTGTGTGTGTGTGTGTGTGTGTGTGTGTGCGCGCGTGCGCATGCGTGTGCGTGCGTGGATGCGCGAACGTGGGCACATGTATGTCTGACTGCATGCGTGCCTGTGTGCATGCATGCATGCATGCATGCATGCGTGCATACATGTGTCCAAGTCAAAGTCGGTCAAAGTCTATTTTTTATTTCTGGATGATTCATTGAATAAGCTTTGATTTTCTTTTTTGAAGTGGATGGCATGTGTGTGTGCATGTGCGTGTGTGTGTGCACATATCTTTGAATGTGTGTATGTATGCGTGTGCATCTGTGCACATAATTACGATATTTTATTTTTATTTCTTTCTTTTTTATAATGAGGATAATGGAATAAGCACTTTTGGGTTTTTTATGTCCAGTCCCCGTGCGTACGCAGTTTTGTAAATCTTGTCATCTGTTCCCACAGCATATGATTGCCTACTCTTATGAAAAGCGGAACAGGATCGTACATGTGTGCAAGATGTTCTGATGCAATTATTATTATTATTATCATTATTATTATTATTATTATTATTGACTATCAACTCAGTGGTAAACCAACGGCCATAAGACTGCAAATCTATGCAGGTGCACAGTAAAGTAACAAGCCCTTTTTTTTCTTTACGGATAGCTCCAGTGCATACGGGCATATTTTGAGTGCATACCTTTTATGCACCTCAAGTACTAGATCTTTTGTAGGAAGAGCACTCTCCCATCTTACACATAAAGGCAGACTCCCCTGTATGCAGATTAGGTTACTCAACATCCAGGATGTACAGTGGGCTCTTCAAGTCATAGGGTTGCTATGCAACCAGGATATAGGGAAAGAGCTTAGTGATTCATGCAAGGCAAGGCAGAGGTTTAGTTCCTTTTCAGACAGCCTGGGTGTGTGTACACCCAGGAGATATGGGAGCGGGTTATGCCTTCACTAACGGTATGGGTGTGTGTACACCCAGGAGATATGGGAGCGGGTTATGCCTTCACTAACGGTATGGGTGTCTGCACACCCAGGAGATATGGGAGCGGGTTATGCCTTCAATAAAAGTATGGGTTGCTGTACACCCAGGAGGTACAGCGCGTCGAGGCCGAGGCGACGTACGGGGAAGGTTAAAGCAATTATCGTTATCGTTATTCGGCAACCCCCTTCATGTATGGGCCAGTGGCCTTTTTTCATGAATAAACCTTTCGAGTTCGAGTTCGAGTTCGAGTTCGAGTTTCTCTCTCTCTCTCTCTCTCTCTCTCTCAATCACTGCGGTCTTTCTTTGTCCATCATCTCCCTTCCCCCCTCTCTCTCCTTGTCTCCCTCTCCCCCCAGACCCCTGCCTCATTTTCCTTTTTCTTCATCTGTTTTCTGCTTTCAGGGGCTTGGAGGCTGAAGGACCAGTGCTGAACTACTGTGGAGGCTGGAGTCCAAGTCAAGTCCAGTCAAGTCAAAAATACTTTAATTATCCCATGAAAGGCGATTGCAATACTGATAGGCATGTTGATACAAATCATAATCAAGACAAGATAGCTACATTTTATATGTGTTCAAACATTCTAAGATAACTTCAAATAAAAATGTCACAAACACACATACGCCCCCCCCCCCCTCTCTCCCTACACGATTCAACACTTCATACTGACATTGAACTGAATGCATCATACTCTATATCAACGTACTCCTTTCCTGATCTCTACCACTATATAAAGAGGTTTCTTTTTGATGGAGTCATCCCATCCCTGAGATATTTTTTAAAAAGAATTCTGTAGGACTGGTATCGATAGTTTGGTGATGTGTATTGCGACATTCCAGCAGAAATGTTATTATTGTCAAAATTACTTGGTTTGGGCTACGGAGGTTTATGAGGCTCGGAGGATACAGAATAAGTTCAGCAATATATGAATGACAAAGAAAAACTATCAAAACATTTGTGAATTTAGGATTTTTCAGACCAGTTTCGGTTGACTCGTGTAGTGTAGACGTTGTGGTATGGTGGTTTTTTTTTTCTCTCCATTATCATTCACAGCTACTGTGTGTGTGTGGTTTGTGTGATTCTTGCAAGTGTGGAGAAGTTTCACTATCTGTTGTGCAAGTTAAGACAGGATTGAATGACTTAGCGATAGGATGCAACACTTTATTTTAAGTTGTAAGAAGCTTCAGAAAACTTGCTGCCATTTTGTGCAAACTTAGACAGTTGCCTTTGAAATTTCATGTTTACTTGGTTTGGGTGTCTCATGCATGTCGTATACAAATACCAAAAATGCTGTGTGGAGATTTAGAACTTGGCCTAAATGACATTCTTAGTGATTGAGCTCTTTTACTTTATTGTTTTTTTCAATTTTTTTTTGTAAACTGTTAGGGTGTGGCAAGCTTTAAACAAAGTTTTTGTATTTAAGCTGGGATTTCTTCTATTGCAAAACACCTCCCAACTTATGCATATTCTAACATGTATGCTTCCACTGGGCTGTGCAGACAGATTTTTAAAAACTGTTTTACTTTTGTAACATTACTGTGCAAAGACCTTTAAAAAAGATTCTGATTTGAAAAATATAGACAGCAAAAGAGCATTTTATAAAATTTATTCTCTCAAGTTAACTTATTAAAACATGTGACCATCAAAGATTGATGAATATTATTATTTTTGAACAGATTAATTCTCTATACAGTTCCATAGAAACGGTCCTGCAGAATGTTTCTGGGTAATGATGGAACTTCATATGGTACAAAAAATTCATTTCAACAAATAAGCTAATATCCTCTGTACAAGTTTATCAGTAAAACGGTGCATTTATATTTTGACGATTTTTGAATGCATCTGGTTTGTAAAACAATATCTAGACAAATGAAAAGCTTGGTGATGCAGATAGGTTGTAAAAAAATATATACATATAGTTTAGAGAATATTGATACTGTGATACAAAAATCCTAAAATCAGTTTAAGCTCTTCAAGTTGGAACAAATGCATAAAAGATTGGAATAAGATGTGTTTATTTATTTAGTGACTTTGTAGGAGTATATGCCATAAATATTTGGCTACATGCTTTTTTTTTCTTTTTTTTAAAGAAATGCAGTTCACACGGAGACTTCTGTGGTAAAAAAAAAAAAAGATCTTTTCGAGAAAAAAGACTTTTCAAGAACCTTTTCAGATTACTTTTAAAAACCTTTAACCCCCCCCCCTTCCCCCCAAAATGTGTGGCTAGGTGGCAAAAGAGAGCCGATCATTACCTATTGAAAATGTGCTTACGGTTGTTGTTTTTCAAGGAGAGTGTATAAAGTACCACCGCAGAAGGATGGCAAAATTGGACAAATTAGTATTTTTTTTTTACCAATTAAAAAAAAAATCATGTCAATGTCTGTTTATGCTCCTGCTCATGGCTCATATGCTATATGGCAATGATTTATATTTTTTATGAGATTTTTTTCTGTCATTAGAAAATAGGTAAATGTGTTCCATAACCTAAATGGTCGTTGGGAAGTGAAGTGTCAAATACCTCGGGAAAAGGAATTGGAAAATAGTTAATCAAATAGGCTTTGATTTTGGCTGAAGTAGACAAACTTGCTCAAAAATTCTAAAAATAATTTTTTGGCTGAAACATCCTCATTAGGATTATTCACTGCTGTTGTGGAATATGTACTTTAACTACCACTAACCTATCGGGGTATTTCAGAGGTTTTTGTGGGGGTAGAATTGGTAACAAGGCTTCCAGCATTGGGATCAACTACGTATAATGATTTGCCAGGGGTATTTGTCTTGTGTGGTACCAAGTACATCAGTCAGATTCTAAGGTAGTTGTGGGCTTATCTTTTTAAAAATATTTTAAAGAATTTATTTCACAAATTAGTGTTGTATAGTTAAGTGTGTGTGTGTGTGTGTGTGTGTGTGTGTGTGTGTGTGTGTGTGTGTGTGTGTGTGTGTGTGTGTTTAGGGGCTAGTTGTAGGGAGACACGAGGTTGGAAGGAGAGGCAAGGAAGGGAAAGGGGTGTTTAGTAGGGGATCTGATACACATTGAGAGCAGTGGGGACACTAAAAGAGGGCTGACTGGTAGACTTTTTTACGTGGTTTTTGGAGGGCTTATACTTTTCAAGGGATTAAAAAAAATGCCTGGAGCCTGAAATATGTTGACAGCTTAGGGGAAATTTGTAAACACCCATGCTTTTGATAGGACTGGTGATTCCAATTTAAAGCTTCATACTATTGCAAGCTACAGAGCATTTATTTCTGTATTATCTAAACTTTTATTTCAAGGATAATCGAATAACCTACTCGTCTGAAACAGGGTCTGGGTTTTAATATGTGGGTAGCACTGTGTCTTGGCTACATACCAGTTGTCCACCTGCTATTGTGTCCACATGAATTCTAACATTGACGGACCATCTGACAGACAACCCTTACCGCTATTAACGTTTAACACTAACTCTAACAATAACTTCAACACTAACCCTGGCCCCACATGTGGACACAAAAGGCAGATGGATAATGGTATAGGCTGACACAGTGGCTATGCATTTTTCTTTGGGGTTGGTAGGAGGAGGGGCGCAAGAATTTTTTGAAAATAAGAAGGGGGATAGGAGGGGTGTTATAAGGTTCAGGCATATAGTGATGGGGGAAGTGGTGTAAAGACGGAGGATGGGGATAAGGGACAGGAAAACTGATTAGCTTCAGGGATGGGTGGAGGTGGGGGAGCCTTTTTGGAAAAGTGTATCTAAAACAGAAGTAGGAGGGTAATGGGTTTAGATGATGGAATAATCAGTTGAAGGGTGTGCATTTTAGAGGTTTATCTAAAAACATAAAAAGGCGCTGGGTTTAGAATGCATAGATTAATCATTGGAGGAAGGTGATGGAAAACTGTGATAATGTATTACAGAAATGGGGCGTTATTAAAAAGCAAGGGTAGACAGTCTGTTCCGGTGTGTTTGTATTTGTATGGGTGCATGTTTTGATAGGATTTGTATGTCAGGGATATCTAGGGAAAGGTCTACCTCGGGTATTTATCATCGCCAGTGTATGCTACATCGTGCAGCCTACCCAAAAGTTGCACTCCCTTGTGTGTGTGGTTTTATATTTTGGGGGTGGAAGTAAGTGGAGAAAAGCAGTTAACCCAAATATGAAGTTAAAACTCTGTATGTCTGTGTAGTTTAAAGAAACAGCTGGTTTTGTTTCTGTAACAAACACTGACTTTAAAAACTCGCCATTGCTTTTTAAAGGCTGGAGGTGTAAGATGTATTGGAGTGTAAAATTAAGAAGTTACAGTATCTTGATTTGTGAAAAAGTTCGCTATTTCTTTAACTTTTGTTACTAGGGTATCGTATAGCTCAGTGATCAGAACACTCACTTTACTTAAGCTAAGGTTAAACAGTATTGAGCATGGTTACCAAGCAGAGGAGTAACCTTTTGCCATCATGGCTTTAAGTCACCCAGCTGTAAATAGGTACCTGTCCTCTTTAAGGACAGGAAAGATGAAGTAGCGAAGGAGAGGATATTGGTGCCGCCCTCAATATGCTGGCCCCTAGAGAAGCTGAGGTCTGTTACCTCCCTCCCAACGACCACATAGGTTATGGAAACACTTTTGCCTTTACCTTTATTTTACAAATGTGGTCCGATAAATAATTGTTTTTAAAATCTAATAAATTATGATTGTAGGTATGTTGTTGTCCTATTCCCCGATTTCCTTGTCCTTTTTCTTTGTTTATTTATTATTATTATTATTATTATATATTATTATTATTATTATTATTATTATTATTATATTATCATTATCATTATATTATTATTATTATTTTTTTTTTTACTGTAGCTTAGGGACATGTTCGTTACCCAGGTCATAGCACTCCCACCCCATTGATGACTACTCCCAGCTGCATCTCTCCCAGCAGTCTTTGATTTCCATTTGTCGGCAGGAATGTATTTATCACAACCTTAGTTTCATTTTTGTTCAGTTAAGTCTGTAAAGGAAATAAAATGGAAAAAGTTTATAGGCCCAATGTAATGTTTTTCATGGAGACGGATGAACACCAAAAAAAATTGATATGAAATGGGGAAAAGAGGTTGGAGGTCCCACAAAAACTGGTTGTATTAGCAAGACTAAAGTGACAGGTTTTACATTGATCATCGCTAATTGCTGCATGATTTCTTGTGGGCTTTCATGAATTTGTCCAACCTTTGTACTGTATATGTTCTGTACATGCTTTGCTGTAAGAATGAAACTTCACCTCAGATGTGTATATTCCAAAATTTCAGTGTACCAAATGTTGTGAAATAATGTATTCAGCAGATCACTGATAATACAGTGTGGTGCAGTTTTTTTTGTGGTTTTTTTTTTGTTCAACCCTTCTTGCTAAATTTTGTGCTTTCATAAAACCTGTGTCGTGTGAAGCTAAAAAATTAAGCATGTGTGGGTTTGTTTTAGTGGCTGGTCGTAGACTGTAAAATATGCTGTTGTACAAAACGCTGAGATGTATGGATGTCTGTTTTTTGTGTGCTATAAACTTAAAGGTAAAAATGCATTTCAGCAAAGAACGCTGGCAGACAGCCGGTCTTGTATTAAAAGTACATTCTCTTTCCAGTTATCTTTTCCATCACATACTTTGACATTTTGTATGGAAGCATTTACTATAGCTTTATTGAACTTGATTATGAAAAGCTGGTTCTTTTCATTCTTGATTTTTTTTTTTACTCAATTTGAAGTACTTAGCACAAAGTAAAAAAAAAAATATTGCTGCCTTTTTCATTTTCATTGTATCTGGAGGAATGTGGGTATTATCGATGGTGATGTAACCAACTTTACTTCTAAAACATTCCAACATATAGCAATAGCCCGACATGAATAGTTTTTGTAGCAGCTTCATGATTTTGCTCCTGAAGCACTTGCCTGCATTGGTCTTATCTGTTCCTCAGCTGTAAGGGACACGAGTTTGCTGTGTGGTTTCTCTTCCATCATTTGTTTGTTTTTCGCGTTTTCCCCCTGCATAAACAGCAAGCATAGTAAGACTAAATGTGACCCAGTAAAACTCAAATTTTCTTCCAAGTATAACCTTGCTCTTTCTTAAGAGTTACGAGGTGCTTTTGCCTGGACGTTTTTTCAGTGTTTTTTTTTGTTTTGTTTTTTTGGTGTTTCAGTATTTGTTTTGGAGGTTAGATATTTTTTGGTCGTTAACTGGGCAGTTGTGTAATTGGCTTAGTTGCATGTAACCATTCCAAGCATTGCCCATAATTATTGTTCACCTTCAGGTGTATGTGTGTAGCTTGTTGCCTGTATCATGTCTTATAACAACCTGAAGGTCGTGGCTTAGCCATGTTTTTAAATTATCCCTTTTGTGTGAAATTCCTAGTAGTTTTGCATTGTATCTGGTTGACTCGTTTAAATTATGCTGTTAATATCTTTCACTTTGTTTTCTGCCCCCCCCCCCTCCCCCATTTTATTACTGTAGGGTCAAAATTTTTTTAATATATATTTGAAGCTGCTTTCCGGTTGATTTCACTTACATGAAAAGTGAACTGGAAACCCATTTGCCAGTAGCATGTACATTTTTTCGCTTTTAAATGAGTGGAGAAAATGTTGCGTGTTCCCGTTAGAAGATTGTCTCCTGTAACCAGTATTCCTACCATTTTTCATGTTTATCATGGCAGCCTTGTACAAAATTGTGTACCTGAAAAAGGGTTAGGTGGTGAGCACATACCACTGGCAATTGACTATCCAACTGACCTTTTTTTACAGAGAAAAATACAAAGTTTGCACAACTTACAAGCTGATATTTTGCACATACTTACTTGGGGTGTATGTGTTTTCTGGCTGCAAAGATAACAGGGCAGAAGTTTAGCTTTTTGTCACTTGTGTTTTGAAAGCACATTGGATTGAACAATGTGCTTTGAACTATTTAAAAAGATTGTGTAAGAATTCAAAAGTCAGTTGGTCAGTCATTGTCACTGCTGGTCAGAGCATTGGGAAAAGCCTACCTCCCCCTTCAGCCAAAAAAAAAAAAGGCTGGAGTTAGGGTTGGGTAGCCGGCTCGCAGCTAAAATAGAACAAAATTAAAAAGTTCAGGACAACTTGTTATGACTCCAAAGGCTACCCTTTATCATTTTAAACTTTAAATATTTTAATGGACAAAGTATTTTTCATTGATATTCGTTAAATCAAACGTGTTATAACAGTTTGATTTATGTCATTAAATGCATGCGTGCGTGTTTTTTTTTTTTTTTTTTTTTTTTTTTTTTTTTTTTTTTTTTACTGTATTTAATATCTTAATAGAATACAGTATTGATTTGATAATAATTGTCCTATCATACATGTTATTGAAGATAGGTTTGTCATAAAAATGCGTGCACATATGTGCAAATGTTTCGTGTGTGTGTGTGTGTGTGTGTGTGTGTGTGTGTGTGTGTGTGTGTGTGTGTGTGTGTGTGTGTGTGTGTGCATACTGGTGCGCACATGGCTGATTTTACTTGGGTGAGCTTATAACTGGCTTAAGTATTGCTGAGTTGGGGGTGCTTTTTATATTGTGATGGGTGTGTGCTGATGTTCGGATCTTTTGTTGTGGTATAGATATACATCCGTGATTATGTTTACATGTTTAGAGTTTTTTATGTATGACTTGTAACCCGTCTGAATTTTTCGGTCTATGAGACAAAGTATTTGAATTAGAATTATTTTTGTGTGTTCCCATTACTGAACAAAACCATTTATTCCACTAGAAAAACATTGTCATTTGTCGATGGAAAGTATTACAAAAATGACCATAAATAAAACTTGACCAAAGTCTTTGTTCAGAGTTCCATGCATGCATGAATGACTGTGTAGAGTATGTTAACATGATCTCAGATGCATATACACTTTTTCTCGGTACCCCTCCCCCCCCCCTCCGCCTTCTCTGTGTCTGTCTCTCTGTCTGTCTGTCTGTCTGTCTGTCTGTCTGTCTGTCTGTCTGTCTGTCTGTCTGTCTGTCTGTCTCTCTCTCTCTCTCTCTCTCTCTCTCTCTCTCTCTCTCTCTCTCTCTCTCTCTCTCTCTCTCTCTCTCTCTCTCTCTCCAGTTCTTTACATTCAAATGTAACCAATTCGCTGACAATATACAGAGGTCCTCAAAGGACTTTAGAACGCTCAAGCACTCCTTAAATGCCTGACAAGTCGGGCCCAGCGCATCCGACTTAGAATTATCTAAGTCTTTGGGGGGGGGGGGGGGAGGCATGAAAATGGACCAATAAGACAGAAAATAAACCAGGAGGAGGTAACGAGAAGAAAAGGAACAAGGCAGAAGCAAAGAGGGATAGAAAAAAGGAATTCCCAGCAAATAATTTCCAAAAGGTGGGTGAGGATGCTATTTACCCCCCCCCCCCCCCCCCCCCAACCAAAGCATCTTCAAGGGGGGAGAAATATATAACGACACATGCCGAGGCATAAAAGCAGAGGTTCTTCCCCCTTACAGAGGGCCAGGATGGTTATTTCCACGTTGACATATCTCCAGACGTTTGATTTGATTTGATTTATTCTTTTATATCGAGGATAATGGAATAAGCACGTTGAATTAGTGACCGTGCTGCCTCCGTGCTACATTATACAGGTCTGCCGAGTCGTCAGACACAGCCAGCCTTACCTGTGTCGGCTTCCAACATGTGCAGGTAAAGGTAAATGTGTCCCATAACCTCGGCAGTCGTAGGAGAGAGAGGCATCAGAGACCTCAGCTTCTCTAGGGGAAGGCATATTGAGGGTGGTACCCATCTCTTCTCCCTCGCTGCTTTACCTTCCCTGACCCTAAAGAGGACAGGTACCCATTTACAGCTGGGTGAACTGGAGGAATGTACTGAAGCCAAGGCGTTCACTTGGTAACCATGCTGCTTAACCTTGGCTTGATTGATTTATTCTTTTATATCGAGGATAATGGAATAAGCATTCTTGTGCTTTTTTACGTCCAGTCCCGTGTGTATGCAGCTTTGTAAATGTCATCTGTTCCCACCGGCACACGACGGCCTACTCCTACGAAAAGCGGAACAGGATTTAACGTATGCGCAAGATGTTCTGCGTGCGTTAGCACACGGGGCCTCGGTTTAAAGTCTCATCCGAAGGACTTTTGGGGAGAGTGGAATCAGTACTGATGTTAACTCCAGGAGAAAAATCTCCTCGACCGGACTCGAACCTGGTGCTTGGGGAAAGCGAGTGTTCTGACCACTTCGTTGGTTCGTAAAAGCTGAAGAGAAAGGCGGCAGACTACAGACTTTTTGTGGAATCAGCGGTAAATACTGAACGAAAAAGGCGACAATCACGCCTGGTTGGGACTGGTGGAAAAACTGAAAAAATCCCATTCA
Source organism: Stramonita haemastoma (assembly GCA_030674155.1). Lineage (NCBI taxonomy): Eukaryota > Metazoa > Mollusca > Gastropoda > Neogastropoda > Muricidae > Stramonita > Stramonita haemastoma. Next base: position 42,184,361 of record CM060323.1, read on the forward strand.
TTTCCTTTAGTAAAAAATATTTTAAAAACCACCACAAACACACACACACACACACACACACACACACACACACACACACACACACACACACACACACACACACACACACACACACACACAACATTTCCTTTAAATCTTAAATACGTTACACAGAACGAACACACACTATGATATAAACAGCGCAACTTCAATATCCCAGAACTGGTCTATTACTGATAAATCCATGAAGTTGGAATGCTGCTACCTAAATGATGGGCAAAAATGGTCACATACGCAATAATCTCACCAGTGGTGCACACTAGCTCGGAACTCTAGCCCAGGAACAAAGGGAAAAAAAAGATGAAAATTACTGATACAAACAAGAGATCAAGGATGAAATGCAATGGTGGATCGGTGGTCTAGAGGTAACGCACCTGTCTAGAAAGCGAAAAGTCCGGGTCGGAGTGTGCTTCGAATCCCGTTTGGGCCCAAAACTTTCCCCCCATCCATTACACCATGAGTGGTGGTCTGGGTGCTAGTCTTTCGGATGAGACGATAAACCGAGGTCCCGTGTGTTACACATCAATATTTAGCGCACGTGAAAAGAACTCATGGCAACAAGAGGTTGTCCCATTCTGTAAAAGAAAAAGCCACTCTGACAGGAAACAAATACAGTTGCAGACAGGAACAAGAAAAAAAAAAATGAGCAGGCACTGCACTTGTGGTGACGCGCTCTTCCCCCCGGGGAGAGCAGCCCAAATCTTACGCAGAGAAATCTACCGTGACATAAAGTGGTGTCAAATAAATAATGTTAAATACATTTCCCAGAAAGGTAACCTTCACTCAAAAACAAAGGGACATAAACCAAGCCGTCCCTCAGCTGTCACGTGGTACCTGGGCCTATCTCCATGGCTGCTGTGGGTGGTAGGAGGAGATGGACATGATGCCATCAGAGTTCTCTCTCTTTTATCATCTCTGGTGGGTTCTATGATCTCCCTTAAGACCACCCCACCCCCATCCTCCGACCGCTGACCTCAGATGATATTGGTAATCTAGTATGTAGGGACGGGGATGGGAGAGCTCAGTGGTTAGAACACTCACTTTCCCTAAGCAAAGGTTAAGCACCATCGAGCGTGGTTACCAGTTGGATGGGTGACCGTTTGCGCGCCTTGGCTTCAGTACAGTCCCCCAGTCCACCCAGTTGTAAATGGGTACCTGCCCTCTTTAGGGTCAGGGAAGGAAAAGCAGCTAGGGAGAAGAGATGGGCGCTGCCCTCAATATGCTGGCGCGGCCCCTAGAGAAGCTGAGGTCTCTGATGCCTCGCTCCCCTATGACCACACAGGTTATGGGACACCTTTACCTTTTTAGTATGTATGTGACCTGGCTCTTTTCTTTCTGCCCCCAACCTTGTTATGGAAAACTGTCATCAGATTTGTTTATAATGCTTCTCAATTTTCTTGCTTTCTTTCTGTCTTTCTTTCATTGGTTCGTTCGTTTTCTTTCTTTCGAGGATAATGAAATAAGAGCTCATGTGCTATTTTACTGCTCAATCCCCGTGTTTATGCTGTTTTGTAAATGCTGTCATCCGTCCCCACGCGCACACAGTGCTTACTCTTCCAAAAAACGGAACAGGTTTTAACGTGTACGCAAGATGCGTTTGCATACAGGACCTGGTTTATAGTCTCACCCAAAGGACTTTTGTTCGCATGACTTCTCTGTTTGTATGATCAACATATCTCAGTCTGCGTTTATCATTGCCAGCTAACATTTATTTTGTCTTTGTACGGACAGTTCATCAAGAATGTTTTGGTTTATTCTTAAGTTTGACCATTTGTCTCTTAGAGGCCGCATGTGAGAGGCTTTAATAATGACCATAATAATAATACATGGAATTTATGTGGCTCTCTATCTTGCAAAAAAAAAAAAAATCAAAGCGCTTTTGCAAAGACGTAAAATTCGTAAGAAAAGCCCCCCCCCCTCCACCCCCCCACCACACCCCCACCTCATCACCGCTGCCAACACATCTTTGAATGGAAACAAAAGTTGTTTTATGCATTCTATAAATCCTAGAATAAATTCACTCATTCATCACTCATAACTACCACAACCAATCTTCCACCCACACCCATCTTTCCTCCAGTCTATCAAACCCTTTAGTTACTAGATCTAGTAAGACTCAACAAGGTCAGTCCTGACCCGCAGACCCGTTTACAAGTCGAACCACTATAACTCGCCGGTTAGGCCTAGCCTTGCCTAGGTTCTCACGAGGCTTGGGTCAACATTTGCAGTGGTCACGTCTGAGTGGTTCGTTCGTGTTTGTCACTTGCTTGCGGGGGCAGTACAGGTAGGCCTAGTTCTCGCCAGCCTAGCCAGCCTAGCTAGTCAGCCTAGACCCGGGGTGTCGCGGTGGGTCAGGTCTTTTACACCGGCGTAAAGGTGTGTTGTAGTGATCCCTCGCCGGGCCAGTAGGCTCAACACTATAGGCTAACTAGCCATTGCAAGCCGTCAGTTCTGCCGGGACTGGACATACATACACACACATACATACATACATACATAGCTTCCAGCAGCGAACTTCAAAGCGTTATAAGCTTCATTTTCCTGGGGGATTTTTTTCTTCTTTCTCCTGTTCAGTTGTTGCCGAAACCGGTTTTTTGAGTGGAAGTGGGGAATTGGAAGTTGGCTTTTTTTTTTGGTTCTTGTTCTTCTGGAATAGGATTTTGACTGTTGGTGGGGTTTTATAGTTCTTCGTGGTTGTGGGGTAGATTGTGTTCGTGATAAGAAGTGTTGGGAAGACGTTGGAGTATTTGGTGGGGTTTTTTTTTCGTGGTTGCAGAGACGTGATTATGTAAGTGGTGTGGTTTTTGTGGTTGTGTGTGTGTGTGTGTGTGTGTGTGTGTGTGTGTGTGTGTGTGTGTGTGTGTGTGTGTGTGTGTGTGTGTGTGTGTGTGTGCTGTTAAATGTTGTTCCAGTCTTTTTCTGCTTTTTCTGTCTCCTTCTACTACACTGTTTGCATATTCTTAATATGGAGTTTATTCTTTGATGAAACATGTGATTTAAAAATGAAAAGCACATCATTGTTCTTGTTCTCTCTCTCTCTCTCTCTCTCTCTCTCTCTCTCTCTCTCTCTCTCTCTCTCTCTCTCTCTCTCTCTCTCTCTCTCTCTCTCTCTCTCTCTCTCTCTCTTAGTTTTACTTGCCATGATTGATTTTGCTGTGGACCTTTGCATGCTAAGCACTTCATTCATTCAATTTGTGCAGGGACTGGCTACTGATGAAAGAACACACTAGTCACCAGTGCCCATGTACTTTCCAATATCGCTACCAGTGTCACAGCTGTAGCAGTTCTCAACGTAACCTCAGCTGGAATTTCTGTTACTGAACTTAAACTGTTCCTGGAAATGTACGCCAGGTGTTTTCATTATTGTATTTAGGTGATCGTAGATGCACAGTGCATTAGAAAAAAATATCCCCTTTTGGAAAATGCAACTAAAAACGGTGCAGCAGTTTTGTGATGTATCAACTTTGGGGCAGGTTGAGCTTTTTTCGTTTACAAGTTTGTTTGTTTGGGGGGGGGGATGCTGATGCTATATTGAGCTGTATATGAAACGTTTCAATGTTCAATGAATTCCTTCATGTTACTTTAAATTCGGATTGCTGTCTGTGGTAGGATATAAGGAAATAATGCAGTGCAGGTACTCTTCATTTGTTTGCTAGTATGTTTTGTTTTGTTTTTTGTTTTTAAAGGAGGAAGGGCATCTGTGCTTATTACCTTTTCTTTTTTTACCTTAAAGAACATATTTTTTTAGTGCACAATTTCTTTTTGCCATGGAAAGTGTCACGTGATGCCATGGAGTCCTGTACATGCGTCATACGACAAGCACATGGAACTTTGGTGCATCATCTCGTGCGAAAGACTAGCACCCAGGCCACCACTCAAGGTCTTGTAAAATGTAAAAAAAAAACTTAAAAAAAACTAACGTACGCAGTATGCTGAGGAAAACTTTTTGATCCCGCTTTCTAAGACACAGTCATAATATAACGAATCTGTGATTTATCAAGCGCATAGACACCTCCACACACATGGGTGTCATCTGTTCAGAAAAATGCAATGTCACTGCATCAACATTCCGCTTGATCCTCAGTCCCAAGTCCCAGCTCTTTTTTTCACTGTA
>CM060323.1:42196013-42201013 GCA_030674155.1 Stramonita haemastoma
GATCAGACCGGCCATGTCTGTTTAAGTCTGGCCCTGACCAAAAAGTTTGGAAGGGTTTTTTTTGTTTCTTTTCGCCATGGGGTTAGGGCCGGCCCAGTCATATGTGAGCCGTTTTCCTTTTGAACATATTATAGTCGAAAAATTTCTGAAAATAGTGTGACAAAGGTCTTAGTTTTTACTAAATCAGGAAAAAGATTGAATAAAGTTTTTACTAAATCAGGAAAAAGGTTAAAATAAAGTTTTTACTAAATCAGGAAAAGGTAGAATAAAGTTTTTACTAAATCAAGAAAAAGTAAAGTTTTTACTAAATCAGGAAAAGGTAGGACAAACTTTTTACTAAGTCGAGAAAAGGTAGAATAAAGTTTTTACCGAATCAGGAAAAAGGCAGGATAAAGATTTTACAGACTACTGTTAAGATCTAGATCTAGATTTTGCCACACGAACGATAACCTCTGAACTCGTGTAGTAGATCACAAGCGCATCACTCTGACCACCAGGCTTTCCCGTCCCCTATTTCAGTTGACTAGTCTGACTGCTGGTCTTGGACTAGTCAGGGGAAATCTTCACTTGATACCTATATATGGCAGAAACCTGAGGTTTTTTTGTTTTTTTTTAATACAGGTATTTTGCAAACCTTGACTGATTTTGCATTCAAAGACTCACACTTAGGTTTTATCCGTACAGTTGATTTTATGATTTTAAAAAGAAATACCAAGAGAGGTGACAGTGACTTTGACTTCAGTATGAAGTAATCCCTTAAAGTGAATATATATATATATATATATATATATATATATATATATATATATATATATATATATATGTGTGTGTGTGTGTGTGTGTGTGTGTGTGTGTTTTATATATATATATATATATATATATATATATATATATATATATATATATATATATATATATATATATATATATATATATATATATATATATATAATGGCTGTTGTTGAATCGGAGAAATAGCAATAAGGATTCATTGATCTCACTAACATGTCTCACCCGTCTGTGTCACTTAGTTTTGCATAGGCTGTTACTCTTCAAGAACACCCACTCCCCCACTCCCTAACCCCCTCCCCCTACCCCCTCCTCCTCATGGCTGTTGACTCTAGTGGACAATTTCTTCAATATTCAGACTTCTGCTGCTGCTGGTGGTCCATGTCCGAGACTCAAGGTCTACCTGTATTTCTTTCTTTCTTTCTTTCTTTTTTCTTTCTTTCTTTTCTTTCTTTCTTTCTTTCTTTCTTTTCTTTCTTTCTTCTTTCTTCTTTCTTTCTTTCTTTCTTTCTTTCTTTCTTTTCTTTCTTCTTTCTCTTCTTCTTTCTTTTTTCTTTCTTTTCTTTTTTTCTTTCTTCTGTCTTCTTCTCTGTCTTCTCTCTGTCTCTCTCGTCTTCTCTTCTTTCTGTCTGTCTGTCTGTTTGCCTCTAGCTTTGCCTTGAAAAGTAGCTGTTGTAAGCACTTTGTATAATCTTGTGGCCTAGCATGATAATTATGGACAATGTATTTCTTAGTTATCTGTTGTTGATATCCGCCAGTGAATTGTTTTCGTGGTATCAGGCCATTTTCAGTGTGTCCATTTGAGATATAGTGTGTGTGTGAATGTGTGTGTGTGTGTGTGTGTGTGTGTGTGTGGTGTGTGTGTGTGTGTGTGTGTGTGTGTGTGTGTGTGTGTTATTTATTTATTTATTTATTTATTCTTTTATATCGAGGATAACAGAATAAGCAATCATGTGCTTTTTTCATCCGGTCCCCGTGTGTATGCAGTTTTGTAAATGTCATCTGTTCCCACCGGCACACGATGGCCTACTCTTACGAAAAGCGGAACAGGATTTAACGTGTGCGCAAGATGTTCTGCGTGCGTTCGTACACGGGGCCTCGGTTTAAAGTCTCATCTGAAGGACTTTTGGGAGAGTGGAGTCGGCACTGATGTTAACTCCAGGAGAAAAATTCGTGAGAGAGAGAGAGAGAGAGAGAGAGAGAGAGAGAGAGAGAGAGAGAGAGAAGAGAGAGAGAGAGAGAGAGAGAGAGAGAGAGAGAATACAGAGGGAGAGAGACAGAGACAGAGAGAGACAGAGAGAGAGACAGAGAGAGAGAGAGACTGGGACAGACACAGAGACAGAGACAGACAGAGACAGAGACAGAGAGAGACTGGGACAGACACAGAGACAGAGACAGACAGACACAGAGAGAGAGAGAGACAGACAGACAGAGACAGACAGACAGACAGACACAGACAGAGAGATTTTTTCCCGTACAGTTTAACCGAGCTAAAAAGAAAAATTTGGTAGGTCTAGTATCAAAACCATCATACACCAACAAGCAAGCCTACACGGACCAGCACACCTTCTCAAGTACAGAGGCAAAAGACCCAAGCTAAATTGTTCCGTCACAAAAGAGAGCTGGCTGGCTTGCGGGCACTAAAGGCTTTTCACGCTCTTTTGTACAAGTGGGAACAAAAGGGAGATGTTTGTAATTACCGCTTTATGGTCTGGGTAGCCCCGCCTTTCACAGGAAATGCCTTCTCGGTGAACTTCTCTTTTCAATACCCCGAAGTTCAAGGTCTCTCTTCTCTTGCTTGCTCTCCATCTCTCTAAGTTGTTGTTGTTGTTGTTGTTGTTGTTAGATATAATTGTTAATATTCCGAAAAGAGTTGTAGAGGAAGAAAACAAGTGTAGGTTACCAGTTTTGTAACTTCTCCATTGTTTTGAATATATATATATATATATATACAGAGAGAGAGACAGAGACAGACAGAGACAGAAAGAGAGAGACAGAGAGAGAGATAGATAGAGATATATAGATGCATATAATGCATATATAGGCATATATATAGACATATATAGGCATATAATATATATAATATATATATATGTGTGTATATATATATATATATATATATATATATATATATATAATATATATATATATATATATATATATATATATATATATATATATATACAAATCCCCCTCTCTCTTTCTCTTTAACTGTCTGTCTGTCTGTCTGTCTGTCTGTCTGTCTGTCTGTCTGTCTATCTATCTATCTATCTATCTATCTGTCTATCTATCTATCTATCTATCTATCTATCTATCTATCTATCTATCATCTATCTATATAGTGTAAACACCATATACATTCCAATACAATGCGGTGTCAGTTTACGCAGAGAGCATGCAGTGACATTCCACAACCCTAAAAAGTAGTTCATGTTTGGCCAGAAGACAAACAGTAGGGGTAGGAATCTGGACATTCTTCTTCGTGGGCTGGACTGGTCCTCACTGTCGTCTGCTGATAAACTGAATGTCATGTCACGATGACCATTGTCCAGTGCACAGTGTATGAGGCTGTACCGTACCATTTTCACAGTGGAGGACTCGCCGAGACTTCAATCATGGCCGCTGTCTGGTGCATTGTTCACCGAGTTGTCTTTCCTTCAGCAATGCTTGTCTTCTCTCTGTCTGTCTGTCTCTGTCTCTGTCTCTTTCTCTGTCTGTCTGTCTGTCTGTCTGTCTGTCTGTCTGTCTGTCTCTCTCTCTCTCTCTCTCTCTCTCTCTCTCTCTCTCTCTCTCTCTCTCTCTCTCTCTCTCTCTCTAATAAAAAAAAGAACTGTGGAGTTTTTGTTGTTGTTTTTTTTATGTGTTTTATTTGGTGGGGTTTTTGTTTTGTTTGTTTGTTTGGGTTTTTTTTTGTTTTTTTTAGGGTGGTGGTGAGTTAGAGTGGAATTTGTCTTTGTCTTCCTGTCTCTGTCTCTCTGCCTCTCAGTCTGTCTTTCTTTATCTCTGTCTGTATCTCTCAGCCTTTCTTTATCTCTGTTTCTCTCAGTGTTTCTCTGTTTCTTCAAAGGTGTAATGCAACAACACACTAGCTCAGAAATCGTTTCTAATTTACTATCTTGTTTAAGACATTTTTTAAAAAGTTATAGAGGGAGGAGAAAGGGCTTGTGATGAAGAGAGTACCCACGAAATTATAAGGAAATATTTTGCTCGCATTTGCACACACACACAGACACAGACACACACAGACACACACAGACACACACAGACACACACAGACACGCCACACACACACACACACACACACACACACACACACACACACACACACACACACACACACACACACACACACAATTAGTGCTCTCATCAGTCTGTACCATGGAAAATGCTGTCTGATATCACTATTTAGTGGAAGGACGTTAAACTGAAGAAGAAACAACACACACACACATGTCGGCAAGGTTGAAGTATAGAACTAGAAGGACTTTAGGTTCAAACCCCACACCCCCTACCCCCCCTCCCCACCCCACCACCCCACCCACCCACCACCCCACCTCACCCTACCCTACCCTACCCTACCCTACCCCTCACCTACCCTCTACCTGTTGGTTTTTTTCTATGGCTCTTGTCTGTACCATGGAAAACCTGCTTGTCAAGAATCCAGTTTGACGAGTGAGTCCAGGCAATGAAAGGTCAAACCTTTCTTCTGTCCCTTCCCATGTGTCACTCACCACTGTGTTCATATGAGGGGTATGGGAGCACAGGTTAACACTTTGTCTGTTCGTCAGTCAGTCTGGCTGTCTGTCTGTCTGTCTGTCTGTCTGTTTATCTGTCTGTATGGTTGGCTATCAGTTTGGCTGTTTGTCTGTTTGTCTGTGAGTCTGTCTGTCTGTGTGTATGTTTGGCTATCAATCTGTCTGTTTCTCTGTCTGGCTGGCTATCAGTTTGGCTGTCTGTCTGTCAGTCTGTCTGTCTGTCTGTATGGTTGGCTATCAGTTTGGCTGTCTGTCTAGATAGCTGGCTAATATATCAGTTTGTCTGTCAGTCTGTCTGTTTGTTTATCTGTCTGTCTGTGTGTATGGTTGGCTATCAGTTTAGCTGTCTGTCAGTCTGTCTGTATGGTTAGCTGTCAGTCTGTTCTCTTCCTCTAACTCCTGCTCTGTGTGTGTGTGTGTGTGTGTGTGTGTGTGTGTGTGTGTGTGTTGTGTATG
>CM060323.1:42213513-42223513 GCA_030674155.1 Stramonita haemastoma
TAAAGAGGACAGGTACCCATTTACAGCTGGGTGAACTGGGGACTGTACTGAAACCAAGGTGCGCAAACAGTCACCCATCCACTTGGTAACCACGCTCGATGCTGCTTAACCTTGGCTGGGGGAAAAGCCAGCGCTCTGATCACTGATCTATCCCGTCCTCTATGCAATGATACGTTTAGGAAACATGAGAAACAAACTGCTGCGTTTTTATATTTGCAAAAACGGCGAGTTTTCTCCCCTGGACTGTTTCGGGCGGCGGTAGCAGATCAGCCTGACTAGATCATGGAACCAGTAGTCCCCCCACCCTCTCCCTCCCTCTCTTCTTCTGTCATTTCCTTAGGAGTTGCTGGGACACTGCACTGCCGTATTTCTGGGGAAAGTTTAACCTAGCGGAGCTTATCCCTACCCAGGTGCATGCTAGGTATGTGTGTGTGTCTTCGTGACCCACCGAACCCTGACGTGAATTACGGGATCCCAATATTTTTCTTTTGTTTTGCTTTGCTTTGCTTTGTTTTTCTGTTTGTTTTATTTTTTTTCTTCGGCATACATAGGATACTCGAAGAAGGCAATCAAGGCAGTGGCAGGACTGCACTTAAATTTGACCTGTCAGATTGTCACCCATCCCTTTACCTTTGATTTATCAGACACCGCTGCCGAGATTTGAACCCAGGACTTCATGGACCCAGAGGACTGAAGTCACAATCGCTGTCTGTATCCATTCGGTTGTGGTGTCCGTTATTTTGTTGCCTGGACTGTTAAAGAGAAAGACCTTCCTCTGCTTGTCCATTTGCGACTGCTTGGCCCTCTGTGGTCTGTGTGACAGTTTGCTTTTATTATATTATATTAGATATTATACACACACACACACCAACACACACCACACGCACACCACACACACACGAATATACATCCATATATATTGCCTATATATATATATGCCATAATATATATGCCTATATATATAGCCTATATATATATGCCTATATATATATACCCTATATATATATATGCCTATATATATATATATGCCTATATATATATATGCCTATATATATGCCTATATATATGCCTATATATATGCCTATATATATGCCTATATATATAGCTATATATATTATATATATATATATCTATATATATATATATATATATATATATATATATATATATATATATATATATATAATATATATATTAGTGTTGTGTGTGTGTGTAGTTGTGTGTTGTGGCTGTTGTGTGTGTGGTGTGTGTGTAAGGAAATATTTATCTGAAAGCCACGTGTGTATGATGCATTACGGCGGTTCCAAAACGTTTCTGGAAAACTACACACAAGCGCGCACGCGTGTAGCGCACATAACCCTTACACCCCCCTCCTACACACACATACACACACACACACACACACACACACACACACACACAACACAACACACACACAACACACACACACACACACACACACACACACACACCACACACACACACACACACAACACACCACACCAACACACCCACACAACACACACACAACACACACACACACACACACACAACCAACCACAACACACATAAATTCCCAGGTTTCCTCCTTCTCTCTGTTTTATTATTATTTATCTATTATTTTATCTATCTTTACGAGATAACAGATAAACAATCATGTGCTTTTTTTCATCGGTCCGTGTGTATGCAGTTTGTAAATATTGTCATTGTTCCACGGCACTGATGGCTACTCTTACGAAAAGCGACAGGATTAAGTGTGCGCAAGATGTGTCTGTGTTCGCACACGGCTCGTTATAGTCTCACGAAGGACTTTGGAGAGTGGAGTCAGTACTGATGTTACTCCAGGAGAAAATTCCTCGACGACCGAACCCAGGTCGTCAAATTGCCACGCAATGTCTGACCACTAGGCATCGTCCCCGTGTGTGGTGTTGTGTGTGTGGGTGTTGTGTGTGTGTTGTGTGGTGTGTGTGTGTTGGTGAGAGACAGAGACAGAGATAGAGAGACAGAGACAGACAGACAGACAGACAGACAGAGACAGACAGACAGACAGACAGACAAAGAGAAGTAGACAGACAGAGAAAGAGAGTCAGACTCACAGACAAATAGGCCGAAAGCAAGACCAGACATAAACTCTTTTTTTATAAAATATAAAATAACGAAAAAAAAAAACCTGCTTCCTTGGCCACTTAAGATATTTCTGCACAGATCGGGGCATCGTGTCAGTTTGTTTCTGCTTTGTTTTCTTTCGTTTTATTTTTTCTTTGTGGATAAAACTGACAAGCAGGCTGTCATTTTCATAGAAGCTGACAATGCAATGACAATTTCTGTGACCTCATAAATTTCACCAAGTGAATTCATTGTAACATTTCCTGTCTGGTATCGCACGCACGCACGCACGCACGCACACACGCACACACGCATGCACGCACGCACGCACGCACGCACGCACACACAACACATGCACGCACACATACACCCACACGCAGCACGTACGATGTACGCACATAACGCACGAACGCACGCACGCACGCACGCGTCGCCCCCCCCTCCCCGCCCACACACACACACACGCGAGCGCGCGCGCGCGCGAACACTCACACAAATGTACGCACACACAAATGTACGCACACGGCGTGCACACACACACAACACACACACACACACACACACACACACACACACACACACACACACACACACACACACCACACACACCAGATATTGAACGAATAAAACAGGCAGACAGACGGGTTCGATTCCCGTTCGAGGGTTAATTTTACCCCCTGGAGTTAAAATCAGTGCTGACTCCCACCCTCCCCAAAAGTCCTTCGGATGAACTATAAACCGAGGCCCCGTGTGCGAACGCACGCAGATCATCTTGCGCACACGTTAAATTCTGGTCCGCTTTTCGTAAGAGATTGGCCATTGTGTGCCGGTGGGAACAGATGACAAGATTTGCAAAACTGCATACACACGGGACTGGATGTAAAAAAAAAAGGCACACAAGGGTTTATTCCATTATCCTCGATATAAAAGAAAACACACAGACACAGACACAGACACAGACACACAGACACACAGACACAGACACACAGACACACACACACACACACACACACACACACCACACACACACACACAACACACACACACACACACACAGATATATTGAACGATTAAAACAGGCAGACAGACGGACAGGTGGAGGGGTGTACCTTTGATCTGAAAGACATACAAACAGACAACCAGACAGACAGACAGACAGACAGACAGACAGACAGACAGACAGACAGACAGACAGACAGAGGTATATCTTCGCCATTAATTATCTTCGTTTCAGGCATGTCCGTGCTATTTTCATCTGACTTTTGACTCTTGATGCCATATGCATTTCCTTTCCTCCTCTTCCTCCTCCTCCTCCTCTCTCTCTCATCATCACCCACACACACACACACACACACACACACACACACACACACACACACACACAACACACACAACACACACAAACACACACAAACACACACACACATACACACAGACAGAGAACATCTGCCCACACGTTAAAGCCTGTTCCGCTTTTCCGAAGAGTAGGCCATTGTGTACCGGTGGGAACGGATGAAAAATTTTACCATACTGCATACACACGGGGATTGGATGTTAAAAAAACCCACTTAACTGCTTATTCAATTATCCTCGAAAGAAAGAAATAAAAGAATAAAACAAAAGTAAAACAAAACTAAACAAAAACAACAACAACAAAACAACAACAACAACAACACACAGACAGACAACAGACACAGAGAGAGAGAGAGAGAGAGAGAGAGAGAGAGAGAGAGAGAGAGAGAGAGAGAGAGAGAGAGAGAGAGAGAGAGAGAGAGAGAGAACACACACACACACACACACACACACACACACACACCACACACACACACACAACACACACACACGACACACAAACACACACACACACACACACACAACACAACACACACACACACAAAAACACACACACACACACACACACACACACACACACACAACACCACACAACACACACACACACACACACACACACACACACACACACACACACACACACACAAAAATCAACACAACACACACACCCCACACAACACAACACACACAAATCAACACACACAATCAACACACAACCAACCACACAACACACACACACACACACACACAACACACAACACACACACACACACACACACACACACACACACACACACACACATACACACACACACACACACACACACACACACACACACACACACACACACACACACACACACACACCACACAACTATACTTAGGCCCTATACTTATACTTATTTTCTGACTCCGAAGGTCTCAAGGTGACGGAAATGTATGCAGATATGCAACATAACGAGGCAAGGGGGTCAGAATATGGCGCAATCTTCTGCACCCTTAGTCCTCCCCTCTCTCTCTCCTCCCTCCCCCCTCCCCTACCACTCTGCCACCACCCCCCCCCCCCCCCCCACTCCCACCACCTATTGTCTATCCACCCTCCTTTTCTTTTTTTTTTTTTTTCTGTTACAGTGTTTGTCTATATATCTGTCTGTGTGTCTGTCTTCGAGCGCGCGTGTGTGTATGTGTTTTTTTTTGTGTGTGTGTGTGTGTGTGTGTGTGTGTGTGTGTGTGTGTGTGTGTGTGTGTGTGTGTGTGTGTGTGTGTGTGTGTGTGTGTGTGTGTGTGTGTGTGTGTGTGTGTTTTTGTGTGTGTGTGTTTGTATTTTGTTGTTTGTTGTTGTTTGTATGTCTGTCTGCTTCTATTTTTGTCTGTGCCTATCTGCCTGCCTGTCTGTTTGTCTGCCTGCATGTCTTTCTCTCCGTCTGTCTGTCTGTCTGGTTTTTGTCTCTGTCTGTCTCTGTCTTGTCTGTCTCATAAGTAAGTAAATAAATAGATAGAGAAATAAGTGAATAGATAAATAAAAATATGATAAAGAGTTACAGGGTCTTTAACGTGCATACTTAAGAAAGCATATCTGTATGACAGGAATAAAGGCAATGGCAGGTCTGCACTTGAACGTTCTAGCCTCAGCTTTGGCTTCTGTGAAATAGTACTTTAGTCTCTATCAAAAAAAAGAGTGATAATACTCTTTCATTGGGAGAAAGAGAGAAAGGAGAGCGAGGAAACAAAACAAAGGGCAGAGATGAATAGAATAGCACCTCTCTCACGGAAAGAGAGAGAGAGACAGACGAGAGAGAAGAAGAGAGAAGAGAGAGAAGAGAGAGAGAGAGAGAGAGAGAGAGAGAAGAGAGAGAGAGAGAGAGAGAGAGAGAGAGAGAAGAGAGAGAGAGAGAGAGAGAGAGAGAGAGAGAGAGAGAGAGAGAGAGAGGAGAGCGAGAGCAGAGAGGAGAGAGAGAGAGAGAGAGAGAGAGAGAGAGAGAGAGAGAGAGAGAGAGAGAGAGAGAGAGAGAACGAAAGAAACTGAACAATGGAAACTGGAATATTTTAAGAGGGTAATTGGATAAGCCACAAGCTTCTTTACACCAGGCCTCAAAAAACAACAACAACCCCCCCCCCCGAAAAAACAACAAACAACAAAAACAAAAACAAACCAACAATAAAAAAGATAAATAAACAGCCAAACAAACGTAATGGAATCAGCAAGTTAATAAACAAATCAAGGACACCATAACAAAAGCAATTACGTAGTTATTTACATATATAATTATAAATTATACTAAATAAAAACACACAACATAAATAAACACAAACACACACACACAAACAGTAATATATATATATTGATAAATCACATAAAAATCAATAATCCAACATGATATCAAATTTACAATCTAGTAACAATTCACTAGACAAAATGTATTTTCACAATTTCATTGAATGGACAATAAAAAATATAATGAAAAAATAAATCCCGACACATAGCAGCGATGATTCAGAGGTCAAAGCAAACACACACACACACACAACCCCACGCGCACCCCGCGCCGCACGCCGCGCCGCGGCGTGTCCTTACACGTGCACTCTCATGCCCACTTAAACACTGAGAATAAATACAAAGTCGAGATGACAGATACACACAAGTTCAATGTAAAAGAAAAAAAAATCAAAGCAAGCAAACCAGCACCATGTGCATACTCAAAACACACACACACACACACACACACACACACACACACACACACACACACACACACACACACACACACACACACACACACACACACACACACACACACACACACACACACACACACACCAAGTTCGACAAGCATACTCACAAAATGCTATTACAAGAAATTGAACAAATGTGTGTGGTACGCTTTTTTGAAAGATGAATATGCTACTTTTCTCTTTGATAAGGACTGGGATTTCGTTCCATAATTTGCTACCAGAAAAAACAAGAGATGACATAAAAAGATCGTTCTTGGACGAGGAGTAACAACACTGCTTTTATTACGAACAGTTTTAACAGGGAACTTGTAACAAAGATAATTGGAGCTAGTTTATTCATAATCTTATACATAAATACCCTTTTGTTAAAGAGACAATGTAAACTAAAAGGAGAATGTTCAGCTCTTTGTAACAGTTAGTATCCAAGGAAGTAGTTCTAAGGAGAATTAACTTGAGAGAACGTTTAAAAACTCTCTCAAGTTGTCTCAAACAGTTTTTTACTTGCAAATCCCAACATGTAGATGCATAGTCAATATCTGGTTTTATATAAGAGTAGAAGAATAATTTACGAGTGTGTTGATCAAGGAAATGTTTTATTCTGTTGAGTTGGAACAGCTTCTTAGATATTTTTTTTTATAGAAATACTAAAAACATGATTTGACCATGACAAGTTATTATCAATAGGAGGCCAAGCAGTTTATGTGAACTTACTTCATCGAGTATTTTATCGTATATTTTTTTATATCATTTAGGCTAGTTTGAAAGTTTTGGGGCGCTTTTGTCTTTTTGCAACCCCCATCCCTTTTGGGTTTCTGGGGGTGCGGGCCCATATAAATTATACTCTGCCATGTGCTAGATTTTTTTAAGTTTTTTGCAAAATTAAAATATAGATTTTAAAATTCATAACCCACTGTATGAATGGTGGGTATCATACAAAGAGTTTACAAGAGGAAGAAACATTTTAGGGGAAAAGATCATTGTTTGTATTTTGAGAAAAGGACAGGCCCTACCCACAAAACCCTTAAAGGAATCCCATGCTTCACAGGAAAAAGGGGCGAGAGTTTTTAAACCCTTTGGTAAAAGCTTGCCTTTTTTTATCAAGAAACGAGGTAATCATTTTTAAAGTGCATCGCGCAAAAACCAAAAAACCCCGTTTTTTTTTTACAAGGAATTGTAAACAATACATCAAATGCTTTAGCAAAGTCTAAAAAAAATGCCCCATTTAAGAGTTTAAATTTTTTGAAATTTTTTAAATCCCAATTGCTCTATGAGATTGCTGAGTGCAGTATGACATGAGTGTTTTTTTTCCCCCCCTTTTTTAAAAAAATTTTTTAAAAGGGGAAAAAATTTTTAAAAAAATTTTTTTGGGGAAAAGGGGTGGGAAAAAAAGGGGGGGGGGGGGGTTTTTTTTTTAAACCCAATTTAAAAAAAATTTGGGTTTTTTTTTTAAAAAAAGGGGGGGGGGGGGGGGGAGAAAAAAGGGGAAGGGGAGGGGGGGGGGGAAAAAAAAAAAAAAAGAAAAGACAAAAAAAAAGACAGAAAAAAGGGGGGGAAAAAAAGGGGAAAAAGACAAAAAAAAAAAGAAGACAAAAAAAAAAAAAAAAAAAGAAAAAAAAAAAGGGGGGGGGGGGGGGGGGGGGGGAAAAAAAAAAAAAAAAGAAGGGGAAAAAAGAAAAAAAGAAGACAGAAGGGAAAAAAAAAAGAAAAGGGGGGGGGGGGGTTTAAAAAAGGGGGGGGGGGGGGGGGGGGGGGGGGGGGAAAAAGGGGGGGGAAAAAAAAACAGAAAAAAACCCCCCCCAAAAAAAAAGGGCCCGGGGGGGGGAAAAAAACCGAATTTTTTTTTTCCAGAGGGGTTTTTTTTTTTTTTTTTTTTTTTTAAAATTTTTTTTAAATTGGGGAAAAATAAACAACCCTGTTTTTTTTTTTTTCCCCCCCCCCCCCCCCAAACAAATTGGGGGGGTTTTTTCCTTTTGGGGCCCCATCCCCCCCAAAAAAAACCCTTTAAAACCCAAATTTTTTTCCCCCCCCCCCCCCGGGGGGGGGGGGGAAATTTTGGGGGGGGGTTTTTTGGGGAAAATTTTAGGGAAAAACCCCGAAAGGAAAAAACCCCGGGGGGCCGGGAAAAAAAAACTAACCTTTTCCCCCCCCCAAAAAAACCCCCCCCCAAAAAAAAAACCCAAAAAAATTTTTTTTTCCCCCCTTTTTTTTTTTTTTTTTTAAAAATTTTTTTTTTTTTGGGGGTTTTAAAAAAATTTGGGTTTTTTAAAAATTTTAACCCCCTTTTTTTTTTTTTTGTAAAAAAAGCCCCCCCCCCGGAAACCCCCTTAATTTTTAAAAAAAAATTTAAACAAGGGGGGGTTTTTTTTTTTTTTGGGGGGGGGGTTTTTTTTTTTTTTTTTGGGGGGGGTTTGGGGGGGGGTTTTTTTTTTTGGGGGGGTTTTTAAAAAAAAATTTTTTTTGGGGTTTTTTGGTTTTTTTTTTTTTGATGGGTTTTTTTTTTTGGGGGGTGGGGTTTTTTTTTTTGGGGGGGGGTTTTTTTTGGGGGGAAAAATTTTTTTTTTTTTTTGGGGGGGTTTTTGGGTTTTTTGGGGTTTTTTTTGGGGGGTTTTTTTTTTTTTTTTTTGGGGTTTTTTTTTTTTTTTTTGGTTTTTTTTTTTGGGGTTTTTTTTTTTTTGGTGGGGGGGGGGGGGGGGGCCCCCCCCCCCTTTTTTTTTTTTTTTTTTTTTTTTTTTTTTTTTTTTTTTTTTTTTTTTTTTCCTTTTTTTTTAAAAAAAAAATTTTTTTTTTTTTTTTAAAAAATTTTTTTGGGTTTTTAAATTTTTTTAAAAAAAATTTTTTTTTTTTTTGGTTTTTTGGGTTTTTTTTTGGGGGAAATTCCCCAAAAAAAACCCCGGGGGGGGCCCCCCCCCCCCGCCCCCCAAAAAACCCCCCCCAAAAAAACCCCCCCCCCCCCCCCCCCCCCCTTTTTTTTTTTTTTTTTCCCCCCCCCCCCCCCTTTTTTTTAAAAAAAAAAAACCCCCCCCCAAAATTTTTTTTTTCCCCCCCCAAACAAACCCCCTGCTTTTGTTGTTGTTGTTTTTGTTTTTTTATGAGGAAGATGCTTTTTTTCAATAAAGGTGCGCAGCACGCACATCGCGACGCGCGCACCCCCAAACCCACGCGCCCCACAGCGCACACACACAAACACCAACCATCTTTTTCTCCCCCTCCTTCTAACTAACAAACACTAACACAAACACACATTGATACCCCCCCCCCTCACATACAACTCACATTAAACCCCCCCCCCCCTAAAATAATAATAAATAATAATAACAATAAAAATAATAATAATAATAATAATATAATACATGGAATTTGTTAGCGCTATCCTTGTAAAAGGAAAAATCAAAGCGCTTGCATTTGACCTACGACCCAAAAGTCATGCTGCCCCAGGCGAAAAGATCAAGACAAACCGATGATCACTGTTGTTTTTCTTGGGTTGCTGCTTGTCACTTTGGGGCGCAAAGCCTGGGCAAGTATGTGGGGAAGTAGGGTTAAGTTGTTTACCATGAGCAGGACCCCCCTTCTCCACGGCACTGGATGATCCTTTGGAGGCATTGACGATAGAATGCTAGTACCGTTGCCACTAGCACTCACAGCCCCGAGCCCGCTCTGGGACTCCAAATCCCGATTCTTTCCTCAGGGATGGTGTCTAAACACAACACCTGTGTGCATGCTGGTTTGTTATAATTTTGTCATCCGCTCCTACCGGCACACGATGGCCTACTCTTCCGAAAGGTGGAACGGGGTTTTAACGTGTGCGCAA
>CM060323.1:42233513-42234591 GCA_030674155.1 Stramonita haemastoma
TTGGTTGTTGTTGGTTTATGATATTTGCATAATGTTGTGCACTCCCATGTTTTCAAATCCACGGCATTGTAAAAGTAAAACTCGCACGTAGAGCATGTTTTAGAAAGCGCACCCAGCGTCATACAGGGAGACAAGAAACATTCCTGAGAAACAGCTTCAGAAAAGCATAGCGCCTGAGGTTAAGTTAGGCATCAGGCCAGAAGATTAAAAAAAAAAAGAAAAAGGATGACATTCTTCAGCTAGATAGAGCTGCCCAAGTCACCATCTTCAGACTGTGAACAGGGCACTGCCAGCTTCTATCCCATCTCCACCACCTCAAATTACTGATCACTAACCAGTGTTCCTGTGGCACCAGGCCCACAAACCCTCTCTCATATCCTGCACTCCTGCCTGCCCTACCCTTCCATTATCCTCGATATAAAAAGAATAAATAAACAAACAAACAAATAAATTAATTAATTAATTAATTAAAATAAAATAATGAAATACCCTACCATGCCCAACACCCTGAGACACCAGATTGTGGCCCTGTCCCAGTAGAGCTGCAGGAAAAAAAAAAAACCCCGCTCTGGGGACCAGCAAGGTCATTGTGACAAGATTGCAGACTTTGCTGCTATCCATACTAGATCAAGAATTCAGATTAGCCAGTGAAGTTAGAAGAAGAAGAAGAAGAAGAAGAACAACAACAACAACAAGAACAAGAACAACAGGAAGAACAAGAACAACAAGAACAAAACAACAAGAACAACAACAACAACAACAACAACAACAACAAGAAAAAGAAAGTTGAGAATTTAAAACAACAACTTTAGTCTGTGTTTGTTTGTTTGTTTGGGGTTTGGGTGGGGGTTTTTTTTTTTTTCGGGCGGGGGGGGGGGGGGGGGGGGGGTGGTGGGAGAGTTTGTGTGAAGACAGAATCAAATTTCCTACTGCTTCCGAGAGAAAGCCAAGGCCAAGAGGGGGATACTTTTCAATAGGTAATGAGGCCTGCTCCGTACCACCCTCCGGCTCTCACTGTTACCACTTTTCAATGTGTGTTCTATTTTTTGACAACCCCCCCCCCCCTTTTTTTTTTTTT
>CM060323.1:42239691-42249176 GCA_030674155.1 Stramonita haemastoma
AAGTAGTTGCAAGTAGCCTGCTTGACATTTGAAGTGCTGAACGTGTTAACTTTACCCCCGGCAGAGAAGCCAGACAAGACCGCTTTTTGTGCAGTCAGTCCTCAGGCTCAGCTTTCATATCTGCCACCGACGCCTGCATAGTCCTCAGGCTCAGCTTTCATATCTGCTATCTATGCCTGCATAGTTCTCAGGCTCAGCTTTCATATCTGCTATCTATGCCTGCATAGTTCTCAGGCTCAGCTTTCACATCTGCTATCTATGCCTGCATAGTCCTCAGGCTCAGCTTTCATATCTGCTATCTATGCCTGCATAGTTCTCAGGCTCACCTTTCATATCTGCTATCTATGCCTGCATAGTTCTCAGGCTCACCTTTCACATCTGCTATCTATGCCTGCATAGTTCTCAGGCTCAGCTTTCACATCTGCTATCTATGCCTGCATAGTTCTCAGGCTCACCTTTCACATCTGCTATCTATGCCTGCATAGTTCTCAGGCTCAGCTTTCACATCTGCTATCTATGCCTGCATAGTTCTCAGGCTCAGCTTTCACATCTGCTATCTATGCCTGCATAGTCCTCAGGCTCACCTTTCACATCTGCTACCTATGCCTGCATAGATCTCAGGCTCAGCTTTCACATCTGCTATCTATGCCTGCATAGATCTCAGGCTCAGCTTTCAGACATGCTACATACACCTGCATAGTTCACAGGCTCAGCTTTCACACCTGCAATCTACGCGTGCATAGTCCTCAGGCTAAGCTTTTAGACATGTTACCTACGCCTGCATAGCTCTGACCTTGGGTAGGAGGGGGCGGATAGGATGAAGAAAGAGAAAGAGGGTGAAATCTAAACTGAAGATCTACGTGAACTTCGGAAAAAGGTTGAGGAGATCAACTGAGAGAGGCACGAAGGATGATATAGGACTTCATGATCAGCACTAATTGATCTTAGGGACATGATGGCAGAAGACTGCAGTACAGTGAAAAAAAAGAGCTGGGACTTGGGACTGAGGATCAAGCGGAATGTTGATGCAGTGACATTGCATTTTTCTGAACAGATGACACCCATGTGTGTGGAGGTGTCTATGCGCTTGATAAATCACAGATTCGTTATATTATGACTGTGTCTTAGAAAGCGGGATCAAAAGGTTTTCCTCAGCATACTGCGTACGTTAGGGGTTTTTTTTGTTTTGTTTTTTTTACATTTTACAAGACCTTGAGTGGTGGCCTGGGTGCTAGTCTTTCGCACGAGATGATGCACCAAAGTTCCATGTGCTTGTCGTATGACGCATGTACAGGACTCCATGGCATCACGTGACACTTTCCATGGCAAAAAGAAATTGTGCACTAAAAAAAATATGTTCTTTAAGGTAAAAAAAAGAAAAGGTAATAAGCACAGATGCCCTTCCTCCTTTAAAAACAAAAAACAAAACAAAACATACTAGCAAACAAATGAAGAGTACCTGCACTGCACTATTTCCTTATATCCTACCACAGACAGCAATCCGAATTTAAAGTAACATGAAGGAATTCATTGAACATTGAAACGTTTCATATACAGCTCAATATAGCATCAGCATCCCCCCCCCCCCCCCAAACAAACAAACTTGTAAACGAAAAAAGCTCAACCTGCCCTAAAGCTAATACATCACAAAACTGCTGCACCATTCTTAGTGACATTTTCAAAAAAGGGGAATTTTTTTTTAATGCACTGTGCATCGATGATCACCTAAATACAATAACGAAAACACCTGGCGTACATTTGCAGGAACAGTTTTAAGTTCAGTAACAGAAATTCCAGCTGCGGTTACGTTGAGAACTGCTACAGCTGTGACACTGGTAGCGATATTGGAAAATACATGGGCACTGGTTACTGGTGTGTTCTTTCATCAGTAGCCAGTCCCTGCACAAATTGAATGAATGAAGTGCTTAGCATGCAAAGGTCCACAGCAAAATCAATCATGGCAACAAAAACTAAGAGAGAGAGAGAGAGAGAGAAGGAGAGAGAGAGAGAGAGAGAGAGAGAGAGAGAGAGAGAGAGAGGAGAGAGAGAGAGAGAGAGAGAGAGAGAGAGAGAGAGAGAACAATAACAGTGATGTGCTATTCATTTTCAAATCACAAATTCATGTTTCATCAAAGAGTAAACTCCCATATTAAGAATATGCAAACAATGTAGTAGAAGAAGACAGAAAAAGCAGAAAAAAAGACTCGAACAATACTGTACAGCACACACACACAAAAAAAACTTACTCAATCACACACACACACCACACACACACACACACACACACACACACACACACACACACACACACACACACACACAACCACAAAAACCACACCACTTACATAATCACGTCTCTGCAACCACAAAAAAACAAAACCAAATACTCCAACGTCTTCCCAACCTTCTTATCACGAAACACAATCTACCCCACAACCACGAAGAACTATAAAACCCCACCAACAGTCAAAATCCTATTCCAGAAGAACAAGAACAAAAAAAGCCAACTTCCAATTCCCCACTTCCACTCAAAAAACCGGTTTCGGCAACAACTGAACAGGAGAAAGAAAAAAAAATCCCCCCACGAAAATGAAGCTTATAACGCTTTGAAGTTCGCTGCTGGAAGCTATGTATGTATGTATGTATGTGTGTGTATGTATGTCCAGTCCCGGACAGAACTGACGGCTTGCAATGGCTAGTTAGCCTGTAGTGTTGAGCCTACTGGCCCGGCTGAGGGATCACTACAACACACCTTTACGCCGGTGTAAAAGACCTGACCCACCGCGACACCCCGGGTCTAGGCTGGCTTGCTAGGCTGGCTAGGCTGGCGAGAGCTAGGCCTACCTGTACTGCCCCCGCAAGCAAGTGACAAACACGAACGAACCACTCAGACGTGACCACTGCAAATGTTGACCAAGCCTCGTGAGAACCTAGGCAAGGCTAGGCCTAACCGGCGAGTTTATAGTGGTTCGACTTGTAAACGGGTCTGCGGGTCAGGACTGACCTTGTTGAGTCTTACTAGATCTAGTAACTAAAGGGTTTGATAGACTGGAGGAAAGATGGGTGTGGGTGGAAGATTGGTTGTGGTAGTTATGAGTGATGAATGAGTGAATTTATTCTAGGATTTATAGAATGCATAAAACAACTTTTGTGTCCATTCAAAGATGTGTTGGCAGCGGTGATGAGGTGGGGGTTGTGGGGGGGGGGGGGGGGGGGGGGGGGGGGGGGGGGGGGGGGGGGCTTTTCTTACGAATTTTACGTCTTTGCAAAAGCGCTTTGATTTTTTTTTTTTTGTGCAAGATAGAGAGCCACATAAATTCCATGTATTATTATTATTGTCATTATTAAAGCCTCTCACATGCGGCCTCTAAGAGACAAATGGTCAAACTTCAGAATAAACCCAAACATTCTTGATGAAACTGTCCGTACAAAGACAAAATAAATGTTAGCTGGCAATGATAAACGCAGACTGAGATATATTGATCATACAAACAGAGAAGTCATGCGAACAAAAGTCCTTTGGGTGAGACTATAAACCAGGTCCTGTGTGCAAACGCATCTTGCGTACACGTTAAAACCTGTTCCGTTTTTTGGAAGAGTAAGCACTGTGTGCGCGTGGGGACGGATGACAGCATTTACAAAACAGCATAAACACGGGGACTGGGTAGTAAAATAGCACATGAGCTCTTATTTCATTATCCTCGAAAGAAAGAAAACGAACGAATCAACGAAAGAAAGACAGAAAGAAAGACAAAGAAAATTGAGAAGCATTATAAACAAATCTGATGACAGTTTTCCATGACAAGGTTGGGGGCAGAAAGAAAAGAGCCAGGTCACATACATACTAAAAAGGTAAAGGTGTCCCATAACCTGTGTGGTCATAGGGTAGCGAGGCATCAGAGACCTCAGCTTCTCTAGGGGCCGCGCCAGCATATTGAGGGCAGCGCCCATCTCTTCTCCCTAGCTGCTTTTCCTTCCCTGACCCTAAAGAGGGCAGGTACCCATTTACAACTGGGTGGACTGGGGGACTGTACTGAAGCCAAGGCGCGCAAACGGTCACCCATCCAACTGGTAACCACGCTCGATGGTGCTGAACCTTTGCTTAGGGAAAGTGAGTGTTCTAACCACTGAGCTCTCCCATCCCCGTCCCTACATACTAGATTACCAATATCATCTGAGGTCAGCGGTCGGGGGATGGGGGGTGGGGTGGTCTAAGGGAGATCATAGAACCCAACAGAGATGATAAAGAGAGAGAACTCTGATGGCATCATGTCCATCTCCTCCTACCACCCACAGCAGTCATGGAGATAGGCCTAGGTCCCACGTGACAGCTGAGGTACAAACCCTGGCTTGATTTATGTCCCTTTGTTTTTGAGTGAAGGTTACCTTTCTGGGAAATTTATTTGACTGTATTTATTTTACACCACTTTATGTCACAGCAGATTTCTCTGCGTAAAATTTGGGCTACTCTCCTGGGGAGAGTGCGTCGCCACAAGTGCAGTGTCCCTATTATTATTTTCTTTCTCCTGTCTACAACTGTATTTGTTTCCTATCAGAGTGGCTTTATTTTTTCTTTCTTTTTTTTCTTTTTTTTTACAGAATGGGACAACCTCAATTTGCCATGAGTTCTTTTACGTGCGCTAAATAATGATGTGTAACACACGAGACCTCGGTTTATCGTCTCATCCAAAAGACTAGCACCCAGACCGCCACTCATGGTGTAATGGATGGGGGAACCGTTTTGGGCCCAAACGGGATTCGAACGACCGCACACTCTGACCCGTACTTTTCGCTTTCTAGGCAGGTGCGTAACCTCTATACCACCGATCCACCATTGCACTTCATCCTTGCTCTCTTGTTTGTATTAGTATTTTTTCATTTTTTTTCCTATTGTTTCTGGGCTAGAGTTCCGATGTGCACCCCTGGCAAGGTTATTGCGTATGTGACCATTTTTGCACACCATTTAGGTAGCTGCATTCCAACTTCATGGATTTATAAGTAATAAACCAGGTCTGGGATATTGAAGTTGCACTGTTTATTTCATAGTGTGTGTTCGTTCTTTGTAACGTATTTGAGATTGAAAGAAAGTGTTGTGTGTGTGCGTTTGTGGTGGTCCTTTTATTAATTTTTAAAAAAGAAATGAATGTTCTTTTTTCATTTTACATTGGTCCCAACCAGGTGTGATTGTCACCTTCTTCTTTCAGTATTTACCGCTGATTCAGCAAAAAGTCTGTAGTCTGTCGCCTTTCTCTTCAGCTTTTACGAACCATCGAAGAAGTGGTCAGAGCACTCGCTTTCCCCAAGGTAAGGTTAAGCAGCATCAGCGTGGTTACCAAGTAGATGGGTGACCGTTTGCGCTCCTTGGCTTCAGTACAGTCCCCCAGTTCACCCAGCTGTAAATGGGTACCTGTCCTCTTGAGGGTCAGGGAAGGTAAAGCAGCGAGGGAGAGGGGATGGGCGCCGCCCTCAATATGCTGGCCTTTAGAGAAGCTGTCTCTGATGCCTCGCTCTCCTACGACTGCTTAGGTTATGGGACACCTTTACCTTTACCTGTACCTGTTGGAGGCCGACACAGGTGGGGCTGTATCTGACGACTCAGCAGACCTGTATAATGCAGCACGGAGGCAGCATGGTCACTAATCCAACGTCTGTAGATGCGTCAACGTGGAAATAACCATCCTGGCCCTCTGTAAGGGGGAAGAACCCTGCTTTCATGCTTCGGCATGTGTCATTATATGTTTCTCCCCCCTGACGATGCTGGGGGCGTGTAAATAGCATTTCCGCCCACCTTCTGGAAATTATGTTAGGAATTCGCTCTTTTCTATTCCTCCGTTTCTGACTTGTTCCTTTTTCTTCCTGTTACCTTTTTCTTGTCTATTTTCTGTCTTATTGGTTCATTTTCATGACTTTTTCCCCCCAAAGACTTAAAAGATAGTAATTCTAAATCGGATGCGCTGGGCCTGACTTGTTTTAAGGAGTGCTTGAGCGTTCTAAAGTTCTTTGAGTACCTCTGTATATTGTCAGCGAGTTGGTTACATTAGAATGTAAAGAACGGGGGAGAGAGTGAAACACGGGGGAGAGAGAGAGAGAGAGAGAGAGAGAGAGTAGAGAGAGAGAGAGAGAGAGAGGAGAGAGAGAGAGAGAGAGAGAGAGAGAGAGAGAGAAGAGACAGAGACAGACAGACAGACAGACAGACAGAAGAAAAGGTGTATATGCATCCGAGATCATGTTAACACTACACAGTCATTCATGCATGCATGGAACTCTGGACAAAGACTTTGGTCAAGTTTTATTTATGGTCATTTTTGTAATTCTTTCCAACAAATGTTTTTCTAGTGGAATAAATGGTTTTATTCAGTTCTGGGAACACCCATTAAAAAACATTTTTCATTCATATACTTTGTCTCATAGACTGAAAAATTCAGACGGGTTACAAGCCATACAAAAAAAAAACTTAACATGTAAACATAATATCAAGGATGTAGATCTATACCACAACAAAAGATCCGAACATCAGCACACACCTATCACAATATAAAAAGCACCCCAACTCAGCAATACCTAAGCGAGTTATAAGCTCACCCAACTATCACACTCATGTGCGCACCAGTATGCTCACGCATCCACACACACACATGGCTCGCGCGCAAGCGCGCACACAGACACAGACGCACACAGACACAGAGACACAGAGACACAGACACACAGACACACACACACAAGACAGACAGACAGACAGACAGACAGACAGACAGACAGACAGACAGACACACACACACACACACAGACACACACAGACACACACACAGACACACACACACACACACACACACACACACACACACACACACCACACACACACACACACACACACACAGAGTTTTAGAATTTGCTCTAAGCAAACGTATGTGAAAACAGGTAAAAAGCTTTTCCAAGTCTCTGCATTCTAAAAGAATGTGAACTACGGTCATATTTTTGCCACATATACATGTTACTTTTTGGGGGGAAAATTTAGACCTAAAAGCATTTAGCTTAAACCTATAAATAAGAGATACAACATGTCTATATTCACATGAGTTACGGCATTTAATATCAAAAGATAAGTGGGTTACATCATTCCCGTGATTGTATTGTCATTAAGTCATAGTCCTATGATCAATTTCTTATAAGTTTTACTAGTTATATGAATTGCAAAGTTAGTGTTTAAGATGTTACTTTTCATTATTCTTGTATGGTTTTAATTTTTGGTTTTATAGTTGTTTAATACCGATAATTAGCTAGGTGCTCACCCCCCCCCCCCCCTTCCAAAACTCACTCACCCACATACACTTTCCTGTCTGATATCACTAATTAGTGGAAGGACGTTAAACTGAAGAGCACACACACACACACACACACAACACCACACACACACACACACACACACACACACACACACACACACACACCGCACGTGCGCGAAACATTTGCACATATGCACACTCATTTTTATGACAAACCTAACTTTAATAACATGTATGAAAGGACAATTATCATCAAGTAATACTGTATTCTATCAAGATATTAAATACAGTTAAAATAAAAACAAAAAACCCCACGCACTCATGCATTTTATGACATAAATCAAACTGTTATAACGCGTTTGATTTAACAAATATCAATGAAAAATACTTCATCCATTAAAATATTGAACACAGTTTAAAATGATAAAGGGTAGCCTTTGGAGTCATAGCAAGTTGTCCTGAACTTTTTAATTTTGTTCTATTTTAGCTGCGAGCCGGCTACCCAACCCTAACTCCAGCCTTTTTTTGGGGGGGGGCTGAAGGGGGAGGTAGGCTTTTCCCAATGCTCTGACCAGCAGTGACAATGGCCGACCAACTGACTTTTGAATTCTTACACCATCTTTTTAAATAGTTCAGACAACATTGTTCAATCCAATATGCTTTTAAAACACAAGTGACAGAAAGCTAAACTTCCGCCCCGTTATCTTTGCAGCCAGAAAACACATACACCCAAGTAAGTTTGTGCAAAATAGCTTGTAAGTTGTGCAAATCTTGTATTTTTCTCAGTAAAAAAAAAGTCAGTTGACTAGTCAAGTGCCAGTGGTGTGTGCTCATCACCTAACCCTTTTTCAGGCACACAATTTTGTGCAAGGCTGCCATGACAATGTAAAATGAAAGGAATACTGCTTACAGGAAACACTTTTGTTCATCTTCTAAAGGGAACACACAACATTTTCTTCACTCAAAAACAAAAATAAACTGTACATGCTACTGGCAAGTGGGTTTCCAGTTCACTGTTCATATAAGTAAAAATCAACTGGAAAGCAGCTTCAAATGTATATTTCAAAATAATGCATATGAAAATAATTTTGACCCTGAAGTAATAAAATAGGGGGAGGGGCAGCAAACAAAGTGAAAGGTATTGCAGATGAGAATAATTCATCACATCATTGCTACAAATGTGGTGTTGAACGCTACGGGTTTAGTGAATACATTTTGTACTTTGTGTAATGAGGCCAGAGACTCAATAGAACACATTTCATGGGACTGTAAATATATTAGAGCCTTTTGGACAAGCTTAGAAAATGTATGTAAAGAACAATGCACAAATGCTTGTAACATCATTTTTCCCCGTAACTTATTTTGGGGGTAGATCAACGCATAAAAACAGATAAGACCTTTGATTTGATACTGCTGCTTGCTAAGTTACACATCTACAGAAGCAAACTTGATGGTCATATACCAAAATTTTCCGGTTTTCAAACACAGCTACATAATAGGTTTAAAACCGAGCAGTATAATGCACCAATTGCAAATAACCTTATAAAATTTGAAATAGGTTGGAGTCATTATAAAGCAATATTCCTAGTCACATAAAACAATCCAATAACACATAACTTTAAAAAAAAATTTAAAAGGAAAGGGAAAGAAAAAAAGACACCCAAATCTTAAGATCTCATAAACAAGTCTTACTTTAAGGGGAAAGGGGGAAAAAGCAACTAACATTTTCTGCTGTATTGTTTATAGGGCATGGTATGTAAGTGGTGCATTGTAAGTATTTATGCATGTATGTATTCATGTAATTGTATGTATGTACGTAGGTGTGTGTGTGTGTGTGTGTGTGTGTGTGTGTGTGTGTGTGTGTGTGTGTGTGTGTGTGTGTGTGTATGTGTGTGTGTATGTGTGTGTGTATGTGTGTGTGTGTATGTGTGTGTGTGTGTGTGTGTGTGTGTGTGTGTGTGTGTGTGTGTGTGTGTGTGTGTGTGTGTGTGGGCATTATATGCATATTATATGAATGAGGGTATTTGAACGTTGTATAGATTATTTTCAATATTGGTGTGCATTCATGAACATACGACTGTAAATAGTTGACGCTTATTCTCAGTGCTAATGCTTGTCATGCATATATGCTTTTGTAACAACAAAAATGATTTTTTAAGTGAAAGATAACTGCATAATTTAAATACCAGATACAATGCCTAA
>CM060323.1:42249276-42259276 GCA_030674155.1 Stramonita haemastoma
AGCTGAGGAACACACACACACTCACACTTAGGCATAAAAGGTGCAACACAAAGAAACCAATTCAAAATTCTCTGTCTGTTTGTCTGCCTGCCTGTCTGTCTGTGTCTGTCTGTCTGTCTGTCTGTCTGTCTGTCTGTCTGTCTGTCTGTCTGTCTCTCTCTCTCTCTGTCTCTCTCTCTCTCTCTCTATCTCTATCTCTATCTCTCCCCCCCTCCCTCTTCCTCTCATCTCATTCACCCTCTCGCTCACATATATGCACAAACTACCATCTGCATTTTAGTATATAATGTGTTTTTGCATTAAAGTTTTCTAACTCCACCCCCCCCCCCCCCCCCCCACACACACACACACATGAACTGATAATTTCCCCAAAGATAAAAAAAGTAACCCGACCCCCAAACATGACCTGGGCAGATCCTGAAGCGCGGGGCCACCATCAACGACCGGGACGGCCTGACAGACATGACGCTGCTGCACTACGCCAGCAAGGCAGGGGCTGCCGGCATCGGTGACCCTGACCTTGCCGCCCAAGTGGTCACTGACCTGATCGACAAGGGTGCAGACATCAACATCCGGTGTCGGTGGACCAACATGACAGCCCTGCACTACGCTGCCTACTTCAATGTGGTCCTGGTCATCAAAGTACTTCTGAAGGCGACTAATGCATTGGGTCAGTTCAGGTCATATCACGAGTGGTGGAGGTGTCGTGTTCTTGAGTTGAGGAGTGTTAGTGCTTGAGAATTGTTCAACTGCTTTGGAGTTTGTCAGAAGGTGGATGATGTAAATCGTTGTTCCGTACTGAAGTAGAGATGTGAAAATGGATGTGGTTGCTGAGAAGATGATAAGGAATTATTGATTTTTGAAGGAGAAAGTAGATGCACAGATACAGAGTGCTAACATAAAATCAGTCAGGTTTTTCTTTGCTATTTTTTTTTTCAAATGCATGTTATATACTCTTGATAATTGTTTTTTGTATTGTCTGTTTTGTGTTTTGTCAGTTGTCGAGTAGCATCATACAGCTTTGTCATGAAGATATATGTGAAGCATTTTGAGAAGTCAAATGTGGTGCTTTTTTTTCATTTCTTTCTTTGCAAAAAAAAAGCCCAACAATTCAAAAACATCACCACTAATAAAAGCAATCATCTTTATAAGTACTACTATTTTTGCAGCAAGTACTCTTAAAACTGAGGTCTCTGACGCCTCGCTCCCTACAGCCGCATAGGTTATGGGACATCTTTACCTTTATCTTTTTTACTTTTAAAGCTGTGTTACTGAATAGTCATGTCTGTTTTTCTATCACTCCACTCATCGATTTTTCAAGTGCTATGATTTGAGCTGAAGGCAGGTTATGGTTTTGCTGTGCAGACATTGAAAGCACATGTGCCGAGTTTGAGAATGGCACATCCCTGCACATAGCGGCCTCCAACTTGGCACACGAGGCCATCAAGGTGTTGATTCAGAATGGGGCTGACATCAACCGCAAGGATGACTTGGGGAGAACGCCTGCTGGTGAGGGATGTGTGTGTGTGTGTGTGTGTGTGTGTGGGGGGGGGGGGGGGGGCCAGTAGGGATATGGGTGTGTGTGTAGGGGGGGTTGTGTGTTTGTGGGTGGGTGTTTGTGTGTGTGTGTGACTCTGTGTGTGTGTGTGACTCTGTGTGTATGTGTATGTGTGTGCTCTGTGTAGTGTGTGTCTTGTTTGCATATATATAACAGAGAGGAAGCATACAAACCTATAACTGTTATGATTGTTTCATCTTTTGTGTTGGTTTTAACATTTGAAAAATAGTTATACATTTTTCTGTGTACTTTTATTGAAAGGTTATACATTTTTCTGTGTACTTTTATTGAAAGGAGAAAAAAGAAAGTACTGCCATCTTTTAAGGAATGTGAGGCAATGCTTTTTTCCTCAATTTTATCCATGTACCAGATTGTATAATACATCTATGTGGACAAACACTGTTTTAAATCAGAATCATATCAAAATTGGCTTTTCTATGATAATGAACCTTATTTTCATTGAACCAAAAGATGTACTTCTTGAATTAGATTTTAGTTTAACACAAGTAAATTCCAGAAAATGCCAGTCTCAGAGAGAAGTATGAAACTATCCATCCATCCATCCATCCATCCATCCATCCATCCATCCATCCATCCATCCATCCATCCATCTATCCATCCATCCATCCATCCATCCATCCATCCATCCATCCATCTATCTATCCATCCATTCATAAAATAAGAATAGATTAGGTATGCAGATGGACAGAAGCCATTTGAAATAGTGAGCAGTCCTTAGCAGTTCCAGCTATTGTTATGTTCACTGTATGTTTGAGTGTGGCTGAATCAACAATGCTCTTTTTGTACTGTGTTTTTAGATGCTTTTTCTTTTGTCTTTGTTGTTTTTTTAAATCTATTTTGTTTCATTTCAGGTTTCTGTTTATTTGTTTTTATAATAATTTATTTTGCTTCTGTCATTTTGTTGTATGCCTTATATACTGTATTTTATATATCATTAAGATCAAACTGTCTTTAATATTTTGCTCCTCAGACTGTCTTTTACATTTTGCTCTATATCATTCTGTAGCGCCTTGTAACTGTAAATAAGACAGTCACAAATGTATATTTACACTTTTAACGAGAGCAAATTCTTTCTCCTCAGAATGTGTACCAGACCCCAGAGAGTTTGACAAAGACTCGGACATAGGACGCCTGGCACATCGTATTCGCAAAACCTTCCAAGATGCAGCCCCGCCCTGCCCTGCCAAACCTCCCCCTAACTACGACCTTGTGCAGTCCAAAGTCATGCTGCAGGCATTGGGATTACAGCTGGGAGACCAGATTGTTGTCAGTGGGGCCAAGGTGAGAAAAGGGACTCATCAACTCATTTATCATTATCCATAAAATGGTACAGGCATGAAACAAGATCAAAAGGACTTGCAAAAATAATACTGCAAGGCACTGTCCAAGGAGAAAGAAAGAAAAAGAGACAGACCAAGGAAGAGATGTGAGGACAACATCAGCAAATGGACAGGCTTAGAACTCAACAAAATTTTGAGAAAGGCAGAACAGAGAGAGGAATGGAGGGAACTGGTTGTCAAGTCTTCAGGGATGCCTCCACAGTTGCCAGACTAAGGGATAGATAGATAGGTTTTTATTATCGCCTTCACCTGTCTCATTATCAGTTTGTCCTCTGTTTTTGTGTAGTTCAGTATCAAATATTATGTTCTTAGGATCTTTCAAATTATATCTTTAGACATATTTTGTGACTTACAGAAATTTAAAAATGTGTTGTCATTCTGTGATTGTCGTGCATTTACAAATTTAGTGTCTCAGTTTACAGTCCTATTCATTCAGTACCTCACTTTTCAGATCAGTCAAGATGAGAAGAAATTTTGACTAACAAATGAATGAACGCCTCATTCATTGATTCATTCCACAATCACATGTGTAAATGTGCTGAAGCATGAGTGTAGTTGCTCCTGTTCCCCTATCATTCCCCCTACCCTCGTTTATCTCCTCTTCTGTGTCATGTATAAGTACAGACAGTTTCATTGTTCTCAAAGGGATGGGATAGCCTGATGGTTAGAGCATTATGCTCATGATCTGGTGGCCTGAGTTTCAGCCACTTCCATGATGCCAATTCAAGGGGATTTTTCCACTGGAGTTGTCAGTGCCAATGCCACTCCCCTTGAAATCCTTCAATTGAGGCTATAAACTGAGGTCTCATGTGTGAACACACGTAAAACATCATGCGCACATGTTAAAACACATTCTGTCTTTCGGAAGAGTGGGGTCATTATGTGTTGGTGGGAACAAATGACAAAAGTTAAAAAACCACATGCACATGGGGACTGTATATAAAAAGCCGTACCTAAGTACTTATTCCATTATCCTTGAAAGAAAAGAATTTGAATGAGATAAATAACTAATAAAATGAAAAGAATTTTAATGAATCAATCTGACCAGTTTTTTTGTTTGTTTGTTTGTTTTTTTATCAAAGCATGCCGTCCTGAAAATATATGTTAGAATAAAGACCATGCATTGTGTGTTATTGTTACTTTGGTTGTTGCAAGGGATGGAGGGTTAGTTGTTTTGTTTTGAAGTGGGGGGGGGGGGGGTGCTTAGTTATAAAAGCAAGAACAAAAATGGATGAGTTAGAGAAGAAAAAAGATTGTTGTATGGTCACAAAATTCAAAAATGTTTGGAATGCCTTTTTAAAAAATCTAAGTACTGTCTATAAAAAAAATAACAAAAAGCTTAAAATTCTGCAAAAGTAATTAATCTCTGCATAACTTGTTATGGGTTTTTAGGGAGATAAAAGAATAACAACAACAAAAACTTCAGATGGAAATAAAGATTTGTGTGTGTGTGTGAAAAATACTTTCCATGACAGTAATGATGTCATTCTCTCTGATTACTCGACCCTACCTCATATTTTTTAAGCCAGCCTCAATTACCAGCTTAAAAGACTGTTACTGTGGTGTGACAGCTGGTCAATTAAATCAAACAAAACACTGCTGGAAAATACTTCACTGGTGTTCACTTTGGCAGAGTCAGATAACAACCATTCAGTTTAAATATCTGCAGAGTTTTTTGTTTCCAAAAGAAAATTTTAAACCGCATCTGATGATTCTGCCAGTGGTTAGATGGGTGAGACTTTTCTTTCGTTATGTAACAAACTTTCTTCATGGATG
The DNA here is from genome assembly GCA_030674155.1 of Stramonita haemastoma. Taxonomy (NCBI): domain Eukaryota; kingdom Metazoa; phylum Mollusca; class Gastropoda; order Neogastropoda; family Muricidae; genus Stramonita; species Stramonita haemastoma. The sequence continues at coordinate 42,253,972 of CM060323.1, forward strand.
GCCTGAAAGGGGAGCTGTACACCTTTCTGTGTTTACTTTCACCTGTTTGTTTTTCGCCCCCCTTTCAGAAGTAGTTAGCTGTAAGGCTGAAGTTCATTCTTGCTTGTTTTTCCTCTGCCCCCTTTTTTTAGCATTAGCCAGCTGTACAGTTTAAGTTCATCCCTACCCTTGTAAGAAGAAAAGGGATGTGCTGTTCTCCCCCTTGTACTGGTTTTTCAGTGTCTCTGCCTGAGCCAAGATCACAGAAAAGTCTCTGAGATAGAGTTATTGTATAATACCATCAGTTTATGTGTGTGAGAGTTTCTTTAGTTTAATTTTTTCCCCTGGAAGTGTCACAGATAGTAAAATATTCTAAGTATGCACATTGTGCCTGCCAAGAAATGTGTTAAGTGTGTGTGTATGTGTGTGTTTTTATTTTATTTTATTTTATTCTTTTATATCAAGCATAACAGAGTAAGCAATCATGTGCTTTTTTTCATCCGGTCCCCGTGTGTATGCAGTTTTGTAAATGTCATCTGTTCCCACCGGCACATGATGGCCTACTCTTACAAAAAGCGGAACAGGATTTAACGTGTGCACAAGATGTTCTGTGTGCGTTCGCACACAGGGCCACGGTTTAAAGTCTCATCCAAAGGACTTTCGCGGAGAGTGGAGTTGGCACTGATGTTAACTCCAGGAGAAAAATCTCCTCGACCATACTCGAACCCGGGTTGTCAAATTGCCAGCGCAATGTTCTGACCACTAGGCTGTCCGTCTGTGTGTGTGTGTGTGTGTGTGTGTGTGTGTGTGCACGCGCGCGTGTTTGGTGTGTGTGTGTGTGTGTGTGAGTGCACATGCGCACATACAAAGCCACATGTATGCCTTGTAGACACATTAAACAAAAATCACACTTTTATTATGATTGATTCATACTGTGTAATATAACAATATTGTGTTGACAGAGTGGTTACCTGCGGTACTGTGGCCCAACAGAATTTGCCCTGGTGTGTGGGCGGGCATAGAGCTGGATGAACCTGTGGGCAAAAACGATGGCAGTGTCGGGGGGATCTCCTACTTCAAATGCCCTGACAACCATGGTGTGTGTTACAAGGACTATTTGAAGCCAATACACATGTATACATTCAAGTGCTCAAACATAGATTCAGATTTTTTTTTTCAATTACAAAATTAACAACATGCGCAGAGTTCAAAAGTAAGTATTCTTGAACCCTGATTATAATGCAAACATGATTGTAATTCCTGATTAATGGGTAAACATCTGTTGAAAAGGTGTTACTGTTACTTTTTTAGGAACAGGATTATGTCATTTTGTATTATTTTTAGGTAAATGACTCTAGTAATGTTCAGTTTTGGAATCGTATTACATTACACAATTGAGTTGAAGCAAAAATAACTGTTTGTGCAATTGGCTGCTGAAGGAAGACTCAAGTGCGTGGCAGTTCACTGGAGTTTTTTTCAGTTCGCTGTTTGTTATTTTGTTTTTTTTTTAATCATTATTATTATGATGTCAGCACCTGAATCGCTTTATGATCCTCTGTCAATTTTCTTCCCTCTTTCTTTCTTTCTTTCTTTCTTTCTTTCTTTCTTTCTTTCTTTCTTTCTTTCTTTCTTTCTTTCTTTCTTTCTTTCTTTCTTTCTTTTTGTGTATCACTCTCTTCTCTGGTTGTTTCCTTGATTTCATTTTATTGTATTTTTTCTTCATGCTCTGATTTAAGGTACTTTTCTTTCTCTCTTTTTCTTTCTACTTAAATGAATATGCAGCAATGGATAGGGAGCAATAGGATAAATCCATAGTTTTCTGTTACCTTTACAGTTTGTAAGAGGTCATTGTTGTGCTTTACTATAGTTTGTTATTGATATTTTCTTTTGTTTCAATGGCATGCAGATTATCCAAAATCTTCTCTCTTTTTTTCTCTTTTTTTTTTTAAGAGGGTACTTATGATTTTATCTTTCATCAGAGTATTCAAGTACAAAACACATGAGATTATTTTGACTTGTGCTGAATGTTATTTACATCTTTGCGATTGTAGCCTAGACATTGTTGTGGTGCCTGACATATATACCTTAGATACATATACAATCATTTAAAAATTATCCACATGAAAGGGAAAAACAACAGCAACAAAGTACAAAAAAATGTTTAAATCTTGATGCTATGATTTATTTATTTATTTTTTGGACTTGCAACAGTCAGAGCTGTGGTGTTTTGTCCTATGTTTTACTGTATTTCAGTCATTTCTGATTTCATTTTATAATATTAGTGAAGCTGTCTTTGAAAGAAAACAATGGTGATTTTATTTTTTTAATTGAAAATGATGATCTTGAAATTTTGGAGAAAAAAAATTACAGAACTGTATGTTACAATGCTTTGTTTTTAAACTTGCTGTAAACAATAACACCGAGAATTGTTTGATTTTGTCCAGGTGTGTTTGCTCCTATCAATAAAGTTGCCAAACCAGGGACTGTGCCAGTGTCCCGTACCTCTCCCACTACTGTACCCCAGAGCAAAGGACAGGTGGATATTTCCCACATCACTGCTCGTGTGGACACAGGTATGTAAAGTGTGTGCACATGCATGTGTGTTTGTGTATGTGTTTGTGTAGGTAGGAAAGTAGTGTTTTACTCCTGTGAAAGTATGATTTACTGTAAGTACCTTGGTATCAGGTTAGATTCAGCTCAAGGGGAAATGATAGTTGAAAATCATTTCTTTCTGCCAGACTGATTTCATAGCATTAAAGACAAAAAAATAAATCTGTATCTTTAAAAGTGGGAAATATGTTCATGGTATTTTTTCAGTCATTCCTAGAATGGTCTCTTGTGTAAAAGATAGCATCAGATCTGTTGGAGGCAAATATTTTACCATAATTTTAGCTTACTTATTTTATATGTTTGCAATTTTCATGTATTTTCTACCCCCAAAAAATCTCAGAACATTTTATTCATCAAATTTTTTCTGTGTATAGACTGATAGCTTATTTCCCAATTTTCTTGTTTTGGTTCGGTTTGTTTTGTGCTTTTTTTTTTGGTGGGGGGGGGGGGGGGGGGTATTGTTCATCCTGTTTTGTTTTCTCTGGTTTTTTTGTTGAGAACATGACACACTTAAAGTTAAGTGTTAAATACATACATAATATTGGATGAGTTATAAGCAAAAATTAAATGAACTACCATCTTGTTGTAGAAAGAACTTGTGTAAAAAACTCTTGGGTCATACAGTATAGAAAATACCTAAACTGAAATACAAATTTCACCAATTACCCCCCCCCCCTGCATATCACACACAGTTCTTCAGACTATCAGCATTTTGATACAAATCTGTCAGAACCTTGTACACTTACTTGTCAGGAGCTATATGTAAAGTGGTTTTATTCATGTGTTTGTCTACCTGAAGGCCTGAGCAAGTCACGACCACCATCCTCCGCCTCAGAGTCTGGAGAAATGGAGCTAGGGGACCGTGTGATCGTGGCTGGACAGCGGAAGGGAACTGTCCGCTTTATCGGAGAAACGCAGTTTGCTCCAGGTGAGAAAACAGTGACGCTTGATGTTGCTGATGCCCACCTTTGATCAGTTTTTGAAGTTAAATGGAATATTAGGTGTTTTATCCGGGGATTTTTTGTGCTTTTATCCTGGGTTTGTGTATGTCTACACTTCTGCATACAATGACACGAAGTACATATAGTGTGTATGCAGTCAAGAGTGTGTACGCGCATGTTAAACTTACATTATAGGTAAATTTTTTTAATTACATTTTTTTTTAAAAATTAAAAAACAAACCTTCTCCTTTACTGACCTTTGGACATTTATGTCTTTTTCCAGGTGTGTGGTTTGGAGTGGAGCTGGACCAGCCTGCAGGTAAAAACAACGGCTCCGTCGCAGGTGTGGAGTACTTCTCCTGTCGCTCCAAACATGGCGTCTTTGCTCCACTTTCCCGCATCCAGAAGTGAGTATATATATCTGCTGGCACCAGTACTTTGTGGTCTTTGGTGTGTCAGGAAAGAAAGTGCTTATATTAGCTGTGTTTGCTGTAACACTTGTTGCTCTCTGATATCTCACTTCATGAATGATGTTTCATCAGCAGTTTAAGTTAGTATTTCAGGTATGTAAGTGGATTAAAAAAAAAAAAAAGAAATTACCCAAATTAAAGCAGCAAATCATAGTTTTTGATAAGTGCATTCTTGAGTTTTGGTTTTTGCAAGTATAAATTTTCCTCTTTTTTTTTTATAACATGTGCGTGAGCTCATGTAAGAAGCAATTTGGACTGCTGTATTGAATTTTGCTATCAACCAGTAAATACAAACTATAGATGAATACTTTGTGAGTTTTTGCAGCTAGCTATGCATTTGTGGGCATGCATGAGAAATTGCAGGCTGATAAATTTTACTGGAAGAAGAAAACATGCATGTTTGCAAAAATGTTTTTATCTTGTCTGCAGTGTACAGACAAATGCATGTTTATGTACACAACTTCACTGGACACACAAAAATACATACAAGAATATGCACATATAACACATACTCTGCACACACACACTCAGCATAAACACATACTTGCACGTATGCATGCACACACAAGCAAGCACATGCTCACACACCCACACATGTGTGCATACACACACACACACACACACACACACACACACACACACACACACACACACACAAGTCCTGTATATATAATTTAATTTTCTTTAATGTCACTCTCACCCTGCAGTAGTTAAAACTCCTCATAAACAAACAGACAGACTTGGTAAGGACTTTGTCAGTGTAGAGATGGATGGTTTTGCAGCATGCGACTCTTTCGACAGCAGATGTTATGCAATGCCAGAGTGAGAAAAAGGCAAGTTGTTTGTGCGAGATTTGCTTGGGGGGGGTTTTTGGTTGGGGCAAAGGCTGTTTATACTGCAACATTGATGTATGCGCTGGAGAGGTTTGCTTGGATCCCATTATTTGAAAGGTGAAGGTATAGTTGTGTCCTCCGTGTGTGTATGTACAGTGCTTTCAGATGTTAGGGGTAGTGTTGGACAGTGACTCTGATTTTTAAAAAAAAGTAAGAATGGAGAGATGTACCCCTATATCCTGAGGTCCTCTCCCCCTCCCCCCTCTTTTCTCTTTTTGCTTAATTTAGAAACTCTTATTATGTATAATTTTTGTTTTTCTTTCTTCCTCCATCCTCAGAAAAGAAGAAGGAAAAGCTGACTTTGCGCTTATTCAGACACAGAGTAGTCAGGAATAGAACTCTTAGAATTTATGCTGAAAATATTTTCCATACATGTATATATAATATACGCAATGAGTAGAAGAAACTGGTT
>CM060323.1:42261776-42264276 GCA_030674155.1 Stramonita haemastoma
TTAAAAGATGGATTAAACAAAATCACAATTATAAGATGGATTAAACAAAATTATGGATTTTAGTTTAGTCGAGTGGTGTTTTTTTTAGTGAACTTTGTGGTATAAAGTTGAACCTGCTAATGCCAGTTTATAGCAGTTGTCTTGTGACAGTGTAAGTTCAGCTTTGCAAGCCAGAATCAAAACTCTCTGATCATGTGGACCCTAGAATCAGGAGAGATAAAGTTGTAAAGTGAGCTTGAGGGAGGTAGTTCCAGAGCAGAAAGTTTGGAATCATTAGAACAGTTCTGTTGTTGATTAAAGTCATGGGTCAGTATGTTTGACAAGATGAAGCCTGGCATAAAATGGTCATGCATCATGTAGTAGGCTATGCTTCCATGTATCACAGTTTCATGATATTCGTTTCTTTCTTCTGCAACAAAAACAGAATTTCAGTAAATGAGGATTTTTTTAATTGTTAATTACAAGTTACATTTTTGCGTTTTTTACCTTTTATTTATCAATTTTTCCAATGAAAAACAAAAGAAAGTTTTTGCTTTCTTGTTTTGAAGTGATAGACCAGTAGTTCACTCATTTGTAATTAAATGAAGGATGTTAGGTAAATTTGTGAACCATATGTATTCTTTTTTTTCCAAAAAGGAAGTGTGGTAAATAAATTTAAATTGTGGATTTTTCGATGGTTTGGGGAGGGGGGGGGGGGGGGGTGATTGCAAAGGAACAGTTAGAACCAGATAAGAGGATTCATTGGTTTCAGTATTTTTTTAATGAAAAATATTGTCTTCAACAATATTTGAATATATGATTTTTATTACATTAAATGATTTCTGTTACAGATACAAAACACATAGTTCAAAGAAAAACGCCAACAAAATCGTAAGTATACGTTTGCAGTTTGCTATGTTAGAGAGAGATTTAAGTGTTACAGATTATGGTGAAAGAATGAATACTTTTTAAAGTAAGGTTTCATTTTGAAAAAAAAATATTCGAAAGGCTCTGAGTCATGGAAAATATATAGACGGTCCTTACTGAAAAGTGTGGTGACTGAGTGAAAGAGAGAGAGAGAGACAGAGACACAAAGAGAGAGAGAGAGAGAGAGAAAACATACCTCACAATATTACAGATAACAATTTTATCTTCATACAAGTCTTTCCTTTAGCAGATTAGGAATAAAGGATTTTTAGTGTTGGGACATATATCATAAATGAGTGACCATGAGATTTTATATCATAAATGAGTGACCATGAGATTTTGCTGGAGGGTGGTTTTGTCGTTGTTTTGTTGTAATGTGACCACTAACATGAGTCAGATTCGCCCTCACTTGAATGCATGCCAAACAGTGTCTTTGTGTTTCTCTCTGTGGCTGAACAGACCAAAGAATGCCTCGGGCATTGTGCGGACCCTGGTGCACAGCAGTCGTTCACTCTGGAAGTGGGCATGAGTGTTTTCTGCAGCGGTGAGCTAGGTAAGGTCCACACTGTCATTGTCTTGTTGATGTGCTCATTTTTTTTTCTTTCTTTTTTTTTTTGGGGGGGGTAGTTTATTTTGTTTCTGTGTGTTTCTTTTCTATCTTTGACCCCTTTTTTGTAATGACATAGAAAATGTAGAAGGTATGTTTTACTGTGCTGTCTATTGTATGAAAATATTGTGTGACTTGTCTTTGTTTTTTGGCATTTTGCTTTCATTTTGCTGTCTCCATGTCACCAATGGATACATTTGTGCGCATTGCCCATGTCTGTCATTCGAGCAAAAATGTTTTGTGCTGCCATTCAGCACCTGACAAGTCGGGCCCAGCCCATCCAACTTTGGCACAGGAGAGCAATGTCATATTTTTAAGTCTTTCTGGAAAAGAGGCAGAATAATGGGTCAAGAAGGCAGAAAATAAACAAGAAGGAAGTGACAGGAAGAAAACAAACAAGGAAGAAACAAAGAGAGGGATAGAAAAAAGTGAATTTCTTGCACAGAATGTCTAGAAAGTGAGGGTGTTGTTTATACTGACTGGCCCCTGACGTCTCCACAGGGGAGAAAACCCCTCTGAAGCCAGACTTTTTCCAGAGCATGAACAGAGGTGTTGGGGCTAATTTTTTTTTTTTTTAGTTGAGGTGCAAAATGGAGGCCATATGTACAGTGTGCCCTTTGCACATATACTAAAGGAACTATGGCAATATGAGAGTTACCTCTGGCAAATTTTGATTTTAAGAAAAATCTACTGACATAAAGATACAAATGCTCACTTTTACAGAAACGCATAAAAAAACTGAACCCCGACCCAGTCAGGTGAAACTGTTCTTTTGTATGCTCTTTGCCTGAGAGAGAAAGGGATCTGATTGACTTGTCTTTATCTTATTGTAATTTTTTATACTTTTTTTTTATAGCACTGCTTCTCTTCTTTCTTTGATTATAAAAAGATCAACATTTTTTCCTCTCATTTCTTCGTGACCTTTTTACACTCTTCTGAAACCAAAGCTTCAAGGTTAGCTTGAGTTTTGCAACCAGCTTTTTTTTT
>CM060323.1:42269276-42273854 GCA_030674155.1 Stramonita haemastoma
TCAGGGAAATATTCTGCCATTTACAATGATCACTGGTTATTTCTTACAAACATGGATGCATCAATGCTTGAGCAACATTCATTTATCAACATGATATTTGTATTTAATAACTTCTTGAAGAAAAGTAAGTAGTGTGGATAAGAAAATGTTGAATAAGCATGTGCTTGAGAGCAAACTTAAGAGCGTATGCATGCTAATGTTGGTTTTATGCAGATTTGTAAATATGCATATAATCTCTGCGGAGATGAAAGATGTTTTATTGAATTATATGTCCATTAATGTTACTTTTTTAAAAGGCAAATTTGAAGTAATTGCATGATTATTTATATATGTGGAGAAACTGTTACTTTTATGTTTTAAAAAATAGAAATGAAAAATGCTTTGCTGGTTGCTTATCACAATACTTGTTACAGAAAATTCAGCAGCATTGTTGAATGTTTTCAGAAGAAAATTCATAGGATTTATAAGTAATTTTGTTGGCAAGTTTACCAGACTTTTTTGTATACTATATGTAAATTATCATTGTTACTTTTTGTTGCTATTGTTCAGTGTGCTTTTGTTGCAAAACAATGTGTTTCATTTGGATCATGTATCTATATCAAAGCTGCTCTAGTGTTGCTTCATTTTGTTTTTGAGGTCTCTCTCTCTCTCTCTCTCTCTCTCTCTCTCTCTCTCTCTCTCTCTCTCTCTCTCTCTCTCTCTCTCTCTCTCTCTCTCTCTCTCTCTCTCTCTCTCTCCATAGTGTTGCATAATATTCTACACAGCAGTTTGTTTCTTTTTTTTCTGAACAATCATGCTGAACAAAGTCAAACCACCTGCATATCATTGCACATGTGTGTGCGCTTGTGCACATGCATACACTGTGTTCTTCTTTACTGTAGGGCACAAAAGCAGAACGTTTTCTGTCACAGTTGTATGTCTCAGAATATATACATATATGAACTCATATATAGAGAGAGAGATTGCCTAGTGGTTAGAGCACAACACCACCCTAACACCCACCAGGCAATCTCTCCCTCTATATGAATACATACAGATATTTTGAGACATACAACTGTCACAAAAAGTATTCTGCTTTTGTGCCTAAAGATTGAGCCTTAACTGAGACACCCATTCAAGGGGAATTTTCCCCCTGGAGTTAACACCAGAACTGACTCAACTCCCCTGAAAGTCTTTCAAGTGAGACTATACACTGATGCCCTTTGTACAAAAACACGCAAAAATCTTGCACACATGTTAAAATAAGTTCTCTACCTTTTTGAAGAGTAGGCCAGTCATTCTGGTAAGAACAATTGTCCAAAAAATATATTAAAAAAAATGAAACAAAAAACCGCATGCACATTGATGTGATGTTTAAACATCACCCCCGAAGTTGGAATGCCGATACCATAATCATGGGCCCAAGTGGTCACATATGCAAAAATTTCACCCTTGGTGAACCTTGGAGCTCTAGCCGAGGAACAACGACAACAAAAAAAGTACTCATATGATATATATATATATATATATTTATGTTATACATGTTGAATGTGTGCCTTGGTAGATTTCTGATGATTCGTATTGAAATTCATAAAACAAAATAAAACTTATGATAACTTTTTCTGGTTTCTGATGTGGTAAAGTATGCCAGAAGTAATGTTTATGAAATGAGTGTGTGTGTTGTGTGTGTGTGTGTGTGTGTGCGTGTATGTGTGTGTGTGTAAAAGAAGGTGATGCTACATACACACAGACATTCATCAGATGTTTTTATGGGGGCGGGATAGCTCAGTGGTCAGAGCACTCGCTTTCCCCTAGTCAAGTTAAGCAGCGTCGAGCGTGGTTACCAATTGGATGGGTGACTGTTTGCGTGCCTTGGCTTCTGTACAGTCCCCCCAGTTCACCCAGCTGTAAATGGGTAACTGCCTTCTTTAGGGTCAGGGAAAGTAAAACAGTGAGAGAGAGGAGATGGGTGCCATCCTCAATATAGCTTGCCCCTAGAGAAGTTTAGGTCTCTGATACCTCACTTCCCTACGACTGCCTAGGTTATGGGACACCTTTACCTTTTAACGTTGTAAAGAGACATAAAACTGAAGAACACGCACACACATGCGCGCACATGCACACACACACACACACACACACACACATCCTTTGGATGAGACTATAAACCAAGGCCCAGTGTGCGAACGCACACAGAACATCATCCGCACACGTTAAATCCTGTTCCGCTTTTCATAAGAGTAGGCCATCATGTGCTGGTAGGAACAGATGACAAGATTTATAAAACTGCATACACACGGGGACTGGATGTAAAAAAGCACATGAGTGCTTATTCCATTATCCTTGATATGAAAGAATAATATATAGATAAGAATAAAATAAACACACACACTATCTCTCCTGTCTTAATCACCTCTTTCCTGCTTTCTCCTATTTTAGGGTCATCACTTTAAGTTAAAAAAAAAAAAAAGAAGGAAACATTGAGGACTACTTCTACTACTGCACACACAGCAATGGTGTGTGTGTGTGCGCCCACGTGCGTGTGTGTGTGTGTGTGTGTGTGTGTGTGTGTGTGAGAGAGAGAGAGAGAGAGAGTGTGTGTGTGTGTGTGTGTGTGTTGTGAGTGTGAGAGAGAGAGAGAGAGTGTGTGTGTGTGTGTTGTTTTGTTATTGGGTTGGTTTTTGTTTTGTTTTGTTTTGTTTTTTGTTTTTTTTGGGGGGGGGCTGTCTTTTAGCAGTTAAAACTTAATAAGTTCTCCAGAGTTTACTCACTGCCTCACTAACTCACGTTACCTGCAAAGTGAAGGTTGGCAGTGATTTTTTTTCTTCCTGTGAATGTTAGAGATGCAAACATGATCTTCATGAAATACTTCACAGTCATGACACGTTCCTGAAGAAAAGTTGAACAACTGACTAGCAACATCTGTTTTCCAACACTTTATTCAGGGACTTCACTGAACCCAGAATTTTTACTGAAGCAGTTTAACTGAAAATACTTTTGAAGTGTTGAAAAACAAATTGTTTCTTCTTGATTTCTGAAAGAAATACAGAATGATTTGATATATTATGCAGGAACAAAAATTTTTTATAATTTTGTCCCTGTAGGCTAGTCACAAGAAAGTCGGAAACTATCATCAAATGATGGCTGCTTGTGTTCCTACAATGTTACATATTGTGGTTAAGATGTTAGCAGACGGGAAAGGACTGGTGGGATACAGTGTTGCTGATGGGAAAAAAAATCAAATCCTACCAAAAGTCCAAAAAGAAATATGCAAAATCACATGAATTTTGAAACTGAGGCTAATCTTTCACAAAAAATGATGGTGATGGTGGTAGGGTCCGTGGATGCCTTAGTATAAGAGAAAGCAAGTGAAAACACGATACACAAGTGTTTTGGCAGAACAACTTTTCAGGGTTTTTAAAAACTTTCTCTTGGCCAAAAGATTGGCCAACTGACAGTACAAGCTAAACATAAACCTACATATACATCAAAGTGAGCACATTTTAAACAATGCTGTGCTGTATGACCGCAAAGGTTTTGGGAAAACAAAATAAAAATTAAATAGTGGTAAGATGTAACAATGGTGTGTAACCTTTTGTACGAGAAATTTTGCGGTTCTTTCCCCTGATTCTGAGGACATCACACTTCCACTTCCTCTCCCCCACTTCCTTTTTACAGCGAGCAAGGAACGTATCCGTCATGGTAAGACGTGTTGCAAATTCGAAATCATCAAATATCATTGTTTCATTATATTCATCACTATTTGACTGCATGTTGTTTTAACTACTATGTATGCTGCGATAGGTATTACCTGTTGATTTGAAGTAATTTTGTTTGGGTGATTTGTAGTTTGTGAAAATGATCACATTGTTTTGAGGTCGAGGTATTCTGAAGATAGATTTATTTTCTTCACACGAATGCATACTTTCTTTTTTGGTTCTGTCCGGTTCTTGCAACCTGAAGTACTAAAGAAGAACAGAAATTAAAGATTGTGGCTATAATTAAAACTGCTGATTCCCGTTTGATTAAAAGTTGAATAGCCTACTACTTAGAGGCCTAGACCTACGAATTTTTTGTCTTTGCAAGGGAAAACGAGTCTCCGTCTCACGTGAAGGAGTAGTCTTGGTTTTATTGCATGTAGAATCTCTCCGTATAGCCAAAATCAACGCATGATCGTTTTGTCTAGATAGTAAAACGTGTTTAAAAAAAAATTATTTTACACTTCGGACGAACGAGGGTATTACGATTAAAAGTGCAGGCAGATTGCAGTAGTCAAAAGAAATAGTGTGAAGCGTTTGGAAAGGCTTTGGACTTACAAGTACAGAGTCTTAGTCAGCGAGTTGCCAGGCCATTAAAACTCTTGGTCAGTAGGCTATAATTCTAATCAAGAAAATTATCATATGGCAGTGCCACTGTAGGCTGCCAAGTAAGTGCCTTACAATTTCCTTGTGAAATTTGACAGTTTGAAATAGGCCGATCTCTCTCTCTCTCTCTCTCTCTCTCTCTCTCTCTCTCTCTCTCTCTCTCCTCTCTCTCTCTCTCTCTCTCTCTCTTAGTGTGTGTGTTGCATACCTGGTAAATATTTTGCTTTAATTTACA
>CM060323.1:42316454-42383954 GCA_030674155.1 Stramonita haemastoma
GTACACAGTGCATTTTTTCATGCTTAAAAAAAAACAACAACCGTGAAAACCAGCAAACCTGTTTCTGACTGGCGCTCTATTGAAAGATACTACTTGACTCCGGAAGCTAAACCCTTATGTGTAACCTTAACAACTTTGGCAGTACAGTGTTTAGGTTTATTTATTTATTTTATACCCCTTTATTTCACAGCAGATTTCTTTGTGTCAAATTCGGGCTGCTCTCCCCGGGAAGAGCACGTCGCCACAAGTGCAGCGCCACCCTTTTTTTTTTCTTTTTTTCCTGTCTGCAACAGTATTTTGTTTCCCTATCAGAGTGGCTTTTTTTTCCTACAGAATTTTGCCCGGAACAAACCTCTTGTTGCAGTGGGTTCTTTTACGTGCACTTAATAATGATGTGTAACACACGGCACCTCGGTTTATCATCTCATCCGAAAGACTAGCACCCAGATCACACCACTCATGGTCTAATGGATGGGGGGGGGGGGGGGGGGGGGGGGGGGGTTTGGGCCCAAACGGAATTCGAACCACCGCTCACTCCGACCCGTACTTTTCGCTTTCTAGACAGGCGCGTTTCCTTCTAACCACCTATCCACCGGTTCTGGGAATGAGAGAGAATAAGACATGAAGTAAAATCAGCCACTTGGGTTGGGGCAGAAATAGAACTAACTGCATGAGTGAGTGAGTGAGTGAGTGAGTGAGTGAGTGGGTGAGTCACGGAACAGGAATCCTGCCACATTGTTTAGAAAACGGGACCTCTCCCCAAACAAGTGGCGGTGTGTGTTTTCATACCATGATTTATGCCCCGGCTCCCATGAGTGGTCAGTGTGCTTAGCAAGATCTAGCTAGCTAGATTTACTGGGCAGAAGAAAAATTAGTAGGGTTTGCCTCAGGTCATTGGGCGTGGGGAAAGATTTCTTGGCCTTTTTTTCTGATTTTTTTTTTATTTACTATCTTCTGTTCACTGTTCATAGTCATAGTCTGTTCACTGTTCATAGTCATAGTCTGTTCACTGTTTTCTAGTCATAGTCTGTTGTTTTTGTTTTGATTTTTTTTTGGGGTTGAATTAAACAAACATTGTTTTCGTTCAGAACAAATTAGTAGTAGTACCAAATACATGAAAATGAGTACCAAAAAAAGCAATGCTTTAAATAATTATGAGTACTCGAGCATTTCTGTGCAAGAAATGAACAAAATCGTGTCAGAGTCTGTCTGTTTGTTTGTGTGTCGTTGTTGTTGTTAAAATGTTTTTTGGCGTTATAAGTTTGTCATGATAGACTATATGGCGGAGTGGATAAGAGGGCTTGGTTTCAATACCATGGGTCCATGTATCTGGGCATGGGGTCTTGTGAATTAAGGGCGGTGGGGGTTTTGTTTGTTTGTGTTGTTTTTTTTTTAAATACAGATATTGAGTCCTGTTTCAACCGCACAAACTTATTCGTGTCTTGATTTTCTTCATGCGTATTAATCAATCAAACAATTAATTAACAAATCGATCTCTTGACATAGATGGTCCCTCGGAGGGGCGCGTGTTGGTTGTCAGTAATAACAGGTTGTTATTATTATTATTATTACAACAATAACAGGTTATTATTATTATCATCATTATTATTTCCTTTAGTTCCTTTACAGTTTATTTTGTTGTTATGAGTTGTAACAATGTTGGAGCTAAACATTTTTTGGTTGAGGTTTTCTTGGCTGTACTCTGCTTGTTTGAATGCTGCTTCATTTTTGTTAGTTTGTCTGGAGTTTTTTTTATGTGTTTTTTAAGTTTGTTTTTTTTTTGTTTTTTGTTGTTGTTTTTTTTACTAGATAGGTGGCTTAATGGAGAGAAAAAAAAGCGAATTTATTGCTTACTCAATGTACCATCTGGAAATAAAATGTTGACTTTGATTGATAGATTTATTTATTCCTTTTTTATATCGAGGATAATGGAATAAGCACTCTTGTGCTTTTTCTTTTTTTACATCCAGTCCCCGTGTGTATGCAGTTTTGTGAATGTCATCTGTTCTCACTGGCACACAATGGCCTACTCTTACGAAAAGCGGAACAGGATTTAAACTTTGACTTTGACAGTGTGTTCTCCAGACTGATCTGTCTTCAGCCTTTGGCAGTAACACAGCCATGTCCAGTCCGATCCATTCTTTTCAAGACGTTCTGCATCCAGCTCTTCCTCTCTCTCTGCCTCTACACCTTCCTACCGGGGACGGGATAGCCGAATGGTCAGAACATTGCGCTGGCAATTTGAGGACCGGAGTTCGATTCCCGGTGGAGGGGATTTTTCTCCTGGAGTTAACTAACATCAGTGCTGACTCCAATCACCTCAAAAAAGTCTTTCGGATGAGACTGTAAACCGAGGCCCCGTGTGCGAACGCACAAAGAACATCTTGCGCCACACATTAAATCCTGTTCCACTTTTCGTAAGAGTAGGCCATTGTGTGCCGGTGGGAACAGATGACAAAATTTACACAACTGCATACACACGGGGGACTGGATAAAAAAAAGCACATGAGTGCTTATTCTATTATCCTCGATACAAAAGATTAAAAATAAATAAATAAATAAAATCCCACCAGCGTCCCCTTGTAGAATAGTATTTATTAGTAAGAGAGGTGGGGGCGTGGCCAAGCCACACTAACTTCCCTCTCTTTTCGTGTGTATGGGCATGCAGAGGATTAAATATGCATGTGAATAATTTAAGATCCCGTAGTTCATGTCAATTTTCGACAGGCTTCAGGAGCACAAATGTACCCAGCATGCACCTTGTCTATGGAGAGGGATGGTCTCCGACTATGTTCAGCTTACCTAAAAGATGCGGCTTGAAAAATGTAGTACAGAGCCCCAAAGATACTTCGCAGAATGATTCCATTTTTTTCTATTTATTCATCTTTTATTTCCAGGATAATCGAATAACATTCAAGAACTTTTTTTTTTTTTTTTTACATCCGGTCGCCATATGCATGGCGATTTTACCAATTTTATTGACTGTTTGCGCCTGCACAAAAATGCCTATTCTTCCGAAAGGGGGAAAACAGGTAATCATAATATTGCTTATAGCCCTATAGACCACGAAAGCCATATCAGGGCTGTCACCTCATTCAGTTCCAGAGGCTCCAGTAACTTTCAACTTCAGGTTCAAAACCAACACTTCCTAATAATACATTCAAATATCTCACACCGTCCATCTGAGAAAAAAAAAAAAAACAACAACATTGAATTACACAATGCCTGAATTATTTCATTTCATAAGGCAAATAAACCATACTGTGCTGAGGACGCCAGCTATTCCGTTTGATTTATCATCCCCCAGATAACCAAAAACGTGAGGAAGAATAACAAACATGTTACAGTACAAAACCATACATAAAAACTGCCACATGGGCGAGTACCACTGCAGAATGAACATTCTGTGCCCATCCCAGTGTCTAAGTCTCACTACCTGGTCGCCAGAATAAAACAAACAAACAAACAAACAAAAACAAAAAACCCACACAGGCAGAGTGTCATATAATGAAAACAGAAAATGCTTTGAAAGAGTTGCTTAAAAAAAGACAAGAAAGTGGACTGGGAAGGCAGAAAATAAGCACAAGAAAGTATAGAAAGATAAGGAGAAAGACAGAAACAAAGAGAGAGAGAGAGAGAGAGAGAGAGAGAGAGAGAGAGATGAGAGAGAGAGAGTGAGAGAGAGAGGAGAGAGAGAGAGAGAGAGAGAGAGAAGTGGAAATGTCTAGCACAGAATTTCCAGAAGGTGGGGACGCAATTCATACTGAAAGAGCCCCCCCCCCCCCCCCCCCCCCCATCCCCACGGTGCAGGGGGATCAGGTTCAAACATTACATCCAAACAGGAAATGTGCTTCATCATCAAGAACGTGACCACACAAAGGGCATGGGAACTGTGTGGACGTCTCCGGTTAAAACCCTCTTTTATCTACATCAAAACTAAACGTTCTTCATCGAAATCTTGCATAATGGAGTCAGTGCCATTTATCAGTGACAATTCGAAGATAATTTTCAGTCTGAAATGCACACTTAAACGAAAAAAAAAAAAAAACCCAAAGAAACAAACAATCAAAACAGCAGCATTTATTTTTGTTTTCCATCTGAGTGCCAGTTTTATTTAAATGAATAAATGAATATGCCTTGAAGCTTTTATTCAAAATATAAGTATAGATTTTGCTGAGGATGCTATAGAGGGCTACTCAACAATAATTGTCAGCTTTAGTAGTGTCATCTTTTATTTGTAAATAGGAATAATGATAGTCTTGGCCCACTGTAAAGGGAATGCACTCCTTTCAAAAAAACATGCTGAAGAGTTGAGTCAGGAAGATAATAAATGAGTTAGTATTTTTTAGCATTTCGCCCATTATTTGGTCAGGGTTGGCATTTTTCCCTGTTTTTAAACGTTGGGTACCGACGGTTAACTTCATTTTCTTGTGATAGGGTTATATCAAACAATGGTTCGAATTCCTTATCTTCTTCCACTACATGTATGTCCACCTGTGTTATGCTACCATCTGAAGTGTTAAGCACCTTTAATAAGGGACCAAACCATTTTTGAATAAACATGTTATTATATAGACTACCAGAGTCTTTTGATTCACAAACCTTATCATAGACCAAAAATGCTTTAATGTCCTTAAGAGAAGTTTTTAGCTTATCTAGTATGTTCAGTACGAATTCACCTTTTATCAGTTTTCCTTTATTTGATATATTCTTTTCCTGCTGTAATGTATAACTCCCTTTTTTCTATTTTATCATGATTTGTCTGGCATCTTTCTAGCAACCTCTTTACCTCTTGCTTCTTGTGTTTGCATTCAGTATCAAACCAGTCATTACATTTCTCTTTTTCCCCTCTGCCAACATTTCACCCATGCAAAGCAGCTGCCCCACATAAGGCATTACTTTATCAAATATTCCACACGCCCAAGGCTGTGTAACCACCAGGCTGCACCCCCCCCCCCCCCCACCCCCCACCCCCCATTGTTCTCATTCCAATTCACCTCAGATGTGTGCAGTTGACCTTTTGCACCCATTACTGACAACTGTTGAATGCAGTGTAACTAACTGCTGACATCCATTAGTGACGGGGGTTTCTTGCAGTTGAACTTTCGATATCCATGAAAGATAGCCATGGCCATCACTGCCATTATCCACTGACATTTCTTTCCATGGAAAATCAACTTAATGGTGCAAACAAGCAACAGCTTTTGCATCTTTCAGAGAGTGCATCACCAGGCCTGCTAATGGGATTCTAGTTACAGTGCTTGATTTATCATCTTTTGGGCATCTGCCCACAGGGCCTTGGTTTATTATAGTCTCATCCAAAGGACAATGACATTTAGCCCCATTTCCTCATCAAACTGGGAAGAAAGGGCAAGGTTAAGAATCGAACCCAGAACCTTGCAGTTTGCTTGTTAGGCAGGCGAACATCTGAACTGTCCTGTCACCTCTCTCCTTAAGGCAGTGCTTTGGGTACTTTGATAAGTCTGGTCTGGCATTTCTTTCTGGTTATGCTATGCACAAAGTTGCTACACAGACCAAACCATGACATGAATTGGGGGATCTTTAACGGGCACATTTGGTCTTCTGTGTGTATTATTATATATATATACACACACAAGGAAATTAAGGTACTGGCAGGTCGAAGTTGGCCTGAGGGATGGTAAAAATACCCATCCTTAATCACCAGACATCACCATCGAGATTCTCTCTCTCTCTCTCTCCTCTCTCTCTCTCTCTCTCTCCTCTCTCTCTCTCTCTCTCTCTCTCACACACACACACACACACACACACACACACACACACACACACACACACACCACCCGTCTATTTTGAACAGTTCTCCATTGACTTTTACACGAGTGCTAATGCCTTCAGGGGGTTACTGATCACCAGTGTTGATCTTCATGATAATTATTATGAGCTGACTGAGAGTTTCCCTATCTACAAACGAAAAAAGGATCTATCGACTATTGTCTCATGAAAAATGCGTAGTGACCTCTCTCTCTCTCTCTCTCTCTCTCTCTCTCTCTCTCTCCTCTCTCTCTCTCTCTCTCTCTCCTCTCTCTTTCGGGGAGGAGGGTGACTTTGGGGGGGGGGGGATGCTATTCCCTAACCAGGGCAAGGGCCGAATGAAAAAAAAAAAGTATGTAAATGCTTACTCTGTTACCTGGAAAAATAAAGATTATTCATTCATTCATTCGTTCATTCATTCATTCTCTGTGTGCCCCTGGGCTCTCTCTCTCTCTTCTCTCTCTCTCTCTCTCTCTCTCTCTCTCTCTCTCTCTCTCTCTCACACACCACACAACACACACACACACACACACACACACACACACACACACACACACACACACAGGCACTCCCCCTCACCCCAACCTTCTTCACATACAGGCTTTAAATCAGAAGGTACTTAAAAAATTTGTTGTTCCAGGCCAAACCAAACTTGCGTAAGTACCCAACCGTGATCAACTTCAGAACAGTAACATTACCTATATGACAACAACACCCACCCCCCACCCCCCACCCTCCACACACACACACCCTACCCCACTCACACTTCCACCCAAAATCTTCAGGTATACGTGCGAAAAGGAAGACATAGTAAGCTGTGAAACGGAGGTGTTTTATTGTACCGTACCGCCATACATAGAACAGAGTGCTTTCTTTGTATGTAGGCCTACACCTTACCAACAAGGGGTACAGAAGATTTCGTCACAACGCGCGTCTACTTTTAGCAAAGTCGTAATGTGAGTGAAAGCCACTTCCCTACCAGGTTTAACTGAATAGCGTCAGTTGCTTGACCCACGTCACATTGTTGACTTTCTTCTTTCTTTCTATTCGTGCAGCTGTCCTTGTTTTCTTTCACTTCGTGACCTCAGGGAGTGAATTGACGTAACTGGCTGATGTGACGTCATGGCATCATACGATAGGGCCTAAAGGAGGATCTTTCTATTCTAAAGACATGTGTTACGTGGCGAGAGAGGCAAGAGTGGCGAGGTTTAAAATAGGATGTTATATTTTATTTATTCAGGATTGGGGCTGGAGTGACTGGATCAGCCCATATTGATATAGTGCAGTCATACGTGTGTGATATATGATGATGTGTGATGATGATGATGATTATGATGATGATGATGATGATGATGAGTCAATGTGCGCTATGTACTTGTGTTGGATTACATAAGGTTTATTCCTTAAGCATGGAGCAGATAATTATAAATTTATAACGTGAAGTACATAATCAGCTTAGCAACAACACAAGCTGGTCGCCGATATTTGTGCTCAAACACAAGGTCAGTATTCACATGGCGGTTAATGACCCCTTCAACGACAAGAAAAGAAGACCTATGGGGAAAAAAAAAAAAAAAAAGACTGAATAAAACGAAAACTGCACTAACATTCACAAACATGGAAGAAACCTGAAGAAGATTTTGAATAAACCGAAATTTGCTCTGCCAGACACTTGGGTGTTGTGTCTTTTACTTGTCTGCTTTTGTAAACAATAAAACAATTTGACAATCTTCCCCAAAAGAAGGGCCCTTTAAATAAATTTGAAGCAAACTGGATTTTGTGTGGTTTGTTTTTTTGTTGGTTTTTTTTTTTTTTTTTTTGGGGGGGGGGGTCTTTTTTTTCTTTCTTTCTTTCTTTCTTCATTCAGTTTCTTCGAGGATAATGGAATAAGCTCTTATGTGCTTTTTTTTTTTACATCCAGTCCCCGTGTGCATGCGCTTTTGTCATCGATCCCACCAGCACACACACACCCTGGGTTAAAAGCCAGTATCCTTTGCTGTTCCACATGTCCTTTTTTTTAACTTTTTTTTTTTTTTAGTTCAGATTTTCCTGTCAACAGCTACGATGTGATAGAATCACATAAATATGTAGCCTCGGGAGTACTGAATAGGGAATCTTTTGTTTTCCGACTGCTGTTGTGATGGACATGAATGGTTGAGCATGCATTACTCTCTCTCTCTCTCTCTCTCTCTCTCTCTCTCTCTCTCTCTCTCTCTCCTCCTCTTCCTCTCTCCTCTCTCTCTCTCTCTCTCGCCAGGAACATATGCAAATTGTTAAGAAATGAAAAAGCTAAAGGGGAGAAAGAAGAGAAGAAAAAGAAAATAACAGAAGTTAAGGACAAGACAGACAGATAACACACACACAAACAAACAAACAGCAGGATGCATGATCAGAGCATGGAAAAAGTATTTTAAAAAATCAAAACAAAACACAACCAAAAAACCCATAAAATCAAATCAAACCACATTTCTCTCTCTCTCTCTCTCCTCTCTCTCCTCTCTCTCTCTCCTCTCTCTCTCTCTCTCTCTCTCTCTCTCTCTCTCTCTCTCTCTCTCTCTCTCTCTCTCACACACACACACACACACACACACACACACACCACACACACACACACACACACACACGAGAGGGGGTTCAAGGGGATTTCCCCCTGGAGTTAACATCAGTGCTGACTCCACTCCCCCAAAAGTAACCCGATGAAACTATAAATTGAGGTCCTGTGTGCGAAAGCATGCAGAAAATCTTGCGCACACACGTTAAATCCTGTTCTGCTTTTCGGAAAAGTAGGCTATTGTGTGCCGGTGGGAACAGATGACAAAATTTACAGAACTGCATACACACGGGACTGGATGTAAAAAAAAAAAAAAGCACACGAGTGCTTATTCCACAATCCTTGATATAAAAGAATAAATAAATGAATGAATAAATAACACACACACACACAGACACGCACGCATGCACGCACGCACGCACACACACACACACACACACACACACACACACACACACACACACACACACACACACACACACACAAACACACTGTCTTATGCTGAGTTTGTTTTCTCTGTTTCCTTTCGGCAAGATTGTTTTCTGTTTGTCAAATTTGTTTCAGGTCCCACCCTCCCTCCACCCCCCATTCCCTTGTAAGTCTAATATCACCAAGCATAAAATCAAATTGAACAACAACAACAACAACAACAACAACAACAACACACACACACACACACACACACACACACACACACACACACACACACACACACAGAGTCAACGGCGGATGCAGTCACATCCGGATATGTGACTATAGACAGTTAAGCCTGCAGTGTTTGAGAGACAGACAGACATACGGTAATAGACAGACAATGACAAATACAAATGATTCTTTTTTTTCGTTTTTCCAAGGTTATAAACATTGGTTTCATCGCTATTTTTCCTATCTGATAGTATTCTTTTTAATGCTATTTACCCCCAAAATGTCTATAACCAGCAATCAGCCCATAACTGTCTAAAAACAATGTACAGAAACTTCTGAGCTCTCTGTTGATTTATTTTATTAAATAATTTTTTTAAAGACCATATGTCCATACCCCCTAAAAATGATTCTGAACAAATTAACAATACATGGGGAAAATATAATAACAACGTGGTAAGGCACACCTGTAAAAGAAAAAAACACACACAATAAAACCAATATGAAACAAAACCGAAGCCACAATTTTTAATACCTGCCAGGGGCACAGGATAGCTCAGTGGTCAGAGCACTCACTTTCCCCCAGTCAATGTTAAGCAGCAGCATCGAGCGTGGTTACCAAGTGTATGGGTGACAGTTTGCACGCCTTGGATTTAGTACAGTTCCTCCAGTTCACCCAGCTGAAAATGGGTACCTGCCCTCTTTAGGGTCAGGAAGGTAAAGCAGCGAGGTAGAGGAGATGGCGCCGCCCTCAACATGCTGGCTCCTAGAGAAGCTGAGGTCTCTGAAGCCTCGCTCCCCTACGACCATACAGGTTATGGGACACCTTTACCTTTACGGGAATTTTTTTTTTAATTAAAAAAAAACCTTTACCTTTAGGAGGGAAAGGCACTGGTGTAAACATTTTTTAAAACAAACAAATAAGCTAAAAAAGCTTATGATGAGCTCAACAGCAATGAAAAGTTCAGTCTTTGCATTGGGTAGCTGATAGACATCAATTTGGTCAAACTGTAAAAAATGGATTCAAAAGAAAAGAAAAAAAACAACAACTTTGACAGCAGATAATTATTATTAAACAATTCCTTCAAAAATGTCTGCACCTAGACATTTTGTAATGGAAAGGTAAGAACAAAATGTGTTTTTATATATATATATATATATATATATATATATATATATATATAATATATATATATATATATATATATATATATATATATATATATATATATATAATATATATATATATATATAATATATATAGCCGCCGCGGTAGTCGAGTGGTTAGGGCGTTGGACTCGTAATCTAAAGGTTGCGGGTTCGATCCCAGCTGTCGGCTATGGCGTTGTGCCCTTGGAAAAGGCACTTTACGGCTATTTTCTCACCCCACCCAGGTGTAAAAGGGTACCAACCTTGTGTTGGGGGGTTAACCCTGCGATAGACTGGCGTCCTATCCAGGGGGAGTCTATGACTCTCAGTCGCTTAGCGCCACAGAAACCGGGATAAGCACCGGCCTGATGAGCCTTAGGCTCGGGACAGACTTTAACTTTAACTTAACTATATATATAATATAATATATACACATACATATATCTATCTATATCTATCTATCTATATATCTATATCTATCTATATATATCTATATCTATATCTATATATATATATATGTGTGTGTGTGTGTGTGTGTGTGTGTGTGTGTGTTATTCTTTTATGTTGCAGATGATAGAATAAGCGCTCGTGTGCTTTTTTGCATCCAGTCCCCGTGTGCATGCAGTTTTGTAAATTGTGTCATCTGTTCCCACCGGCACATAATAACCTACCTTTCGAAAAATGGAACAGGATTTAACTTGTGCGCGGGATGTTCTGCATGCGTTCGCACATGGGGCCTCGTTTACAGTCTCATCCATGGACTTTCGAGGAGAGTGGAGTCTGCACTTATGTTAACTCCAGGGGAAAAATCCCCTTGAAGGAGATTTGAACCTGTGTGTTGTGTGTGTGTGTGGTGTGTTGTGTGGTGTGGTGTGTTGTGTGGTGTGTGTGGTGTGTGTGTGTGTGTGTGTGTGGTGTGTGTGTGTGTTAAAAGAAAAGTAGACAATAGGAAAGAACGTGAGTGTACAAGGGAAATGGTAATTGAAAAATGAAATATAAATGTTTAACATTCTTTGATATCTCTATTTCAAAGACTTGCCTATATCATCAAGCGTGATAATGTATTAGGACAACTGAATGCACGTAAAGATAAACGGAACGACTGTATTAAAGGTAAATGCACGTACTTGCCTCCTGTTGACACATGCGCATGCATAACAACAAGCATATATATAACATGGTTTCACTCTATTGATTAGCACATGAGACTGTTTGCATCAGATGACTAATGATGATGAAGCATTAATCTACACATCCATTGCAATTTAGACCTTTTTTTCTTTAGATTTTTTTTTTTTTTACGCACAATGCAGAGAGGAGAGAGAGAGAGAGAGAGAGAGAGAGAGAGAGAGAGAGAGAAGAGAAGAGAGAGAGAGAGAGAGAGATTTGATTAATTGATGATTGATTGATTAAATTTCTTTTATACGAGCATAATGAATAACACTTTGTGCTTTTTTAATCTCCTGTTGTATGCTGTTTTGTATGTATTTTTCCACCGCACACATGGCCTACTCTTACGAAAGCGAACAGATTAGGCGCAAGATGTGCGGCGTCGCACACGGCCTCGTTTAAGTCCACCGAAGAGATCAGAAGAGAGAGAGAGAGAGAGAGAGAGAGAGAGAGAGAGAGAGAGAGAGAGAGAGAGAGTGAGTGAAATGTTGTAGTGTAGTGATGTGATTGCTTGTTGATATATCTTTCCTTGACTAGAGGTCTAGGTTCAGGATGGTGAGATTTTGCGTATGGACCTTTTCTGTCCACCATGAAGGTAGCGGCATTCCGACTTGGGCACTACCCGCCCCCCCCCCCCCCCCCCCCCCTCTCTTCGACTAGTTTGCTTTACGAGACTCATGCTATATAATTCCATATATTATCATTATTATTAATGGCTGATTGATACAGTCCCTAAATTGGAAAAACCCCGCTGGAACTCTAGTAGTTTATAAATCAGCAAAACAACAAACAAGAAATCTGCTCGGGTAACCAGAAATTGCTAAAAGAAATTATTTAAAGTAACATTCATCCCCGAATCGGAATACGCGACCTAAAATGGTAGGGAGGCGGGGAAATACGGGTTGCATGATAGAAAAAATCTCACAATTGGTGAACCTTGAAGCTCTAAGCCAAGGAATGAAAACAAAATTAACATTTGAAAGGAAAAATGGGAACAAAAAAAAAAAAAAAACATTTGAAAGGGAAAAAAAATACGGAAGAAGAAGAGGAAAAAAAAAAAAAAAAAGCGGAAGGAGAGAGAAACCTGTTCTCCCACGCACCTCTCCTTTAAAGCTGACAAGGTAAAAAAATAATAATTAAAAAACAAACACCAACCAAACAACAACAAAACTGCTCTTGCACGCTTGACTGAAGATGAGGTTATTAGTAGTGACGCTCTCTCGCTGCATGTACCCCCCCCCCCCCCCACCACACACACACACACCAACCACCACCAACCTCCACTCCCTCTCAACCCCCACCACCCCACCCCTCTACCCTCACCCCCACCCCCTAGCTGTCCCAACCACACCACTGCAACATTAACCGCCAAACCACCACCATAACTGCTTGGACAAAACCGGAAACAAAAAAAGGTGCAGAACCATTGTTGTCATTGAAGTTATGGTAAGTTCCTAACGGAAAGTTCCGAATTAGGGACGACTATACCTGACAAGCATAATATCCATCCTTGTTTTCAATACCTGTGACTATAACCCAAATTGCGGGTTATATTACACAGTCCCAGCAGGGGTGGTATCCGATTTAGGGGCTGTGGTGGTGTACAAAAAGCATGATTTCTTTCCTTTCACTCACTCATGCCAGGGAGCAAAAGGAAGCTTACATGGGGTAGTAGGGGCCCCATTGCTCTTGGTGGAGATATAAAAACCAAAACAACAACAAAAAAGTCCTTGCAATGTTATTGCATGCTTGACTGGAGATGAAGTTATTAGAAGTGACACTCTCCCTGCATGCTCCCCACCCCCCCCCCCACCCATAAACACACACACACACACACACACACACACACACACACACACATGCATACATACACATACACCAGCCTCCACTCCATTTTTTGTTTGGCTATTAGGGTACTTATAGTCCCAGCGGAGATATCCGATTTTAGGGACTGTGGTAAACGCAGTCATCCCACTTTGATGCTTCCTCCCCCACCCCCACCCCACCCCCTCACACAGACACACACACCCACCCACACCTCCCCCCTTACACACACACACACACATACACACACACCCCTCACCTCACCCCTTTACACACCACACACACACACACACACACACACACACACACACACTCAACGTTGGACACGTAACCATTCTCTAAACCAATGCGTTGCAATTGGAAATGCTTAATTAATTAATAATACGACTGGTAGAAAGCATCGTAGATATAGATCTATCTGTGAGGTATCATAAGCTCTCCTGGGCTAGCCTGCGGTCGACGCAACTTGCATTGTCACGCAGCCCTGCCACGCCCGCTGCACCGGCCGGCTTGTAGCCTAACCGGTAAACGAGGGAGTGGACTGCAGGTAACGATGTGACGCAATGTAGCTCTTGTCTGTACACCTTGGGTGTGTGTGTGTGTGTGTGTGTGTGTGTCTCCCCCCTCCCAAGTGTCTCTTCGTATCGCTCCACTAATAAATTATCCTCGCTCCTCTCAATGCCACTCCCACCCACCTAGTTAGTTAGTACCTCACTCCGCCCCTCACAGTTCTCTCTCTCTCTCTCTCTCTCTCTCTCTCTCGTCTCCGGCTGCTGAGCATGTGACAGTACAGTTCTTGTCGGGTTTTAAGATACTTGGGTGGGAAAACCCGGATTTTTCCCTTTTAATTTAAAAGAATCTTTTCTGAAAAAAGATTCTGTATTTTGTTCCTGTTCTTTTTTTTCTTTCTGTTGTTCCTTTTGTTATTGCTGGAGAAGTGTGTGTGTGTGTGTGTGTGTGTGTGTGTGTGTGTGTGTGTGTGTGTGAGGGGGTGGGGGTAATTTTGGTTGTTTTCGGTAAGGGGGGGGTGAGGGAAAAGGTGAGGGGGTGCTTTTTGGAGAGTGATTTTTTCCTTTGGGTTTTTGCATTTTTATGTCCTACACGCACACACTCGATTTTTAAGGTAATAACAGTGGTATGCTAGAAGTCACTGTAGCATTGAATGCTAGTAGTCGATGTTGTAGTGCATTGTTTTTTTACTATTTTTTACCCTAATGGTATATAAGGCCTGTGGCCTGAGGAGGGGATTTTCTTTTTCAAAATAACTTTAGGTAATCCCACGAGTTTTCTGAAAGCGATCTACCGAGTTTCCAAAAACAGACATCATAATTCACTTAGAGGTTTTAAGAAAGTTCTTTTCTACCCCCCCCCCTCCTCCCCCCCCCCCCCAACACGCACAAGCTCTCATCCCCCCCCCTTCCCCTCTTCACCCCCTGTCCCCCTTTCGCTTAAATAAACATAAGTAATAAATTCTGTTTTAAAATTAACGAGCAGTTTACAACATGAGGGTGACAATGATATATCATAGAATGTCTACTGTCACCCAAATATATATATATATATATATATATATTATTATAAAATATAATATATATATATATATATATATATATATATAACATGTATCTCCCTTTTAGCCAAATCGGTGACCTGAACAAAATATAATGTAGTAAGTCCCTGATCGGACATAAATTTGCGAATGTGCTATGCCCTAGATTTAATTTTCTAACGTCAGTCAGTGTTCAGTCTAGTGTTAACTGTGGTTTAAACAGGGTTTTATTAAAGAGAGCATATTACATATAAAATACGTACGTGATATTATTTAAAGAGAGCCTAATATTCTTACATATAAAATACATGAACAGCAACCGTCAACAGCACTGCAGCAACCAGCTTAAAGCTGATAAAAATTGTACCGAAAAGACATCATGAGTATGAGAGGACTGGTGGACAGTGTAATCTATCAAAATATCTATCTATCTATTAAATTTCAGTATTTCTTTGCTTATTCGTTATGTACGTATGTTTGTATACATTTGTTAGTCATTTATTTATTTGTCTATCCATTCATTTCTTTATTTTACTGTATTTTGCCTTTAAAAAAATCAAGTTTAATATTCCTCTCTCTCTCTCTCTCTCTCTCTCTCTCTCTCTCTCTCTCTCTCTCTCTCTCTCTCTCTCTCTCAACTCCCCTGCTCTTCTAATCTACATGTATGGTAAAGTAAATAAATCTTGGACACACGGGCAGACACAGCACTGCTACAGGAAAATTTAGGGCTGAAGTTTTGTCATCAGTTTCAACGGTACTTTCGCCCTAGATCTAGATATATATATATCAGCGAGGACACTTTTTCCTCGGCAAAGGTTTGCAATGTTTGTTCTAGGGTACGGGACAGTTTCACAATTACACTGGGTGTTGGCCAAGGGAAAACTGAAAAGTCTGGACAACTTTATGTGTGTGTGTGTGTGTGTGTGTGTGTGTGTGTGTGTGTGTGTGTGTGTGTGTGTGTGTGTGTGTGTGTGTTGTTGTTGTTGTTGTTGTTGTTGTTGTTGTTGTTGTCTTCAATTTACGTCTGTTCACTCTTAGTGATATTAGACGGGAACCCCCCCAAAAAAAACCCTCAAAAACATGTGTCACCCTCCACCCTAAAAAACAACAACAAATACAAACAAACAAAAACCCAGCCCATAAGGAAACTTGGTTATGCAATAGAAATAACAGATATATAAGAACTCATTAACGTTAATGTAACTATAACAAATGTCCTATTGGACTGTGATAGAGACCCTTTACAATTTCAAATGCCAAGTTTAAATTACTGAATATGCTGGTGAGAGAGTTTTCAGAAAAATTGGGCATGAAGCTTTACACTCTTGCAGTCAAAAAGTGACACTTTACTGATATTCTCAACCACACAGACATTACCATTTTTGCTGAAACTTGGTCATCAATGTGTGTGGTGTGTGTGGTGTGTGTGTGTGTGTGTGTGTGTGTGTGTGTGTGTGTGTGTGTGTGTAAGTGTGTAGTAGTGTAGTTTATGTAGAGTAGAAGTTAGTAGTAACGAGTAGTCAGATAGCTAGTAGAGCTAGTAGTATAAGTAGTATAGTGAGAGTAGAGAGAGACACAGGCAGCAGCAGCATCTTCAGTTAATAATGTCTATTCACATTTAGAAGAGAAGATCCAGTGTAGGGCCAATTTTATATATTTTCCCAACTTCTCTGCATATGCTGGACACTTTAAGTGCGGCAATGTTTGGTTAATATCTGCTAAGACTGACCCACTTGGCTGGAATCAAACTCTATGACCTCCTTGGCATCCTTTCAATAGGTCCCCAAACATTGTACACTCAAGGATTTACTAGGTGTTTATTTCTCTATAATTTTTTTGCGACATACATTCTAAGCATATATATATATTACAAGTGATAAAACAATTTTACATATTGAGATAACTTTAAACAATATAAAATCTGAGTAATATATAAAACATGATTCTACATCTCCAATAATCATACATGACAAGTAACACAGGGTGGAGGGGCTATAACATAGCACACCCACACACAACACACAAACCCACACACCACACAACACACACACAACACACAACACACACACACACACACCCCACACACACCACAGCAGACGTAACTATAATCTGCATAATCAGGTGACCGGAGTGTCTGTTGGTGGCCCCATAGACTGACCTTCATAAGGCAGGTACTGCTGGTACTTAAGATATTCTATGCAAACTCAGGTACTGGAGGAGCGCTGTTTCGAAATTAAGCATTATGCAAAACAGCTTAGTGTTATATATATATACATTATCATATATATATATATATATATATATATATATATATATATATATATATATATATATATATATATATATATATATATATATATATATCTCAATCATCATATACATATATAATTATGTTTGTGCATATACATATACATATATATAGGTCTATATATTACATATATCTGTATGTATATATATATATATATATATATATATATATATATATATATATATATATATTAGTGTGTGTGTGTGTGTGTGTGGTGTGTGTGTGTGTGTGTGTGTTGTGTGTGTGTGTGTGTGTAAAACACAAAGCAGTGGGTAACTCTAGTGTTGTTTTGTTTGGTTGGTTATTTTTATTAGTTTATTTGTGTGGGGGTGGGGGTGTTTCACGCACGCGCATGCACACACGCATGCACAACACATACACACACAAAACACACATCCCCCATACACACCACTACCCCATCCCCAAACACACACAACAATCACACACAAATCACACACACACGCGCCAACACACACTCTCTGTCTCGTCTCTGTCTCTCCTCTCTCTCTCTCTCCTTCTCTCTCTCACTCTCATCATCTCTCCTCCATCTCTCCTCTCTCTCTCACACACACACCACACACACACACACACACACACACACACACACACACACACACACACACACACACTTACACACACACACACAACACACACACACACACACACACACACACAAACACACACATACCCCCCTCCCCACCCCCACCCCAAAAAAACACACGCATACCCCCCCCCCCCCCCCCCACCTCCACCAACACACACACATACACCTCTCAAGCATCATTGTAAAAAAAGAAGAAGAAAAAAGTGACTTCATATCTGCACTTATACCTGCACTGTGCAACATACATACACACACTGCATGCAAAGCACACACGTTTCCACTGTATGAGAATATAAGCAGCCTTCTGCAACATTGACCCCTCAAAACCCCCACCCCCCACCCACCCACCCCATTTCCTTTCACCACCGAACACACACACACACACACA
Organism: Stramonita haemastoma; assembly: GCA_030674155.1. Taxonomy (NCBI): domain Eukaryota; kingdom Metazoa; phylum Mollusca; class Gastropoda; order Neogastropoda; family Muricidae; genus Stramonita; species Stramonita haemastoma. The sequence goes on from CM060323.1 coordinate 42,334,430, forward strand.
CACACACACACACACACACACACACACACACACACACACACACAACCCACAGAAAAAATCAAATTTAAGAGAGTTCAACCTCTTGGAAGTACTATAGTAACTGTACTCTGGTACTTATGCATCCCAGTACCGTAATTATGTGTTGACAAATGATCCCTTAATCCTGTGTTTCCTTTTCTGGTACCCCTTTCTTCTTTCTAATTTTTTTTTCTCTTTGTTTCTCTGTTTTTTTTTTCTTTCCTGTTTTTTTCTTTCTTGTTGCAAGGTGTGGCAGCTTAAGTTCTTTGCCACCACCAAAACCAGACTCACTCCCATGACGACATTTAGGGGGGTGTATGTCCGATCCTCCAAAGTCGGGTAGCTATGACGTCAACAGAAATCAACTTTATCCTTTTTTTCGTGTATTTTTTCCCTTTTAGCGTAAAAAAACTTACATGAACTTTATGTTTGTATACAGAAAGTGCTAAGCCTTTTTTCTTTAATATTGAGGGTATGGGCTATGATGTAAGAACTACTCGACTTCAGGGGGGGATTGAACATACGCCTGTCAAGATAGAAAAAAGAAAAGAAAAGGAAAAAGAAACCCTAAGACTTTGGCAAGGAATTTCGGCCACAGCCTTCACGAGACCTAGACTCTTAGGACAGCTCTCTCTCTCTCTCTCTCTCTCTCTCTCTCTCTCTCTCTCTCTCTCTCTCTCTCTCTCTCTCTCTCTCTCTCTCTCTCTCTCTCTTATCCCCCTACTTTCCTCACCCACCCACCATCACCCCACTAGATCTAGCAGCTCGGCTCTGCTGTTTGCTGTGGTGTTGGCAAACTCCTTGGGTCGTATGTTGTACACAGGTTCTATGTACTGTCGTCACCATAGGAGTGGCTGCGGCTTTGGGGACACACACACACACACACACACACACACACACCACACACCACGCACGCACGCACGCATGCACACACACACGCATACACACACGCACGCACAGCACGTATGCACACACACACGCAAGCACATATATTATGTATACGTATACACTTATGTACATATACACACGTGCAAGCACACATTATGTATACACATACACTTACGTACATACATAATACACACACGCCCGCACCACATATGCATGCACGCACTTACGTGTGCAAGCACACACATACATACGCATGGACACATGCATGCACACGTACATACACACACATGCAGGTGTAAACACACACACACACACACACACACACACAACACACACACACACACACACACACACACACACACACACACACACACTGTACTGTCGACATTCGAAAGAAGTAAGGAAAAAAAAATCCCCCCTCCCCCCCCCCAAATCCCCCACCCCCACCCCTCCCCTCCCTTCCTGCCGCTTTTTTTTTCTCTCTAAGCAGGATCACGTTTCATGAATGAGTTGTTCCATTTTCAATAAGCACCCATGTATACTAGGCCCTATGGCCTGTAAACTGTAACACTCCTGGGGAGATTCTCAAAGCCTGGTGTGTGTAGTTAGTAGATTCGCTTGGTATTCGCTATTGCTCTTGCTGGACGATGAATGTGTGATATCTATCTATGTTTAACTAGGTCGTTTTTTTGTGTGTTTTTTTATCGTTATACCTATAGAATGGGTGTAATTAAAGTGTTGTCAGTGTTTTAGGTTTAATGTACAGTGCAAATTGAAATAAAGGGGTTTTTCTTCTTCACTCTGTTGTTGTTGTTGTTGTTATTATTGTTGTTTTGTTGTTGTTATTATTTTATTATTATTATTATTATTATCATTGTTGTTGTTTTTGCTGCTGCTGTTGTTATCAGTAGTAGTAGTAGTAGTAGTAGTAGTAGTAGTAGTAGTAGTAGTAGTAGTAGTAGCAGTAGTATCATTATTATCATTATTATCATCATCATCGTGGTCTCATCATGATGGAACAAAAGTAGGGTTAGTGTATAATGATAGAATGGGCCAGGCTGGGCGAAGTTTCCAAAGATAGACAAACTGGGTTGATTGATTCGTTGGGAGTCTGGTGGTAAAGCACCCGTCTAGAAAGCCACAAGTTGCATGTTCGATCCCTGTTTGAATCGGAACTACTCCCCCCCCCCCCCCCCCCTTAACCTGGTAGACCTTGAGTTGTGGTGTGGATGCTAGTTTTTCAGATGAAATGACAAGCGAAGGTCCCGTGTACAGAATACATTTAGTGCAAAGAAGATAAGCCACGGCAAGCAGAGAGTGGTCCTTGGTAACATTCTGTAAGAAAAGTCCCTTTCATGGGGAAACATAAGACATACGGGCAAGATTTGTGGGGTTTTTTGTTGTTTTTTTTTAAATCAGTGGGTAGTGCCACTACGGTGTTGATGGGCTCTCCCTGGTGAGACCAGCTCAAAATTCAGGCAGGGGAATCTGGCGTGACTGAAAGTGGCAAACAGTACGACGCAACGCAATACAATAGAATACAATAACAATAGAACACAATACAATAAAGCACAAGACAATACAGTACAACACAGCACAACACAATACAATACAAACACAACAACAGCAATGCAAAACAATACAATAAAATACAGCACAACACACTACAAACAATACAATACAGTACAATAAAACACTTCTTTTAACATTTTGCTCTTCTGTCTTAAAATGTCTGGATGACTGTGCGCAACAACCACAGGTTGCAGAGAATCCATATCATTATCAGAATTATGTATCTCAAAAGTTGTGAGGTTTGAAGCGGGGGTTGACCGCTTTCTACCAAACTGTTAGAATCTGCCGCGCACAACTTAAGACGAAATGTGTTTGCAAAGCCTAGGCTGCTACTAGGAGAGCGAGAAACTCTGTATAGTATTAGCTGGGCTAGACCTACTACAGGGTTAGTTTAGAGGACCGCCTAGTGGATCAGGTTGTTGGGTGGAAATAGACCCTAGGTGTTCCAAGACCATGACGACTGGGGCAAAAAGAGGAATTCTGGTGCAGGCGATATGTCAACGATATGCAAGAGGTGTAAACAGAACAGAAAAGAACAAACAAAAAACCAAACAAATAAATACTAAGAGATTTGGCAGCTAAACAAGTGTCAAACAAATAATGATAATGATGCTGATGACATACTACTACTACTACTACTACTACTACTACTACTACTACTACTACTACTACTACTACTACTACTACTACTATCATAATAATCATAATAATCATAATAATATTAAGACATGGGATTTATATAGCGCTGAATCTTGTAGAGCACACAAATCAAAGATAGATAACTTGTAAGAGATTTGGTAGAGCTCTAAGCAGGTTGGTTGATGTAGGTAGGTAGGTAGGTAGGTAGGTTAAAGAGACAAAACGCTCAGAATTTGGAAAGACAGACACGGCAGACATATGTAGACAGACAAGTAGGTATTCGGATGGACAGGTGGTAGACAGACATAAGATGAACAGATACACAGGCAGACAGATAACTGCAGAAACTGACAGACATGCAGGTAGGTAGATAGATAGATAGATAGATCGTGCCTTCAGCGCCTGAGCTTTATCACAGTTCTTGATTAAACCATTGATGCTGGGGGCAACAGCAAAGTGAGAGGCTGTATAATCAGTGGCTTTATCACAGTTCTTGATTAAACCATTGATGCTGGGGGCAACAGCAAAGTGAGAGGCTGTATGATCAGTGGCTTTCTTTCCCACTCATGGAATTCCACTTTACAGCTTAGTCTTTAGTGATCGACTATGATTCTCTGACTAGGAGGCTCGACTTGAACAGTCCTTATGTGCTGTAGCCCTGAGGGCTAGTTAGCCTTGGAGAACGTGATAATAATAATAATAATAATAATATATATAATAATAATAATAATAATACATGAAATTTATATATAGCGCTATATCTTGTAAAAACAAATCAAAGGCTTGCATTCGACCTATACATCACACAAGCAATCAATACCAATTCATACTTTTAGCAAATTCGAATGTACACACACACACACACACACACACACACACACACACACACCACACACACACACACACACACACACACACACACACACACACACACACACACACACACGCATCTCCAACATCTCCAACGCTGACTAGGAAACATAACAACAAATGAACATAGGAAACAGCGGATAAACAATGATGAATAAATCGAGGAACAATGATGCCTAATTATCAATACCTGTGCATTTATTTATTCATTTATCAGTTTGGAAATGTTTCATTTATTTAGTCACGAACACAACGGATAGAGACTGTACAACTCCGGCCAATCCCCATCATTTTATGTCCATTGATAAATCAATATCTCGATTTGGAATCCGATCTTAATTGGCCGGATACAGTCTCATTAGGAAAACCGAGTTCATTAGACAGTGTATTACCAGAGAATGAATATCTGACTTTAGTGAACTTTAAGCTCGATAGAATTGTGAACAGTGTGTGTGTGTGTGTGTGTGTGTGTATGTGTGTGTGTGTGTGTGTGTGTGTGTGTGTGTGTGTGTGTGTGTGTGTGTGTGTGTGTGTGTGTGTTGTTTTTTTATGTGTCTGTGTTCCAAAACAAAGAGACACTCAAAAGTGACAGTCCTAACAGCGATAGTCCATATTTCTATCATCAAAAGTGAATTTACATCCCAGTCGTTCTTCTTCTTCAGCATAATTCATATCCTCCCCCCCCTTTCCTCCATTGCCATGTGGTGGACAGTTTGTGCCAAAGCCTTGGTCTCTCACGACAGTGAATTGGTTTTTAAAATCTATTTTGCAGTGCTTTTTCTCATAATTATCCTCATTATTCATCTAATCTCATCTCATTCTCTCTCTCTCTCTCTCTCTCTCTCTCTCTCTCTCTCTCTCTCTTCTCTCTCTCTCTCTCTCTCTCTCTCTCCTCTCTCTCTCTCTCTCTCTGCTCTGTCTGTCTGTCTGTCTGTCTCTGTCCTGTCTGTCGTCTGTCTGTCTTCTGTCTGTCTGTCTCTCTTCTCTCTCTCTCTCTCTCTCTCTCTCTCTCTCTCTCTCTCCTCTCTCTCTCTCTCTCTCTCTCTCTCTCTCTCTCTCCTCTCTCTCTCTCTCTCTCTCTCTCTCATGTTCCTCTTTGTTGTCTTTTCTATCTGTCTGTCTGTCTTGTCTGTCTGTTCTCTCTGTTCTCCTGTTCTGTCTCCTCATTTGCTTGATGGTGGGGAAGGGGTGTTGCTTCTTTTTGTTTGTTTTGTTGTATTTGTAATGATTCGTTGTTAAAAGTACATTGTTTTTTTGTTTGGTTGTTGTTGTTGTTTTGTTTTGTGTTGTTTTTGGTTGGGCTGGTGTTTCTATTACGGTGTTGTTTGTCTTTTTCTCTGTTTCTCTCCAGCGGGCAAAATAAGTATAATACTGAGAAATTGGCCCGTCTGGACGTGGGGAATGTAAGTAAACACAATATGGAAAAAGGGGGGAGAGGAAAAGAAGATGCATAGGAGCATAACTGTGAAATGAGTGAGTCAGCTTATCTCTTTTTTTATTGCCAATAGAAAGAGCAGTGAAGATCTCTGTGAATGGAATAGAGCGAAGAGGGGCCAACACCATGAAAAGATATCAAGAGTTTCATTCTTTTTCATTTGTTAGTTGTTGTTTCGTTCTTGCTGTGTTGCTTGCTGTTGCTCTTGCTGTTGTTGTTGCTCTTGCTGTTGTTGTTGTTGTTGTTGTGCTGACTCTTGCTGCTGTAGTTGCTGTTTGTTGTTGAGTTGAAAATACAACGATCTGCAAATCAGGCTGTTAAGTGTCGATGTCCTTCCAAATAGAATTAAAGGAGAGAGAGAGAGAGAGAGAGAGAGAAAGAAGAGAGAAGAGAGAGAGAGAGAGAGAGAGAGAGAGGAGAGAGAGAGAGAAGAGAGAGAGAGAAAAGAGAAAGAAAGATGAAAGAAAGAAAGAAGAAAAAGAAAGAAGAAAGAAAAGAAAGAAAGAAAGAAAGAGAAAGAGAGAGAGGAGAGAGAGAGAGAGAGAGAGAGAGAGAGAGAGAGAGGAGAGAGAGAGAGAGAGAGAGAGAGAAGAAGAGAAAGAAAGAAAGAAAAATGAGAAGAAAGAAAAAGAAATGCATGTCAAAAGGTCACAGTGAATGTCATGTCGTGGAGGAACTGACTGCTTTTTGGTGTGTTTGTTTCCTGCGTCGGCTAAGCTCCGAGTTCACCAAATGGGGAGATTCTTTTTTGCCTATGTACCGTTCTTTCCTACCATGAAGGTAGCCACAGTCCGACTTCAGGGATGATGTCTAAACACAACACGAGTGTGTATGCTTTGTTGTTTTGGTTGGTTTGTTTGTTGTTTATTTTTTGTTTGTTTAGTTGTTGTTGTTGTTGTTGTTGTTGTTTTTGGGGGGTTGTCATCTGTTCTTGGTGGCACGCAATGACTTACTTTTTCTAAAGGCACAATGGGTTTTAAAGTGTACGCAAGATGTTCTGCAAAGCATTCGCATACGGGACCTCGGTTTATAGTCTTCTCCGAAGGATTTCTGTCTCTGTCTGTCTCTGTCTGTCTCTGTCTGTCTGTCTCCGTCTCTGTCTCTATCTCTGTTTCTCTTCTCCCCTCTCCTCTCTCTCTCTCTCTCTCTCTCTCTCTCTCTCTCTCTCTCTCTCTCTCTCTCTCTCTCTCTCTCTCTCTCTCTCTCTCTCTCTCTCTCACTCACCACACACACACACACACACCACCACCACACACACACGCACGCACCAGCACGCACACACCACACACACGCACGCACGCACGCACGCATGCACGCACACACACACACACAAATTATCAATATACATAGTGGGGATTGTGCATTCGTTGAATGTATACCTACCTCCTTTTTTAAAATCATAGGTTGAACTTTTAATGTTGGTGATAATTTTGTTTTTATTTTTTGTTTCTGTTGTTGTTGTTGTTGTTGTTGGGTGTGTTTTTTTTTTTCGTTTTGCTATTCCCTAATCAGGGCAAGGCCATGTATATAATTATTTACTCTGTTACCCTTGAAAAATAAAGATTATTCATTTATTATTTTATTTATTCATGTACATGCACACACACACACACACACGCACACACGCACGCACACACACACACACACACGCACGCACGCACGCACGCACACACACACACACACACACGCACGCACGCACGCACACACACACACACACACACACACACACACACACACACACACACAACACTTTGTGACACCAACCGACCCAAATCTAGAGGATAGTTATGGTGCAGCAGTATCAACTGACACCTAGCACGAAAAAAAAACTAACTGCCTTTCTGTCTGCCTGTCTGTCTGCCTGCCTGTCTACCTGCCTGTCTACCTTCCTGCCTGCCTGCCTGCTTACCTGCCTGCCTGTCTATCCGCCTGCCTACCTACCTGTCTACCTGTCTACCTGCCTACATGCCTACCCGTCTACCCGTCTACCCGTCTATCTGTCTATCTGCCTACCTGTCTATCTGCCTACCTGTCTACCTGTCTATCTGTCTCTCTGTCTATCTGCCTACCTGCCTACCTGCCTACCTACCTGCTTGCCTGCCTACCTGTCTATATGCCTACCTGTCTATCTGCCTACCTGTCTACCAGCCCACCTGTCTACCTGCCTACCTGTCTACCTACCTGCTTGCCTGCCTACCTGTCTACCTACCTACATGTCTACCAGCTTACCAGCCTACCTGTCTACCTGCCTACCTGTCTATCTGTCTACCAGCCCACCTGTCTACCACTACCTACCTGTCTACCTACCGGCTTACCAGCCTACCTGTCTCCCTACCTACCTGTCCTACCTACCTGCTTGCCTGCCCATGGCTAAGGTGCAAGGTTGAAGACCACACACACCCACAAAACCAAAAAAAGAAGAAAGGAACTGGGTTAAGTCGACCTACTTAGGCACAGACACACCTCTCTATTCTTTGTATGCACAAGGTAGTAACTATTGCACACTATTCTTAATGTGGGCTGCCCGCTTATAAATAGAGAACAAAATTTTTAATCATAAGTCTCATTATCGTGGAATTAACTGGGGTATGAATAATGAGGTTTATAACAACGACAACGATGAAGGCTAATAAAGCAAAAGGAGGACATTCATTATTTTAACAGCATTTGAAGAAAACCGCAACAAAAAAAAATGTGTGGGTGTGTGGGTGGGATCGGAGCGCGGGTGGGTGTGTATCAATTAATTAATTTCATTTTATTTTAGTCTTTTGTTTCAAGGATAATGGAATAAGCACTCGTGTGCTTTTTTTTTTGCATCCAGTCTCCGTGTGTATGTGGTTTTGTAAATTTTGTCATCCATTCCCACTGGCACACAACAGCCTACTCTTCCAAAAAGCGGAACAGGTTTTCACGTGTACGCAAGAAGTTCTGTGCGCGTTTGCACATAGGATCTCGGTTTATAGTCTCATTCGAAGGACTTTTGGAAGGAGTGGAATCGGTACTGATGTGAACTCCAGGGAAAAATCACTTGGAACGGGATTCGACCCGTGTGTGTATGTGTGTGTGTGTGTGTGGTGTGTGTGTGTGTGTGTGTGTGTGTGTGTGTGTGTGTGTGTGTGTGTGTGTGTGTGTGTGACAGACAGACAGACAGACAGACAGACAGACAGACAGACAGACAGACAGACAGACAGTCAGAGAAAACATAGTTTTATCAGTAAGTATAATTATATGAACTGTGATGAATATTTGTATGAAAAAAATGAGGCAGTAGCCGAATGGTTAAGACCATTTGACTTCAAATCCTGTGGGTCTATGAAGTCGATGGTTTGAATAGTCCTGACAGCACCATCTGATAAATTAAGGGGAGCTTTTTTTTTTTTTTTTTTACCATCTCCCAAACCAACTTTAAATGCAGACCTGCAAGTGCCTTAATACTCTTCTTGTATATCATACACACGCAAAAGATCACATATGCACGTTAAAGATCCTGTAAATCATTGTCAGCGTTCGCTTTGTTCCAGGAACACGAACATACCCAGCATGCATCCAGAGAAAAATCCAGCTACTCTGAAGTCGGAAGGTGTCGGCTGAGGGTAGTGGGCAGACTTCTTGCAAAGATTCAAGCACAGGAGAAGACCAGGCACTGAGCACACTACCCAGTAAGGGAACGCAGAGGAGAAGCAGCATATGAGAAATAATTGTCTATTTGTAGCCTATGAATTAACGAGGGGGGCGGGATAGCTCAGTGGTCAGAGTACTCGCTTTCCCCCAAGTCATGTTTTAAGCAGCATCGAGTGTGGTCACTAGTTGGATGGGTGACCGTTTGTGCGCCTTGGCTTCATCAGTACAGTCCCCCCCCCCCAGTCCACCCAGCTGTTAACGGGTGCCTGCCCTCTTTAGTGTCAGGGAAGGTAAACCAATATGAATAAACGTGGTGTACATTTTATCGATGGAAAGCAATAGGAGAAAGTAACATCTATGTATTTGTTCTCTTTTTTTTGTAGATTGATTTAGCGTAGTGGTGGTGGATCGGTGGTCTAGTGGTAACGCGCCTGCCTAGAAAGCGAAAAGTCCAGGTCGTTCAAATACAGTTTGGGCCCAAAACTTTTCCCTCATCCATTAGACCATGAATGGTGGTCTTGGTGCTAGTCTTTCAGATGAGACGATTAAACTGAGGTCCCACGTGTCACACAAAATTACCTAGCGGACGTAAAAGAACCCACGGGAACAAGAGAATTGTCCCTGGCAAAATTCTGTTGAAAAAAAGCCCACTCTGATAGGGAAACAAAATACAGTTGCAGACAGGAAAAATAAAATAAAAATAATAATAATGGGTAGGGCTGCACTTGTGGTGACGCGCTCTACTCCCGGGAGAGCAGCCCGAATTTCACGCAGAGGAATCTGCCGTGACTTAAAGTGGTGTAAAATGTAAGTCTAGCTGCAGCTTATCATTCTTGCAAATTCACCATCTGGAGTACGGTAAACAACCTATGGCTTGCTATAGACTGCTCTAAATTGTTGTGTCGTCAGAAAGCATGACAGTTCATTGTCAAGTCAGTTTTAACATACACAGACAGACAGACAAACAGAATGAGAAATCAGTGACTCATGGTTGTTGGGGTTTTTGTTGTTGTTGTTTTTTGTGTAGATTCTAAAACGACTTAAAACTGTATTAAAAAAAAAAAAAGATTAAAAAGAACAACAAAAAAAGAACCAATGAAAAGCCAGGCCATTATCGTTTGCGGGTCATTTCCGTTACAGGCAGGCTACAGATACCATCTTGAAAAAAAGTGCAGACTATTTACAAAAGGTCGAGTGCTTAACGTGCTGAGCTCTGATGGGTCCTTTCAAGTAATTGATGGTGGTAGAAACTTTAGTCTGGAGAGCGAAAACACTTTTGAAAACATGAAATTTGGACATTATTTTATTATCCAAAAATACCCATTAGATCCACAGGTGCGGCAGTTTTGCATAATTAGTAGAACGCTGTAGTTCGGCCTTTAGATATAGATCTAGATACTGTTTTAAGTTTTTATCATGTACTTTTGATCACCTGTACGCTCACAAGTTTATAAATTAAATTAGCGACTACTTGATATTTCACAAACCAATGATAACATTTACAATACATGGTTGTTGTTCAGACATTTTTTTTTTTTTGGTTCAGACAATATGTTATGACATTGTCTAAGAAAGAAAACATTTTGCCTCTGAAATACGTTGTTTTAGACATACACTGTCCTCTTGTTTTTGTCGTTGTTGTTGTATTTCTTATAAACAAAGAAAGGCTTCATTCTATAACAGATGTCTGTTCGTGTGTTATACCCCCCCGCCGGATGGATCACAGTTTTTTGTGTTTTTTGTTGTTGATTGTTGTTGTTGTTGTTGTTATTTTTATAGCAGTGTAAATTGACTTCGAGAATGTTCTATTGTTTGTTTTCTGTTGATGCTGTCGTTGTGCTTTCTTTTGGGTTTTTTTTCTCTGGAGATCTGAGCAGTGGAACAGCCGAAGTAGCTGTAGATGTGTTAGATACAAAAAAAATAAATAAAGCTAGTGATTCGCATTTGGGAAAGCCTATCTATCTATAGATCTCTCTCTCTCTCTCTCTCTCTCTCTCTCTCTCTCTCTCTCTCTCTCTCTCTCTCTCTCTCTCTCTCTCTCTCTCTCTTCTCTTCTTCTATCTATCTATCTATCTATCTATCTATCTATCTATCTATCTATCCCTTAGTCTGGCAACCATGGGGGCACCCCTGAAGACTTGTTGAAAAGCCGCTTTGGAAAGTCGCCTTCTTCAAATGACTGGCAACTCAAGATAATGTTTTCAAGAACTATGAAAACCAGAGAGAGAGAGAGAGAGAGAGAGAGAGAGAGAGAGAGAGAGAGAGAGAGAGAGAGAGAGAGAGAGAGAGATGAGGGGGTGGGGGTACGTGAGCCAGCCAGACAGACACAGACAGACCGACAGACTGTATCGTTTGTCAGAGGTCACCACCAATACAAAGACGGCGACAAACAAAAGAACTTTGAGACACACAAACTGTATGTAATGTATATGTACATAATACAATAATGACATGAAACCTGAACATCGATACTGCATGGCCAATTTGTCCCGTATTCTTCTTTGATCAGATAACACACACACACACACACACGCACACACACACACACACACACACACACACACACACACACGCACGCACGCACGCACGCACGCACGCACGCACGCACGCACGCACGCACGCACACACACACACACACACACACACACACACACACACACAACACAACACAACACAACACACACACACACACACACACATCACACATCACACATATCACGTATCCAACATCTGTTTACTTTTAAACCTCCTTTCCAGTCGACTGATTATTAATCTGGCCTAGATCTTCACCTTTTTTTCCAGTCTCTTTCCTGCTTCAGTCAGATTTATTGATGTTTATCTGTGTCAGTGCACGAACTGGTTCCTCCCATTTTTAGAGGGGACGGGTCGGTGGATCGGTGGTCTAGGAGGTAACACGCCTACCTAAAAAGCGAAATGTCCAGGTCGGAGTGTGGTGTGGTGGTTCGAATCCCGTTTGGGCCCAAAACTTTCCCCCCATCCATTGGATCATGAGTGTTGGTCTGGGCGCTAGTCTTTCGGATGAGACGATAAACCGAGGTCCAGTGTGTTACACATCATTATTTGGCGCACGTAAAAGAACCCACGGCAACAAGGGGGCTGTCCCTGGCAAAATTCTGTAGAAAAAAAGCCACTCTGGTAGGGAAACAAATACAGTTGCAGACAGGAAAAAGAGAAGAAAAAAAATGGGTAGGGGCTGCACTTGTGGGGACGCGCTCTCCCCGGGGAGAGCAGCCCGAATTTCACGCAGAGAAATCTGATGTGACATAAAGTGGTATATAATAATAATAATCATAATAATAATAATAATAATATAAAAAAATAGCCTAGTGGTTAGAGCTCGCCATCTGACAGCCCAGGTTCGAAACACCACTCAGGCATCTGTTCGAGAGGATTTTTTTCTTCTGGTGTTAACATCAATACCGACTCCTAAAAGTGAGACTATAAACCAGGGTCCTATGTGCGAACGCAGGCAGAACATCTCCCGCACACGTTAAAACCCGTTTTGCCTTTTCGAAGAGTAGGGAAAAAACGATACGATTGGTACAATACAGCGCAATACAAAACAATACAATACGATGCATTATAGTACAATCCAAAAGAACTGGCTGCTTATAACCAAAATACACACACTCTCACCTCTCTCTCATCTCTCACCCACACCTCCCCCCACCTCTCTCTCTCTCTCTCTCTCCTCTCTCTCTCTCTCTCTCTCTCACACACACACACACACACACACCACACACACACACTACACACACACATCACACACACACACACACACACAGCACACACACACACACACACACACACACACACATCACACACACACACACACACACACACACACACACACACACACACACACACACACACACACACACAATTTCACGCACGCTCTCTTTCTCTGCCTTTGGAAATAAAGGTCATAACAATTATCATCATCATCATCACCCACCCTCTCTCTCTCTCTCTCTCTCTCTCTCTCTCTCTCTCTCTCTCCTCTCTCTCTCTCTCTCTCTCTCTCTCTCTCTTCTCTCTCTCTCTCTCTCATCATGTCTGGCTTATAATTATGTATTTTTCACTTATGATAGTCAACCTACTGGCTAAATATGCCGAGGACAAGTCTGTTGATTGTTGGCTCTTTTACGTGCCCTAATACTTGCAGCACGCAGAACTATTTAGCTGAATCAACGTTCATTCTAACTGTTACACACACACAAACACACACACGCACTCGTGCACACACACACATACACATATGCACGCACGCACGCACACACACACACTCACACACGCACGCACACTACCACACACACGCGCACACACACACACACACACACACACACCACCACACACACACACACACACACACACACACACACACACACACACACAGCACACACAGGGGTCAGGATAGCCCGGTGGTTAGAGCAATGCCCAATGCACTCAAGATCTGCTGACTCTAGTTTGTATCCAGTTCAAGGGGATAATTATTTTCCCCCTAGAGTTCACATTAGTAGTGCCGACTCCACAGCCCTTAAGTCCTTTGGATAAGACTGTAAACTGAGGTCCCTGTGCGAACACACAGCAGAACATCTTGCACACACTTTAAAACCTGATCAACTTCTTTTTGGAAGAGTAGGCCATTGTGTACTGGTGGGAATGGATGAGAAACTTTACGAAACCACATACACATGGAGACTGGATGTAAAAAAAAAAAATTTAATTTAAAAGCCCATGAGTGTTAATTCCATTATCCTCAGAATGGAAGAATAGAATAAGCCTAAAATAAAAAAATAAACACACACACACACACATCACACACACACACACACACACTGCCATACCACACACACGCACACGACACACACACACCACACACACACACACACACACACACACACACACACACACACAACACGACCCCCAACACCACACACACACACACACACACACACACACACACACACACACAACACACACACACACACACACAACACACACACAACACGTACGAACACACACACACACACATACACACACACACACACACTACGAACACACACACACACACACACACACACACACACACACACACCACACACACACACACACACACACACACACACACACACACAACACGTACGTCTCCACCCGGATCAATCAGCCTTACAGGAAAAAAAACACACTATCTCTCAGTTGGTTGTACCCTGGCAGTTAGATACTGACATAGTGTCCGGCAGAATAACTAACGTTGGTGTGTGTGTGTGTGTGTGGTAAACACACACACACACACACACACACACACACACACACACACACACACACACACACACACACACACACACACACACACACACACACACACCTACACGTCATTTTGAATAGTGACATTTTGTACATCAATGGTTTTGCACCAGCTGCAAGCACAGAGAACAGTCACTTTCATATATATATATATATATATATATATATATATATATATATATATATATAATATATATATATATATATATATGTATATCCATTCACAGCAGCTGTTTCGCCAGATTCAGAACTGTTGTGGTTTTGTTGGTTTGGAGTTGGGGGGTTGGGGTTTTGTGTGTGTTGGGGTTGGGGGGGGGGGAGGGTTGGGGTTGTGTGTGTGTGTGTGTGTGTGTGTGTGTGTGTGTGTGTGTGTGTGTGTGTGTGTGTGTGTGTGTGTGTGTGTTTGCTCAGTTCCTGGCTAGAGCTCCGAGGAAGGGTCAGGATACCCTGGTGGTTTAGAGTGATGCGATCGTGATCTACTTACTGACCCTGGTTCGAATCTCGTTCAAGAGAATTTTTTTCCTCTGGAGTTAACATCAATGCCAACTCCACTCCCCCAAAAGTCCGTTGGATGATACTATAAACCGTGGGCCGTGTGCGAATGCACGCAGAACATCTTGCGCACACGATTAAAACCCTTTCCACTGTTTGGAAGAGTAGGCCATTGTGTGACCGGTGGGAACGGATGACAAAATTTACAAAACTGCATACACACAAGGACTGGATGTTTTAAAAAAAAAAAAAAAAAAAGCACAGCAGTGCTCATTCCATTTATCCTCGAAAAAAAGCATAAAGAATAGTATACTTTTTTTTAAAATTCACCAGTTGGGAGATTTTTGCGGATGCAGCCGTTGTTTTACTGCACATGATACTAAACATATGTTACCGTTCTGCTAAAAGGTAAAAATGAAAGGTGTTCCCATAACCTATGCGATGATCGTAGGGGAGTAAGATGTCAGAGACCTCTCAGCTTCTCTAGGGACCAGCATATTGAGGGCGGCGCCCATCTACTCTCTCTCTCGCTGCTTTACTTTCCCTAACCCTAAAGAGGGCAGGTACCTATTTACAGCTGGGTGAACTGGGGAGACTGTACTGAAGCCAAGGCGCGCAAACGGTCACCCATCAACTTGGTAATCACGCTCGATGCTGCTTAACTTTTGCTTGGGGAAAGCGAGTGCTCTGACCACTGAGCTATCCCGTTCTGCTACTGCACATGATACCAAAACACATGTTACTCTCCCAATGTCTGTTCCTGCACCACCGCATCCTCTTCCCCTCCTTCCTTTGACTTCCTTGACACTTTCCTCGCTTAATATCACTAATAGTTGAAGAGAACAGCAACAACACAAACCCATGTACACAAGATTGCTCTCTCTCTCTCTCTCTCTCTCTCTCTCTCTCTCTCTCTCTCATCTCTCTCTCTCTCTCTCTCTCTCTCTCTCTCTCACTCTCTCTCACACACACACACACACATACACACACACATACACACACACACACATACACACACACGCGCGCGTGAGCGCGCGCCTGTATGCCTGCAAGCTGGCTTACGAACATACACATGTGCACAACCTTACTTACACACACGCGCACGCAGGCACGCATGGCCAAACCATACAAAGTCATTATGAAGGACATCGGGTATTATTCTCGCCTTTTCTCTTTCTAAAATCCAAGCAATAGAAAGAAAAAGAGAACAGTACAATTAAATATATATACATAATTATATCTATATATCTATATCTATCTATCTATCTATATCTATATCTATATACATAAACAAAAAAGGAACTGATGGTTTTGATCTATTTTATGCTAAACTCCTGGGTCCCAACTTGAAGAGTTAGCGACCTTGAAGGACAAACCAAGGCGAACCATGATTTAAAAAAAGTAGGCCGTACATTGAAAAACAATTAAAAAGACAGGTTATAACAGGAACCATACAAAGAAAGAAAACACAGGGAAACGGCAGTGTGAGATAAACAATCAGGGACAAACTTAAACACCGACATAACAAGCACTCCAAGAGATAACTATGTACTCACGCTTAGATAAACAATACTGAAATTATCCCTGTGGTTTGTTGGGTTTTTTTTTGTCATCTGAAGAAAACCCGAAAAATGTATCACAAACACACACACAAGCAAGCTTGTTGATGGTCTAGGATGTTTTTTTACATTGTGTTGTTTGGGTATAGTGTCTATTTTGAGCATAATTTCACGTTAATAAAAACAAACTAATCAAAGGAGGAGGTGAAGGTTATATAGTTTATAGAGCAAAGTGACGCCCCATACTATGTTGTTTTCAAACTTTTCAAAATGTAAAGGGAGCGAGATAAAAAAAAAATTGATTTATTGTTCATACTTTTTTGAAGAACGATTGTTTTGTTATGATGATAAGATTTTCAGCTCCCAAATTACCCATTTTTATTCAGTTTTGCATGTTATATATAAAATAAATAAATTTACATGATACATGAAATGAAATATAAGATGTCAATGCATAATCAAAGTACAACAGAACATTATCTTGCAAAATATCATCAATATCAATTTAAAAAATATATATATATATATAAATATTCCAAACAAATTAAAGACATTGACAGAGCGAAAACTCTTAAACCCACAGAAGGACTATAAAATTAATGTAAAAGAATAATAACAAATAAATAAAACAAAGAATAATAAATACAAAAAGGGAAAAAATAGAAAAAGTAGAGCCACTTAAAACAAAAAAATAACGTGCAAGTGATGTTAATAAGTCAAATTATTAAATTTGTTCTGTTGATTGAATTTGGTCTACACTATAAGCTTTGAGCGTCTTGTTGCTCCTAATATGTATACAACCAGTTTGTTTTCGTTTTATGAATTGACTTATCAAACTAGTTTGACGAGCACAGATGAACAGGTAAAGACTGTGGGGAGAAGGGGGGAGAAGAAGGTTGGGGGGGGGGAGGGGCTAAGCTAAGGGAAGAGATTAAGCCGGAAGATGCGTCACTCGCTGTCCTCCAATCGGATTAGGCCAACAGTGGGTTATCTGCTCACGCCCACGCGTCTCCTACATCCAAAATAGTTGCGCCCTTGATATGAGGAACGTGTTGAATCAGCGCGCCAGTTCAGTCACCACCATGCCTGTTATCTAAAGCAGACACATATACACCACACACACACACACACACACAGAGGCAGGCACGTGGACCCAGTCTTCTCTCTCTCTCTCTCTCTCTCTCTCTCTCTCTCTCTCTCTCTCTCTCTCTCTCTCTCTCTCTCTCTCTCTCCACACACACACACACACACACACAGAGGCACAGCGAGTTTCGTAGAACCGGATGGGAAAGGCACACAGGAGTGTGTGTGTGTGTGTGTGTGTGTGTGTGTGTGGTTGCAACATTTCGGTTTTAGTATCAAACCACGCTAGAAGCTGGGGTTGGTCATTTTAATCTTCTTTTTTTTTTGTACTCACCAACATAGCTCAGTCTGCGCTTATCAATATCAGAGTTTAACATTTGACTTTGCTGTAAGTTGCAAATTGATTAGAAAGGCAATATCGAAGTGACTGGACTATGGGACTACGAACTGGCAAGGATATTAGCTGTTGATTATCACATACTTTTTCTTTTTCAAACCTTGATTCAAATGTATCGATTTGTCAACTAGAGTGCTTATTTATAAGCTTAAGCTTGTTCTACCCATACTTCATGAGTTGCTGCTGTGTGTTGATTGAAGTTTGAAAAATGGTGGTTGTTTTTGAAGAGGGGAGGTGGTTCTCTTCCTCGTCTAGAGCTCTGAGGTTGACCAATGGTGATATTCTGCTTATGACCGTTTTTACCTACCTTAAGGTAGCCGCATTCCGACTTCAGGGGGAAATTGCCGTTTAAAAAATAGCCAACTTTTTGTTAATCGAGAACATGCTGACACTGGTTCAGAACCATCCAACTGAGTTTCTGAAAATGTTATAATGTCTCCATTAATATAAGAATAGAAGATATTGCTCTTAGATCAGAATATCAGTTTAAAGGACTCAAGTCTCGTCACCATAGTAAAAAGGTGGCTGGAACACTGAACGAGTAACAATACCGCTTCCATCAGTAAGTAGGCCTACACTGAACAAACAACAGTTTGCTGTCAAACAATTGGTAGTCTGAAACTGTATCAAGAGATGTTGCTGTTGAAGTCAAATTATAGTCCTTTTCCAGAATTTCTGATATCAGGACTGTGGACAGAGGCCAGAAGGTCATGAGGTCTCCCACTTCAGAGCTGGGGCTACCCCCCAAAATCGTACATCTCTGTTGAAGCAATGAGAGCATCTCCAGCACAAAGCAAACACCGCAGTACCGCACTGAATTGAAATACTTTATTTTATGACAACAGACAGCTAAACTTAAATGATAACAATGATACCATATGAAAACAGTGCACGTAGTATTTTCGGATAAATCCAAACGAGTTTAGACTACATACAAACATGACTGCAAACAGATCTGTGTGGGATGAAGTGCTTCCTTTCCTGGGATGCTGTAACAAACAGGGTTGTTGTTTTTTCGCCCTTTGGGTTCAAGCAATTGCTTCCTGGTGCACTTGTGTATTTTTTCATTACACTTTTTTTCCTGGTCTACTTAAATTTCACACTGTTGAATAATTTTCTTCCTTTTTGTCCGTGTAAAAACATGACTATGTATGTTTAAATGTAAAATTTACTGTCTGCAATAAGCAACAATGTGGGGTGGGGGCTAAATTAAAATAAGCTAAAGCTTGATGCCTTTCTTCTGCTGTAGTGTTGTCTGCTTATGTCGTATGTCTATTGAACTAACAAAGTTTACACCGAACAATTGTCTGCTTATGTTGCATGTGTATTGAATAAACAAGGTTTAAACCGAACAATTGTCTGCTTATGTTGTATGTGTATTAAATAAACCATGTTTAAACGGAACAATTGTCTGTTTACGTTGTTTTTGTATCGAATAAAACAAATGAAATCAATCAGACTGTATCTTCACTCTATGCATGGAAAGACCAATATTGGGCGTTCCCTAACTTAACACCCTGGGGGTCACCCACAATATGCACTTTTGTCTCACTCATCCCACCAGGAGAATCACCTTGGAAAAAAAAGAACAAGGGTACCACACAAACTTGAGGTCAAACTGACTCTGGATGTATGATGTATGTGACAGGGGTCATATATTTAACTCAGGCTCGTGCAGGGGTCTGGCGCAGATGCTTTATAAATAGAATTGTGCTATTTTGGGGGTGGCCTGAGGTGCCGAAGTGGGATGACTTGCTGCCACAGTCCCTAAATCCGATGATAATTCCGCTGGGACTCTATAATATAATCTCAACTAACTAGCCGCCGCTGTAGTCTAGTGGTTAGGGCGTTGGACACGTAATCTAAAGGTTGCGGGTTCGATCCCAGCCTTCGGCTATGGCGTTGTGCCCTTGGAAAAGGCACTTTACGGCTATTTTCTCACCCCACCCAGGTGTAAAAGGGGTACCAACCTTGTGTTGGGGGTTAACCCTGCGATAGACTGGCGTCCTATCCAGGGGGGAGTCTATGACTCTCAGTCGCTTAACGCCACAGAAACCGGGATAAGCACCGGCCTGATGAGCCTTAGGCTCGGGACAGACTTTAACTTTTAACTAACTAAGCCTGATTTTGAGTTCCTCTGTGTTCCATTGCTCAGTTCTAACAATTAACAGCCACGACTCATGAAACGAAAGTATAACAAGGATTCCTGGTATCATACGCCTACTTTGATTCGATAAAACATTAAACAAAATTTCAGCTTGTCATAGACACTGTTATTGGTTAAACTTCGCTGAGACCAGATTAGTGACTCTGTGCGCCCTACTGCAAACAGATCACACATACAGACAGGGGCACCTAAAATCATCAAAGAGTCATCATTGGAAATGTTGTGTCTTGGGCATGAAATTAGTTCTACCAGTTATTCACACATTTTTATCATTTAAAAAAAAACCCAGCAACAACAACCTAACAACAGCAAACTATGTCTGCCCTTCACAGCAGTTGAGCCAAATCTCCTGGACTTGTTTTTACTTGTTTTCTTTTTTGGGGTTTTCTTTTTTTTTTTTTTTTTTGTTTGAACCCGCTATTTTTTTTTCTTCAGTAGACATAGGCCTATCTCTTTGAGTCTACAAAGTTATAAAAACAACGACAAAAACACCAACAACGTTTGCTGTCCTTCAAGTTTACAGACTCTAGCTATCTTTATTTCCTGTGTTATCTTTGTGTCCTATTGTCTTTCTTTAAAAAAAACAAAAACCTCTCTCTCTCTCTCTCTCTCTCTCTCTCTCTCTCTCTCTCTCTCTCTCTCTCTCTCCTCTCTCTCTCTCTCTCTACTCTCTATTTTTTTATTATATATTTTATATATATATATATATTTTTATATATAATATGTGTGTGTGTGTGTGTGGTGTGTGTGTGTGTGTGTGTGTGTGTGTGTGTGTGTGTGTGTGTGTGTGTGTGTGTGTGTTTTAAAAAAACAGGGTCCTCATTTCTTTCGTTATCTTTGTAGTGTCTTGTTGTTCCAAAGAAAGAGGAAAAAAACAACAACAACCCTACATTACAAAACACACGCAACTTTAACTATCGTGATATCTCCGCCTTGTCAAATATGATAAATACATTTCTCAAAAAACCACTTTGTCTGCACTTTTGGGGTAAACACAACAATTGAATGAGACCTGACACAGATATTTAGCTTTTTATCTGCATTATCTGTCTGATTCCCGCCAAGGTTATCTAGAAACAAGGGATTGTGTAGTGTGTGTGTGTTGTAGTGTTTGTGTGTTGTGTGTGGTGTGTGTGTGTGTGTGTGTGTGGTGTGTGTGTGTGTGTGTGTGTGTGTGTGTGTGTGTGTGTGTGTGGTTGTGTGTGTGTGTGTGTGTGTGTTGTGTGTGTGTGGTGTGTGTGTGTGTGTGTGTGTGTGTGTGTGTGTGTGTGTGTGTGTGGTGTGTTTGTGGGGACTGGCTGTCTATCCACACGACACTCCAGCCAGCCCACAATTTCGTTGCACTGTCGTCACGTAGACTGTGTCTGTGTCGTTATCTCTGTTGTTTTTGATGTTATCTAAAGAGCCCAAATCTACTACTACTACTACTATTACTACTACTACTACGACGACGACGACGGCGATAGCGAAATGAATTTAATCGTTGTGACCTCGCAAGCTCGCACGTGTTGGGAACTGCGTGCAGATGTTATGACAAATGTCGTGACTGTTTGTGTGTGTGTGTGTGTGTGTGTGTGTGTGTGTGTGTGTGGTGTGGTGTGTGTGTGTGTGTGTGTGTGTGTGGGTGGTGGGGGTAGGAGGGGGAGGGTTAGTGTGTGTGTGTGTGTGTGTGTGTGTGTGTGTGTGGTGTGTGTGTGTGTGTGTGTGTGCACGTGCACCAACGCCGTGCATGCGCCAAGCATAGGGCTAGCAGATGTTCGGTCAATCATGGGCTTAACTTGTTTGATTATAAAATCTGTTGCAGAAGTGAAGTAAATAGCAAGTCAGTCAAACCTGACCCGAAAAATAAAGATCTAGTATTCTCTATCACCTCTCCCCCTCCCTTTCCTATTCCTGAACTGACCAGCACCCCCTGCCCCCCTTTAAAAAAAAAAAAAAAAAAAGACATTTTTTGTTTTTATTTCACCCTACAACCAAAAAAGTCCTCTTAAGACTATTATCACGTCAACAAACTCCTCTCTCCTTCGCTTTTACACCGTCAGATGTGACTAGGAAAAATACGGGCATTTCTTTTCCAGCTCCTCTCGTGGACGGTACAACTTGATTTGCAGGGTTTCTCCGTCAGCCATACAATCTTCCTCAGGTCGCTGTATAAAAGGTAAAGGTGCCCCATAACCTATGTGGTCGTAGTGGAGCGAGGCATCAGAGACCTCAGCTAGTTTCTCTAGAGGCCAGCATATTGAAGGTGGCGCTCATCTCCTCTCCCTCACTTCTTTACCTTCCCTGACCCTAGAGAGGGCAGGTACCCCCATTTACAGTTGGGAGAACTGGATGCTATACTGAAGTGAAAGCCAATGACTGCAAACGATCCCCCATCCAATCGGGTGACCACGCTGGATGCTGCTTAACATTGGCTGAGGGAAAGCGAGTGCTCTGACCACTGCTATAGGAAGAAGGAAAAGCATGTTATTTGCTTACTTACGATATACAAAGACAGAGTGAGACTGCAGCAAGTTGTCTGCATTATGTCGGGAGAACTGACACACCTTCTCTTTTCCTTTGGTCCTCTCTCCCCCCCCCCCCCCCCCCCATCCCACCACCACCCCTCCCCCGTACTGTGCCCACACCATTCTTTGTTAGAGCCTGACATTTCTGGCATTCTCTGAGAGAATGGGCTGCCGGTCTGTCATGACATACTGATGAGACAGTTTGCATGTTAGCACATTGTTGGTGTTGTGTTATTGTAATTACTGTTGTTGTTATATTATTATCATTATCAACATCATCATCATCGTTATCACATCATCATCATCATCATCATCATCATCATCATCATCATCATCATCATCATTATTGTTATTGCTATTCAGTGTTATTTTAGGATCTTAGTTCTGCTATGAGCATCAGCATTTACTTTTTCTTTTTTTTTTTCTTTTTTTTTTTTTTTTTTTGGTCAACGGCAAAGGCTAATACAGCTACAGTCCAGAGTACAACAAAAACTTGTCCTACCTCCAAATTATGTGCGTCGTTGTTTTTTTTTTTAACAGGCTGCATCAAGTATTAGTCTAGATGTTTCTATTTGTCAGTCATAAAAGTAGGCTAATCACTCGTATGCTTGACCAAGAAAAAAGAAAAAAAAAGCTTTGTTTTTCTGGCAGTTCAGCCACCCATAAAGTTCGAATCCTTGCCCCAAATAATCAATGATATCATCAATCTCACACACGTACGTACACCCTTCTACTGACGCGAAAAAACTCTGACGGAATACAGTTGCATTTTTTTTTTTTTTTTTTTTTTGGCGCCCTCAACCTCTATGATGTTCACGTGGATTTAGCCACTTAGGGTCATTGGCTGGCTTTAGACGGATTGGTCTGCAACAGAACTCAGATAAACTGACACGCCCACTCTCCCCACCTGTGTGCCATCGAAAGTTATTAAACTGGGCCCTTTCTCTGCCAGAAACCTTTGTTTGTCTGGCTATTCAGCCACCTGTCACGTTCCAACCTATGGCCAAAATAATTATCGATATCATAAAATTCACGTGGGTGTCCTTTAACTGCCATACAAGGCTGACAAAATCAATCTCTCTCTCTTCTCTCTCTCTCTCTCTCTCTCTCTCTCTCTCTCTTCGCCTTGTTACTGGTCATGTGGGTCAAGCCACGTGATGTGAGTGGCTGGTTTATTATGTTGGTGTTGTTGTGATCGTGTTATCTTACGCCCCAGAGGACTTCTTGGGATACTTAGGCCCCTACTACACTTCTTTGAAGAAGATGGGACACGCCCATACCTTTCCTCTCCTCCTCCTGCCATCCAATCACATGCCATTTATTGTTCCTGCTTTGAACAGATTGAAAACTGACATTGTCTTAAGGTTTTTCTATAGATCTATTTACAGATTAATTTACGCTATACTTACGGCAGTAACTGTTTCAATTTTGCTTTTTGTTAAAATATTGTTTTCCTGTTGGCCCCAAAATCATTCTTAGTAGATTTCAAGTTTTGGGGGATTCAAAAGTCAGAACAGATTTATTTCTTGAGAGACAAGATTTGATTCATTAGATAACAGCAAGAGATGTCGGGACAGTTTTTGTTGGGTTCGTTCTCACTGCTGTATTGTTTTACTGTTTAAAAAAAAAAAAAAAAAAAAACCAACCAACAACAACTAGATAAACCGTGCAGATCAGCTTGTAACAAAAAAACCCAAAACAACAAAGACGCAATGAGACAGTTACCAGAAGGTGGTTTGTGCACACGAAGCTAGTATCTTCTTGGAAACTCTTTGTGATTCAAAATTTCCTTTCAGA
The DNA here is from genome assembly GCA_030674155.1 of Stramonita haemastoma. Lineage (NCBI taxonomy): Eukaryota > Metazoa > Mollusca > Gastropoda > Neogastropoda > Muricidae > Stramonita > Stramonita haemastoma. The sequence continues at coordinate 42,358,803 of CM060323.1, forward strand.
CAAAAAAAGATAAATATTTTCCTGCCCAAGATATCTGTCAAATGTAATCTATGAATGACATTTAAATACATGGGAAAATAATTAATACGCTTAGAATGTAACATGCGCTTGTACTAAGCCATTACCTTGTGAACATGTATCATTTCATGAAGCCTAAGCCTAGTTTATTTAAAAGAACCCGGCATTGAAATTCCGGCGAAGGAACTTGTTAATTAATACATTTCTTCATAGGCAAGAAATGACTGATTTAGTTTTTTTTTTTTAGTTTTTTTTTTAGTCTAATGCTACCAAGTGCTGCAGACTATAAACAAACATCAGCAAACCAAACGGTCGTTTGTTATGCATTGTCATAATGTCTTTGAATTTTTTTCATTTCCAAAGAAGGAAACAAGATAAAAACACACACACACACACAGTGTCCGACTGTGGTGCAGTGATGCAGAAAGTAAGCCATCCCAATACTGATTAAAACAAAAATGATGACGATGATGATGACAAAAATAACAACAGCAATAATGATAAGAACAATTCCTGCCTAGTGAGGGGTTATCTTCCAAACCAATTGGCTGAGGACGATCAGCATATTATAGGCATATTATAGCACTCTTAGCCTCAAATAACCCTTTTTGTTGTCTGTTGTTTTTAACCTTGTTGCTGCTGCTGCTGCTTTTTTTGTTTTGCTTTGCTTTTACTGTACACATCCATACAGCCTCATCACAATGAAGACACAGAGACGTGGATCTGTAGGCCTACCTGTGGTGAGGTGACACCTATGATAAAACAACTGATTTTTCATGAACCTGTGAAACGTCTAAAATTCTTTATTATTTTTTCATTATCATTCAGTCCAATCTGACCATTGCAAGAATATAGTAGGCCTACCCTGATCTGGGTTGGTTCACTGTGGAGTGCATCCATGCACCTCTTCACTCACTGACCCCAGGGGGGAAGGGATTGCCTAGTGGTCAGAACATTGCGCTCGCAATTTGACGACCTGGGTTCGATTCCGGTCGGGTAAATTTTTCTCCTGGAGTTGACATCATGATCAGTGCTGACTCCACTCTCCCCAAAGTCCTTCGGAATGAGACTATAAACCGAGGCCCCGTGTGCGAACGCACGCAGAACATCTTGCACACACGTTAAACCTGTTCCGCTTTTCGTAGGAGTAGGCCATTGTGTGCCGGTGGGAACAGATGACAATATTTACAAAACGGCATACACACGGGGACTGGATGTTAAAAAGAACATGAGTGCTTATTATATTCCATTATCCTCTATATAAAAGAATAAATAAATAAATAATGAATAAATAATAAATAAAACCCCAAATATTTAAAACCATGATTAAAGAAAAAGCTTGATATACATATAAAACCATCAAACCATGAATGAATAAACACCGAAACCTGATAAATGAGATGCAAGATTCTCCCGACACCACTCCCCCACCCTCCAGGAACAGTCATCAGTAATCAATGATTTGTTGACTTTTGGATTCAGTGTGGCAAAGGGGCAACGTAGGTTAACTAACCCCCCCCCCCCCAATCTGTATCTAGGCTACTGGTTTGTACTGATGTAAAGTAGTGATGATGATTTATTAGGTAAAGTGATTGTTCCACTAATTTGTAAACAACATGACCAGTTACGAACACGTACTAGGAAGTGAAACTACCTATTGTCTGAAAAAATGTCAGTGTGCACTTCTCAGTATAAGGTATACGACTGCTTTGCAATCGATATTAAGCATACAGCCATGTAAAAGAAATGAAGACATAAATATAGAGATCAATATGAAGTAGATGAATAAATAGACAGATAAATAAATATATATATATATCATTTATATATATATATATATAGATATATATAGATATAATATATATATATATGTCTGCTGGGAAACAACTAGGAAATAGGAGCCAACTTCTCTGGTAATACTGAAACAAAAACAATAACTTTCTAAGACAGCATGCGGGAAATAAATAAAGTGAATAAATCATAGAGACGTTTTCCCCTGGTGTGACATTTTGATAAACTGCAAATTCAGTGATTGTCACAAGCACATGACAGATACGAGTCCTGCATTTTGTGAACAATGTCTAAAGCAGACCGATTAACGAAAACAAAAACAAAGCAAATCACAAAAAATCATAATGTTACATTGGCACGCACACGCTCTCGTGTGTCGCTGGGAGTCACACGCATACTAGCTAATACAGTGATTCAGTCTCTGTATGTGATAAGATATGCTCGTTTCAACAAAATACTAATATAGGTAGGCCTTTTCTCATAGGCCATGTGGGTATTACAGGAACATTTCAGGCCGGCAATGTCACGGTAAAACTTGAGATATATATTATTTCGAAATGCAACGCTTTTTCACTGCGACATTAAGCGGCCTTGCCATTGGTTATTACCCAATCGCGCCATGAGTCGGAGCATGAATGGAGGGCCGGGGGATACCGATGCGTCATCAACTACCCCCACCCTACCCCCCTTATCCAACTCTCACCACTCATCTGGTCTATTCTTCCTTCTAATTATTTTTTTTTCTTTAATCGAATAAATCACCAATTAGATGTGCACAACAAGGTAACAGTAACACTCAGTCTAAAGCGCATCTATTACTCAAAACAGAAAAAAGCGTGCTTGGCATGTGTGAATAAACGTATGGAGAACACGCCCTCTATTCATAGTAGGGCTTGTAGTGGCGTGATGTTCATTATCATAGTATGGGCTGATCGTGTGGTTTGTTTGGAGCTAGCTGCCATGCGCGCCGTGACGTCACCAAACTGAGCCGGAGAACACAGTCGGCAGATCAGTCGTGTTGTGAGAACAGTTCTGTCCTGTGTACTTAAAACACGGTCCAAAACTTGTAGTTCAAAAACAGAGTTTAATCATAGCGGACAGAACTTAAAACCGGCTGCAGGAGTTGATTACTTAAAGTGGTATTTAAGTCTAATTGAAAGTCATTGGAAGAGCCGGCAGGCAGTTCCTTTTTACACCCTCGGTAGTTGCGCTCGTTTACAGAATTGACGTTCCAGTCAAGAGAGGCGCGGGGGTCACGGTTGCTGTCTGTGACTTGTGACAATTTTATTTGTCAAAATTTGTTAGTTTGAGCTTTTGTGAAGGGAAGAGAAAGAAAATCATCTGGACAATGTGGAAACGATCATGGAGCCTGCATTTACTGACAGCGATGCTGTGGATTTGTGTTACAAGCTGGGCGTCGGCAGCAGCAGCCGACGAAAATGGTAAGTTGGGGCATGCTATGCCAACCACGCCTTGTAGTCTTCGGTTGCAGTCTAAGTGAAAGAGAGGAAAAAAACTGATTTTTTGTTGATGGTAAACGATCTAGACAAATAATACAACGTGTTGGGAAAATTGTGATGACAGTTACTTTGATTTGTTGCTAATAAACATGTTAAAGCAACAGTACAAATTCGAACGAGCTGATTATTGATTTTTATGCTAGAACTTCTAGAAGCCGAGAAACCCCAGTCTCCTGCATCCAGAGCCTCGTCGCTAGTAATAAGTTTTATTTCCAAGCTTCTAACAGCTTGAGATTGTACCAAGTATGAAATGTAATTAGTTTTTGCAGTGATTGTTCATGTGAGGCATCTTTTGTGTGTGCAGCCTGTTCCACCACGCACTTTACATGTGCCAACGGTCGGTGCATTTCTCTAGCATGGATGTGTGATGGCGATGATGACTGCCTTGATAATTCGGACGAGAGCAACTGCAGTGAGTAGGATTTGTTTTTATGTCGGTCGTTTGTTGATGTTTTGTGCGTGATACGTCATGAGTTTTTGTTATTGCTTATGGGTTGAAGTGCTGTGATTGTTGTGAAAAGGGGAAAAAATCGATAACGGTAGTGGGCTAGTTTGACCGAACCGGGCAGACATGATGATGAAATCTTGTCTGGGCCAGTGGGGGCTGTGTTATGGTTCTTGAGTGATAAACTGTTGTTGAATCGAGGTGGTAACCTTGGTTGACTGATATCACGCCCCCTCAGGGTGTCGATCGAGATAAATCCGCTACCCGTGGCAATCGCAGTGCTTGGCATAGAGCCCTGTCTGTTTGTACTCGGTGCCCACTGTTGAAATTTTACACGCATGTGTTGGCAGGAAGGTCTGCCATTTGATTGGCTGAAAAGCATCAGGCGAGATCGCTAGCCGGCTTTTCGACCAATCAGAAAGCGCCTGCTCAGGGTGTGTTTCTGACCCGATGGAGACCTTCAAGAAAGCTCACTGAACTCGCCGGTTTGCATACCGATCGTTCCGGAAAGTTTTCCACATCCCAAATTGAAAACTACAAACTCAGATCGTTTAATATACATTCACATTTATCCAATATAATTGAAAGAACATTAATCAGCCCAAAGGCACACAACATAACCCGTTTTACAAAAGAATACCCGATTTATCGATTAATTACCGAGTTCCTGATGATAAGGTGATGTGCAATTGACCTGAGGAATGTGGGTCACCGGTTGCATAAATTGCCACGTGCGACATTTCGCTGTCTGCTGATCATGTCATTATGACAATGAGTAGACCGGCAATGTTTTTTGTTTTTTTTCTTAACTGAGAAGAACCCAGTCAGCTAGTGATAGATAGACCACATTAGTGATACATGAATTCCAACTGAAAATTAGTACACTCCCTCATTTGCATTAGACACCTTTCCTGTTTTCTTTGCAAGAAAACTTATTTTTCTTGAAAGGGGGTGGGGTCTTCTATGATATAACATTAAAGGTGAATCGTTATTTAGTGTATACTTTGAATGTTAAAATCAGTAGTTTGAAATTTACACTGGCTTGGTACATTTGTAGATATTGTCACACTTAACAGTATTGTACAATATGATCTTATGTTTTATTATGTGTATAGAAGAAAAAAGCAATAAACTATGCATGTCACAACAGATTTAATATATCAAAAGAAGTAATGTCTTGGGAAGGTTTGACTCAAATGAAGGGGATTTCATATTCCAAGGTAGTGAAGAATAGAGCAAACTGTAAGAGATACTTTTTGCTATCCCATTTAATGGAGTCTGGTTTAAAAAAAAACATAGTTGTCATCTATCAGCCTTGCTTAAAGGACGAACTGATTTTGCTGATGAAGACAGTACAGAACTTAGTTCTTTATTGATTTGCTTGTAACACACACACACACACACACACACACACACACACACACACACACACACACCAGGTACATAAACACACACAGATAGTGAGATACATAAGCACACATGTATACAATGTATACAGATACAAACACATTATTATTATTATTATTATATTAAACTTGAAAAGTGCTATAATTTGATAACAGTTTTAGCTACAAATTAACTAACACGCCTTCCCTTCTGACCCATCAGCTGAGACGACCTGTAAGAGTCGTACTTCAAGTGCAAGGGTGATGGCAAGTGTATACCTGAAGGCTGGAAGTGTGATGAAGCAACTGACTGCGCTGACGGATCAGATGAAAACTTCCTGAATGCAGTGAGTATTGTACAGCATGTGTAGGGGGGAGTGTGGCTGCAAGTGAGAATGAACCCAACACCTTTAAACTCGTATTTTTGCATCTTTGTCTTATTACACCACACAACACACACACACACACACACACACACACACACACACACACACACACACACACACACACCTTCTCTCTCTCTCTCTCCTCTCTCTCCCTCTCCTCTCTCTCTCTCTCATTTCCATTTTTAACTTCAAGTATATATCTCTTTCCTAATTTTTTTTTTTTTTTCTTGATTTGTTTTTTTTTTTGCTTTTCCTGCTGGTATCTTTGTTCTGTACTTAATTATGTCGCAAAGCCTGTGTGTCCTCAGCAGTTTTTTTTTACCTTGTTCACTCCCAGCAAGCACACTGTGATTCTACTTTATGATTCGCGCAGTGTGGACTGGTGTTTATCTTACTGATGCCTGGTTGTGTTGTGTTCCACAGACACTTGTGACGACGACGAGTTTCAGTGCGGAGCCAACTCCACATGCATCAAGCGTTCCTGGATGTGTGACGGAGAGGACGACTGTCTTGATGGGGAGGACGAGAAGAATTGTGAGTAATGGCCCCCTGGAAAGTCACGGCTGTAATCTGAAAAGAGAGCTTGCTGGTGTGCTCTGCATTTTTTAGATGCTGAGGGGGGAAATGGAAGTGTTTTGATGTGAAATCCAAGTTTGAAGTGTGGTTTTGTTTTGTTTGGTTAGCGATGGTTTTGTTTATTCTCATTACCTGCAGTCTTGTCACACACTGAGTATTTTTCTGGCACACAGGCACTTGCCTAGAGAAGGTGATTGTTTTGTCCTTGGTGATAGGTCTTGCCTTGTCTTCTTCTGTTTTTTGTTGTTTTTTTAAAAAGAAAGTTGGAAGTGTTTTCATCATTTTTAGGGCTGTAAGTTTGGTAAATCACACCCTGAATTTTTTAAAGTTTATTTGTAAAAAAAAAAAAAATAAAATAAAATAAAAATGCAACTTTGTGTACTTACCAAAAATGTGTAGAAAAATATTTTTAAAATGGGAATGATATAAAACAAGTAAAAGTAGAAGTTTTGTGTTTGCGTTTGTTTGAAATAAGTGTGCAAAATGATGACGTGGGGAAAAAAAACTTGGTTGATTTCAGGTAAGAAGGCAGAATGCGAAGACCCGACTGATTTCCAGTGCAAAAGCAGCGGAGAATGCATTGCCGAAAGCTGGGTGTGCGACTCTCACGAGGACTGCAAAGATGGGAGTGATGAAAAAGATTGCTCTGGTAAGTCATTTATAGATTGTTTTAGACCTAAATAATCTGTTCTAAAGATAGGTTTATTATAACTTGTGTAAACACTTTCTTTTTCTCCTCTCCTTCTCTTCCCCCTCTCTCTCCTCTCTCTCCCTGTCTCTCTCTTCTCTCTCTCTCTCTCTCTCTCTCTCCTCTCTACTCACCTCACACTCTCTCTCTCTCTCTCTCTCTCTCTCCTCTCTCTCTCTCTCTCTCTCTCTCTCTCTCTCTCTCCTCTCTCTCCCTTTCCCCTCCCTCCCTCCTCCCTCCCTCTGAAAAACAAAGTTGGCTGACTCCAGACTGCATTCCTTGTTGTTTGTTGTTTACAGTGCATGGTGAGTGTGAGGAAGGCAGCTTCAGGTGGCGACAACAACAACTGCATCAAGAGTGAATGGAGGTGCGACAAACACAAAGACTGCAACGACGGCAGCGACGAAGAAGGTTGCCCAGGTGAGTGTGGAGCAGAGCCAGTAACTGTTGGTTAGTGAAAGGGCTTATTTTATGCATTCTTCTAGCTCCTTACAAAAGCCCTCGCAAGCCACATGACTTTACAACACACACGCACGCATACACACGCAGGCATACACACACACACACAACACACACACACACACACACACACACACACACACACACACACACACACACAAAATAAACACAACACTCTCTCTTGCAGCTCAGCACAACACAACTCTCTCTCCCTGCACCTCAGTCTTGTTACCTATTCTCTGCATGGGTACAGAAGCAGTTACCTTAGTAGTGGTTGGGAGGAGGGGGGGGGGGATCTCTATTGAGAAGTTAACTATTGACGTGATTACTTTTTTCTTAAATCCAATATTCAAAATTTTCTTTCCTTTTTTTTTTCCTTCTCCAGAATTCTACTGTGGAAGATTCGAGTTTGCCTGCGCCAATCAGAAGTGTATCCAAGATTCCTGGAAGTGTGATGGCGATGATGACTGCGGCGACAACAGCGATGAGCTGAACTGCCCACTCCGTCAATGACAGCTGCCGCGAATCGGAGTTCCAGTGCAAGACCTTGGACCGCATGTGCATCCACATCTCCTGGAAATGTGATGGGGATGACGACTGCGAGGACCATTCTGATGAAAAGCAATGTGAGTAGATGTGTGATAATTCGCTATCAAAAGCCTTTTGTCCAAAAAAAAAAGTCTGCCTTCTAGATTTTTCAAATGATTTCTTTTATAGGAATCTAAAGTGTTTGAAACTTTGAATTTTTTTTTTTAGTCTAAAAGAATTTTTTAAATTCCATAGCCTGTTGGGGTAAACAGATGTTTAAATAAGACAACACAAATCTTTCTTGCCAGTATGAGGTAATTTGTAAGAAGGAAAAAGTAATGTTGCATCAATATCGCGATCAATTTTGTTTCTGTCTGTGAATCAAAGTGGCCGTCAGTAGTTGAAAACTTTTGGTATAGTGGTAGAGTGAATTAGCCCTGGGTTTTTTACCTAGTGTTTCCATGGTTACAGGCAACATCACCTGCAAAAGTGACCAGATCCTGTGTGACACCTACTGCATCCACGAGTCGCTGCGTGTGACGGACAGGTGGACTGCCTGAACGGCTCTGACGAGGAAAACTGCCCTAGTAAGCTGACAAGTTCACATTTGATCTCCTCTGCTCTCGCTCTCTCTCTTCTCTCTCTCTCTCTCTCTCTCTCTCCTCTCTCTCTCTCTCTCTCTTCTCTCTCTCTCTCTCTCTCTCTCTCTCTCATGCAACACACAACATATACAAACACACTTTGCTTATTCATTTATTCACATCTTTGTAGCTTTCAAATGGTCTAAAAATTAAATAAAGTTTTAGTTAAACTGTTTATACCAACTATGGTTTTTATCCTTTTAGGGCTAAAGTAAGGAAAACTTTTGGGGTTTTTTTTTTTATTGTTTTGTATATGTTATCCTATACAGTTAAAAGTGAGGCAAACTCGCTGATATTTTTTTGGTCCTTGTTTTAACTCTAAAGGATTGTAATACATTCATGATTGATTGTTTTTCCAGCAACATCAGTGGGCCAGGCGTGTGCCAATGACACGTTTGATTGCCTTGGTGACGGCTCGGAGTGTATCGCTTACAAGCTGGTGTGTGATGGCTGGAATGACTGCAGCAACAGGGCCGACGAACAGACAAAAGATGGCCCCTGTCCTCGTAAGTATCCGTCTATCTTTTTTTTTTTGTTTCGGTTAATTTTTTGTTATTTTGAAATCTTGCTAGATTTCTTTTTTTTTTTTTTTTTTTTTGCATGCCATGTTGGCATTATAAAGTATATGAAAGGCATAGCATGATTGAAAAGTTCTGTTTTCAGAAACGAAATTTGGCTCAGTTAGCATTGCATGTTTGGCGTAAAAGTTTTATTTTTTTGTCATGAGTTGATATGTTTCTTTGAATGCAAAGCTACGATTTACATTAGAAATTTTGTTGCGTAACCTTTGGCCAACAGTTTTGTTTTAAAAATTGGTTTCTACTACTTTGCATTTTGGATAACTGCTAATTATGCTTTTTTTTCTTTTTTTTTTTTTTTTTTTAAGCTGATGCATCTTTTTATAACAGATAAGCATGATTCTTTATGCTTTGTGCATTTTTACAGCAGTTAAGCATGAGTTGAGACAAGCTTCCTTTTTTTTTTTTGTTGGTCAGTTTGAGCAGTTATCAGCTTTGACAATTATTTGTAATGCATGTGCCTGAAGAGACAAAACCCAACTAAGGCCTCTTTTATTATCCCTATTTCAGACATCAATCCTGGTAAATATTTTGGTATTTGATGTGTGGTTTAAGTGTTGGTAGTTTTATGTTCAAAGATGTTGTGAGAATATTATGTGGTGGCTTCGTTTGATCGGTGTTTTAGCAGTGTGTCATCAAGTAATCTACCCCCTTTTTTGGGGTGGGTGGGTGGGGGTTGTTGGTGTCCTTCCTATTCTGTCATCCTGTGCTGTTGTCTTCGGTCCTTTTGTGTACAGTGAAAACAGTCAAAAATGAAAGATGGTGTTTGATGGCAGAAAAAAAAATGTTGCTTTTAGTGAAAGTGTTCTTCCTTCCTCTTGCTTGGAATTATTTTTTTTTCTAGGACATTTCAGAGTTAAATAGGGGAAACTCTTATTTGGGAATATATTCAGTTCACAAGCTAAGATGAACAAAAAAAAAAACTAGGAGGGAGAAAATTGTTGATAAATGATTAAGTAAACAGTTTCTATTCCAAAGATCAAGTATTTTGATTGAAGTAAAACACTGACATGTTCAATTGGTATATTTCTTTGACAGCACACAATCGTGCTTATTGTGTGGATATGCAGTGCAATGTTTTATATGACCTTTACAAACTTAGGAGGAAATAGAGGTTAGGCCTGCCCATGTGTGTGTTTCACTGCCCTAGGTATTTGTTACACTGTCTTCCTCTTTTGATCTCTCCCTTTGTGTTTTTATTGTTGTCTCCTCAGATGTGGCCTCATTTTGAAAATCAGAAAATTAAGTGGTTGGAGCTTTCCTTGTAACAACTCTGTAGTGTTGGATTTAGTTTATTGTAAAGTGTCGGTCATTTTCCTGTCAAAACAGTAAAGGCTATGATGATGAGGGGAAAAAATCACGAAAGTGAAATTAAAAAAACTTCATGCATTTTTGTAATCTGTTTCAATTGGACTTGATTCAGCGATTTGCTTGATGTTGTAAATTCACTGAAAAGAATTCTCCTTACTAATAGAAACTTGTATGAAACAGAATACCAAAAAAAGATATGTTCATTACTGTTACTGTCATTTTGGATATCGAGCAAGAGAGAACCTCTGGAAAATCAAAACAAATCTTTTGTTCAGTGGAAAGGAAGTGTTAAACTATCTGTGAACCCTGTAGATTATTTTGCAGTCATTTGAAAAGTTGAACTTCCCTGGCTGTGTTTTTGTTTGTAGTGTTGTGACTGTGTTAAGACTGCACTTTCATTGTAGACCTTAGAACACATGATGGTGACAATTTTTCATCTTTTAAGACAAAACAAAAAAATCAAAGAGAGATGGGATGACATTGCATTGGTTCCTCACCGTTGCTTCGCCTTTTGTTGTACAGCATGCAAATTGTGTACAAAAAAGTCATTGTTTGTTGAAGGTGTTTCAGAATGTAGTGTTGAATGTTGTGTCCCATTTTGTCTTTGAAGAAGGCAAAACGGTTTTGCTGGCTTCATGTGTTGTAAATACCAGGTCATTTATTTGTGTGTGAAATTATGAAAGCACCTGTGACTTGGCATTTATTATTGTATCACCTTAATTTTCGTGTCGGAACAAATGTGTTTGCAAGCAGTTAAGTGAAAAGTTGATCAGGTGTAAGTTATTGTTTCTCTGAAGCCTGGCAGTTTATTTATCTTGGAAAACTTTTTTTTTTTTAATGTGCTGCAATATATTTTGCAATATGCAATACGAGAGTTAACTTTGTTTGGTGATATTCTGCAATTCCATTTCTGATTAAAAAATTAAGAAGAGTCTGCTTTGCTTTTCAATACCCTGTGTAAGGAATTTCTTCTAGATATTTCTTTTACAGAGCAGAAATGAAATTGTACATTTTCAACACCATTCACAAGAATTGGTGTGATTTTAAAGGCCAACATAAGATACAGATGTTTTTGTTTTTTTAAGAGAAAATACCAAGAAAAAAAAAATCGAACATATTTTATAAATGAAAGTACCCTGTCAGTTCTGTTTAAGTCATTGAAGATGTTCAGGATAAAAATTTTAAGCAACCATATATGCAAGTTTTCTATTTGGTAGGTAAATTTGCTCAGAAATGACATGCTTGTAAGGAGTGCATCGATCCAGAAGAAAGGCAAAACCTAAGTCTTCTCTCTCTGTGTTGCAGAAGAGAACCCGTGTGACTCCGACAATGGCGGGTGCCAGCAGATCTGTTACCGCAAGCCCGAGGGCGCCCTGTGCGACTGCCACAGGGGGTTCCAGTTCGCTAACGGCTCCACCACGGAGTGTGTGGACATCGATGAATGCCTGGTCCCTGGCCAGTGCTCCCAGAAGTGCCTCAACATCAAGGGCTCCTACAAGTGTGAATGTCTGGCCGGCTACAGTCTGGAGAAGGAAGGCTACTGCAAAGCCACAGGTACGTCCATATTAGTATATATATGATTAACTTTACATAAGTACTGGTAAACCCATTTGTGGTTGGTTGTTTTTTTTGTTTTGTTTTTACTTTGAAGCAATCTCTATTGATTTTTTTACCATACTTTGATCAGAAAGTAATTTTATTTAAAGGAATGTTGAAGTAGTCTGTTTATTTTGTCTGGGTTTGTGTGTGGGGGTGATTTTTTTTTCTAAGAGGTAAACATCAGAGAACACACTTAGTTATGTGTTTTTTTCCTTTTCTTTTTAAACCGTTGTATGCATTGTGCTGACCTGATTGCAGATGGCGGGGAGCCAGAACTGCTGCTGGCTGACCGCAAAGACCTGCGGCGCTACCACCTGCTGACGAAGGAGTACTCTCTGCTGATCGACAACCAGGAGGTGGAGGGGGCCATCGCCATGGATTTCCACCTGGCCGACGGTTTCGTCTACTGGACCGATGTCACCAAAGAGGAGATCAAGAGGTAGGGGACACGCAGGTGTGGAATGTAGGGGATGCTTTTCAGCTGTGATTAATGACGATGATAGTGTTGTTGAGGTATAATGCTTGAAACTGCTCCTATGTTAGGTTTTTTTGGGTGGTGTGGTTTTTCCTAGTAAAGTATCATTCCGGTTTAAAAAAAAAGTATATGAACAATCTTTTGTTTGGTCTTTTCAATGCTAAAAGTAGAAACTTTCAGAATGTTTAAACAAATGTCTTTTGTTTGTTTTTGTTACTTTAACCTGTTTTTGTTACTTAAACCTGTTTCTTTTTATTCACTCTCTCTTCTCTTTATCCTCTGTTCTTTTCTGTTTTGAGTAGTTGACCAAACTAATGTCCAATATCCACCTCAAACTAATGTCCACCTCAAACTAATATCCACCTCAAACTAATGTCCACCTCAAACTAATATCCACCTTCTCGTTGTGTCTGTTGACAGGGTGAACCTGACACTCAACCAGATCGAGACTGTGGCCTCGGAGAACGTGAGCACCCCTGACGGCCTTGCGGTGGACTGGGTGCACGGTCACCTGTACTGGACAGACACGGGCCTGGACCACATTGAGGTGTCCACCCTGGATGGAAGCATGCGCTCCGTCCTCATTCAGGATGGACTGGACGAGCCCCGCGCCATCGCCCTGCACCCCAGGAAAGGGTAAGCCAGAGTCTGCAGGTGTCTGTGTGTGTGTGTTCTGGGTATCGATGCAGGGTTGTGAATAAGTGTTTTTTATTGGTGTACATGTGGCAACTGATCCAATCCTAAACTTTGCTTCTGACTAGCTGTTGAAGGGGGGTGGTGGTGGTTGATAGTGTACAAAGTGAAGTGTTTTTGATATTGTGAAAATCTGAGACTTTATCTCTTGTTTGATTTTTTTTGGGGGGGGGAGTTAATCCAAATTAATTTAACAGAAAGCATGGGTTTTTTCCTCCTTTTTTTGGTCAGTTTCTGTATAAGACATTGTTTTCAAGAATAGGACATGCGTGGTTTGTCGTTTATGATAGAGAATGATCCAATTATCTCTCTCTATATATTATTAATTATTATTTCTTGTGCACAGATTGATGTTCTGGACTGACTGGGGATTCTCCCCCAAGATCGAGAGCGCTGGACTGAACGGCAAATACCGCAAAACCATCATCAGTGAAGAAATCATCTGGCCCAACGGCCTGACTATCGGTAAGCTTCCTCACTTCTGACACCCAGTAGTGTGAATTAAAAAAAAATCACAATCTATTAGAGTTGAGTGCTGGAAAGGGACAGTAAAATATGGCATGTTAGAATCTTGAATTTGTACAAACTTTTGTAAGATTTTGTGGGGTTGGGTTTTTTTTGACAAAGAACTTTATTCAGCTGGTTAGAATTTTAGAGAGAAGTCACTGAGTATGACTGAAATTTCAAGTCAGTAAAAATCTGTTTTTGTTTGAGAAATGCAAAATTGAATACCAATAGAACTGTTGTAGACACCTACATTTTGCAGAGCAGTAACCAGTGTATAACCAGTTACGTCTGACAGTCTTTCCCTTCACCCTGTGTTGGAAGAAGTTGACAATGCTGACACTGCCTGTGTCTGTGTTGCAGACTATGTGGATGACCGTCTGTACTGGATTGATGCCAAGACACACCAGATCGGCAGCTCTGACCTGGATGGCCTGAACCGCAGAATGATCCTGAAGGGTCACCAGTACCTTGGACACCCCTTCTCCATCACTGTCTTTGAGGTCAGTCACGCACAGTGCAGGCTGTCTCTTTGGGTTTGGTTGGGGTTTTTTGTTTGGTTTAGGGGGGGGGGGGGGGGGGGGGGTTGTTGCCAGGCTTTCTGTTGGATGGTAATCTGTCAGCAGAGTGTATGTTGAAGGAAAGGTGTTTCTGATGATACATCGCTATTGGTCATGCATATAGAAAAAATATATGAGGCTTCTGTTGTGTTGTGATCTTTATGGTGCGGTTTTCTTAGTTAGCAGGGCTATAAGAAATGTGAAATGTTATGTATTGTGGAAAGATCAGTCCAGATTTATTCAAGGTATTCTGTTTCAAGTACAATGTTTTAAAAAGTGAACACCATTACAATGCTTAGCTTATTTCTGGCTAAAACACTTTGATTTATTGGGTGTCAACTTCATAGTATGGGGTGGTCGACAACAGTTAACACGAATACTTATTTTATGTCTGTCTGGTACATAGTCTCTGTGGGCTGACGGTCAAGTCTGTTTCTTGTGTATGGCAGGACTTCCTGTACTGGAGTGACTGGCCTTCTGAGTCAATCCGCCGCTACAACAAGTTCCAGAAGGGAGTGGTGGAGACCGTTGCTCAAGGCCTGGACACACCCATGGACATCCACATCTACCACCCCTACAGGCAGGAAGCCTGTAAGTAGGGCCGCCACTGGCCTTTCTGTGTCTAGTGATGAAGCAGGAATTTGATGTTTGAAAGTGTTAGGATGTGTTGGTTTTGAAACTGAAGTTACTGAAGCCACTGAAACTGAGGGAGGTGACAGCCCTGATATGGCTTTCGTGGTCAGGAGGGCTCTAAAGATGATTATGATTACAGGAATTTGATGTGTTGGAATACTTGTAAGCTCAAATCTTCTTTTTCTTTCTGAATAAACCTCTGGAAATAATGGCATTTACTTGGATGAATTGTTTTCAGTGGTTTCTATATCTTGTTTTATAAAATGGCCACATTTGCTTCTTTCCTCGACATAGTATCCCCGTTCATGTTGTGAAGGTTTTGTTTGTCAGTGCTAAGAGGACAGGGTGGTTGATGATGTTATTGGTGGTGTTGTGTTCACAGACAGCAACCTGTGTGGTGACAACAATGGCGGGTGCCAGCACTTCTGTCTGCCGGACCCTGACCCCAACACCAAGTACACCTGTGTATGCATGACCGGCTACATGCCCACCCATGACGACAAGACCAAGTGTATTGAAGGTGAGCCCAGATTTTGCTCTCCCCGCTTTTTTGCTTTGAAGTATACACTTTGGTATGATCTTTTTTATTTTGAATCTGAAGAAATGTGTACCAGCAAATGGTGGTGGGATATTTATTGGGCTTTGTGACTGGAATGGAAGGTTTTCGGTGAACAGAGAATGGGACAAAATCCTTCTTTTTCCTTCCTAAAATTGTGAAAATTTCCAAACTTGTAAATTATTATTGAATATTGTTTATGTTGACCAGGGTTGGGGTTTTTTGTTTTTTTTGGTTAAGTAGATTTGGGGGTAAAGAGAGATAAGGGAGAGGGAATCAATAGAACATTTTTAACAAAACTTTCCTAAGCAAAAACAGAAAGTAAACGTAGCTAGCATCACACACGAGAGAGCGTAGCTGCTGATGTTCTTTCATGTTGTAGTCTGCACTAACACAACCTTCCTCAGGAAAGGAGCAGTAGCGTACTAACACCCTAGAAATTGCGCGTGATAACCTTGTCTGGTCTCTGTCTTCTGCCTCACATAGCCAGTGTCGACTTTTTTGTATTGTTTAAGGCGATGTGGCGCCCAGAACCATTCGACCTACCCCTCCTTCTAACACTACTCTCTCTCCTAATGGAAGTAACAAGAACCGCACTGGTGAGGATGCAACCGATGTGCTAGTGATGGGTGTTGTTCTTGCTTCCCATTCCGTGGTGTCGCATCCCTTGTTTGTGTGGCTGCGTCGTTCGTTGTCTTTTTTCGCCCTTCTAGTACTGTCGGGGTTTTCCGTGTGTGTTGACGGTCTGCATGCTGAAGACGTTGTCGCCCTCCTCTCCCAGCTGTTTAAAAGTTATCATCATCGTCATATTTCCAGAGAGTTTTCTTTTCATCATCCATATTTCCAGAGAGGATCATTCCTGCTTGTTTTGTCTTTCATCGTCACATTTTCAAAGAGGGTGATATCTGGGTTTTTTTTCTTTCATCGTCACATTTTCAGAGGATTGTTCCTGCTTTTTCTCCTTCATTGTCATATTTTTCAAGGAGGATATTTCCTGCTTTTATTCTTTCATCACATTTTCATACAGGATAATTTTCTGCTTTTTCCCTTCCCGTGCGTTTTGTTTGGTTTTGATGTCAACAGTACAGTAACTGTGATTTTGCTCCGTGAGCCTAACATTGATTTGTGAATTCCTTCATTTTGAAAGATTTTGAAAAATTCCTGGGTAAATTTGCATGCTGCTGTAGAATCGTAGTCATGCTAGACAGTTTTTTGAATGAGATATAGAAAGACAAACTGATGATGATCCTATTTTGTGTGATTGGAGACCATAAGTCGATCAACCTTGAATCATCTGCATGAGTAGTCAAAGTAGTATGCAGGGAAACCTGTTTAACAACATTGACTTTTTTTCTTTTTTTTTCTTTTTTTTGATAGCTGCCAAACAGTTGATTAAAGTAGAGAATATTATCTTTTGTCTTGAGTTGGGGCGTCTTTACTTGTGTAGATGTAAACCTAAATTACTCTACGGACCAGTGAAGTTCTGCCTTTTTTGATACTGGGTATAATCACAGCATGACACAATTTGTGGGTGTTTTTTTTTCTTTTTATTTCGTTCTTTTATCTAATAGATGAAACTGAGTGTTTGTTATTAACCCTGTACCTGCTTATTAATGTTTCTTTAAAACTGCATGTTTTTTGATCAATTTTTAATGTGTTATTGTTTAATGATGCACAGCCCTGATTTTTTTTTTTAAGTATCGTTTAATGATACACAGCCATTAGGGGCTAAGTGGTGTGTTGTAGAAGAGCAGCAGAGTTGCCGCCTGCCACCTTTTCTTTGTTTTGTTGGAGTTTTTTCTGCAAGAATTTGACCTTTTTTTAAAAAAAAATCTTTATAAGGATACATAATTGAATCTGAACGTTGATACAATGGTGTAGGTTTTTTGGTTTTGTTTTCTTTTCAACACATATGTAGATCTTGTGTTGATTTGGATTTTACATGGAAGGCGGGGATCAGTGTTGAACAGTTATATGAGTAATGCTAAAAAGTAATGAGAAAAGGGAAACCAACAAAAAAAAAAGGTTAAACAATACTCTCCCAATTTTTTATCTGTTGTAAAACGACATGCTTTTATTATTGTTTACGATCAGTTCATCTCAAAGCTGAGCATCACTGTAGCATACCATCAGACGACACTTTCAGAAACACAGCGTTCACGTGCCCCTCTCTCTCTTTGTCACCAACAGGGGTTCCTCCACCAACCACACAAGGCCCCACCACCAAAGCCCCCAGCACCCCTTCCCCCAAACCCACCACCCCTACCCCTGCCCCTCAGACCACTGGGCCCAACTCCACCCCAAGGGGCCGGCGGTTTCCACGCCCTCGGTCACTGTGGTCAGCACAGAGAAGACCAATGCCACGGAGAGCGTTCCCCGGGAACAGGTGGAGGAGATGCAGGGTCACATCGTCATCATCGTCATCGTCGTCGTCCTTGTTGTTCTCGCCCTCATCGGCGCTGTAAGTTTGATTTGATTTACGTCTCTCTTCACAAAATGTGATTTTTAGATATTTGGGGAAGGGGGTGGGTGGTGGTTCTGGGAGTGTGGTTAGGGTTTTAATTCAGTAAATATACTCAGAGCAGTTAGGAAAAATGTAAACATGAATATAAATGATGTAAACATGGATATAAATAATCACTGAAAGTGTCTTGCTGTCTGTGTAGGCTACTTTAGTGAAATCTTGTCCCAGGAATTTTTTTTTTTGGTGAAGCTTCAGTATGTTGTAATCTATAGGAGATGTCTGCATAACATGTTTGTGAGAAAGTTTAGAAGTAAGGTTTTTGTTTGTTGGGTGTGTGGTTTTTTTTGGCAGGGGAAGTGTTTTTCTATGTTTTTGTTGTGTAGTGAAAAGCTGTTTTCTGAATTATACAAACAGAATGAAAATGGTGAAGAAATGGAAGTTTCTGTCGACCAAAATGGCATTGAGTATGCTGTAAGGTGAATATGTCTCTAACACATTGTCTGTCTACGTCAGGAGATAATTTGCTGAAGAACTTTGCCTTTGTTTTTCAGGTCATTTTCTTTGTGCACCGACACCATCGCAGCAAGAACATCAAGAGCATGAACTTTGACAACCCTGTATACCGCAAGACGACAACAGCAGATGATGACAAAGTGTTCATGGAGGTCTCGGGTTCACAACAAAACTTGCCTTCTGTGAGTGTCTTCTTTTTGGGTCTCTTTGGATGATTGTGATTTTTTGGGGGGGGTGTAAGGGGTGTGTGTGTGTGCTGATTATTTCAGACTAGGAAGTGTTCAGTGCTTTGATCTTGTTTTAACAAGATACAGTGCTATATCAGTTTCATTTTTGTTATCAAGTCTTGGTCACGCACTTGTATCTTGGTTGGGTTTTGATTATTGGTTATTATCATTTGTCATAGATACACTTTTGTATGGTCTCTGCCTCCCGTCTTCTGTGTGTTCATTATTTGTTTCTGTGTTTGTGTCTTATGTTTTGTTTTGTTTGGACATGGTATTAGTCAGAATGTGTTCAGTGGGCTATCTCTCTCTCTCTCTCTCTCGCTCTCTCTCTCTCTCTCTCTCTCTCTCTGTCTCTGTCTCTGTCTCTGTCTCTCTCTCTCTGTCTCTCTCTCTCTCTCTCTCTCTGTCTCTCTCTCTCTCTCTCTCTCTCTCTCTCTCTCTCTCTCTCTCTCTCTCTCTCTCTCTCTCTCTCTCTCTCTCTCTCTTGTATGTAAACATAAGCATGCCCATTCCTAAACAGAGATGTTGTGTCTGTGTGTTGCAGAGTATGCAGCCTCTGAATCCTGACCATGAAGTGGTGTGATGAGGATGGGGGTATGGATTGTGAAGGTGCTGCATCTCTCGGTCTCATCTGATGTCTACTCTTCTTACTTACGAACAGTGCAAGGATCTTGTTGAAAAAAAAAAGTGTGATCAAAAAAAAAAAAAAAAGTTTGTGCGAGTCAAAACCATACATCAAGACTTTTTGAAAGGACTGCAGCATTTTTTTTGTTGTCCGTGGAAGCGATGCGAGCCGCTTTGTGATATCAAAAACGCAATTTTTGCATGTTAGTTGAAAGGAAGAAAATAAATCAACAGTATTTATGAACATCTTATGCCAGTTTTCAAACTTCCAAAACATCAAAAAAAAAAAAAGAATATTTGAGGATTTATCAACAGTTGATGGCCAGCTTTCAAATTCATCACAAAAAATACATTACCATTGATTTACAAACTGTTGATGCCAAGGTTGGTTTGGGTTTTTTTTTAAACTCAGCACATCAAAATGAAGACCCAGGAGAACTTTACTACAAAGAACGATCTTGGGAGAAGAGCTGGCAACCATTGGAAGGAAGATCTCATCTGTTGGGCATTGTTGTTTGTTATCCAAGAAGGATATCGCCGTCACAGCTGCCAGGAAGAGCGCCGAGGCAATTCCAGGACGCCTCGGGATGAAAGCCGCTTCTGGAACGGCTGAAAAGCATCATCAAAGACATCGGCAGCGAGGCCTTGCCGCCATTTTGTGCATCACGGCACCAACAGAAAAGAAGAGCATTTTGGGGGGAGAAGAAAATCATTCTGAAAGTGAACATTCATTTCCATCACCATCCAAATTCATCCCTCCTTCATCCCTTTTAAGAAAGGAGGGGGAAGGGGGGGACTGTTGGGGGAATTTGTGTCACACGATATGCATTTTCATCATACCATTAAAAGGTGAACATTTGGGGAACTTGTATGAAATTTTACAGTTCATTTCCATACATCATTGAAAAGTTTACATTTTGAAGAATTACATCTTGCAGTGAAAGTTATTTTCTCGTACTGCAGAAGAGTAACCTGTAGGAGGTTTATTTTTTAAAAAGTGGTTAACATACATTTCCATCATACTGTTCACTTCCATTTTCTTTCCCATCTTGAAAGGGGGGGGGGGGGGGGGGGGGGCGGAAGTGGGATAGTTGTGCACCTTTTTGTATGTGAAGGGGCGGAAGTGTGCGCCCATAAAACGAAAGAGTTGTGAATGCACCGTAGTAATAACACAGGGATAAATTGAGATTAAGAATGAGGCATTTAAGTACTTCACACATTTATTTATAAACCACCATTTTAAAAAATCCATTTGTCAAAAAGAAATACATCACCCACTCTCCTTCATTTATAATCTTATCATCCCTTGTCCATCGTTACTGGGAGGAGAAAGAAATCTTGGGGGCATCAGCAAGGTAGGCTGGTGGTTTATGACATACGTACGTACATTGAATGCTATGTATGTATATAGCAGGTGCTGTTTGCTTTGAATTGCCAGCCTTCTGGTCACTGATGGTCTCCACCATGCTAGTCATAACATGGGACAACGGCATCGGATCTGAGGTGATGTGCTAGCTTGGACATATGACGTGGCAGAAATATGGGCCAGTGTTCAACGTGGGGAGTCAACTCAGGTCACAGTAGATGGGTAGTTGGGGGGTAGGGAGGATCTGTACCCCCCCTACCTCCTCACTGATCTTACATTTGAAGAGGTAGAATCTCTCCTCCAGGAAATGTTTGAAGCCGGTTTCCTGGTCACAAGTGTTTTCTCTACAGCTACGGCGCTTCTACTCCCTCAGCTGTCTGTAGACTTTACAACCTCTCCTCCACCTGTAAAATGCAGGTATGAAAAGCATGCCTGTCACAGGTCACACTAACTCTATAAGACAGAAAATTGTTCCTTTACTGAATGATAAATCAAAGTCTTTTGTCTTGTAAACACAGAGGCTTTAGTTAAATTACACTTAATGAATCAAACCAAGTCTGTTAACCTAACACAAAAAAAATGAAAATCAGAAGGAAAAAAAAGAAAAGCAAGCCCATGTACATACAGGATGGGCTTTCTGTCCCCCACTGAAAAAAAAAAGAAAACAACAAAAAAAAAAAGTGCCAAAAGAGCACTGCATTGCCTGTGTTATTTCTGCTCAACATGAATTCCAGATGTGAGTGGTAAAAAGACATTTTGAAAAGGACCTCTGCCGCCGCGTATGAATGAACGAACATGACCGGGGAAATGTCGGTCTGTGAGATGATGA
Organism: Stramonita haemastoma; assembly: GCA_030674155.1. Classification (NCBI taxonomy): domain Eukaryota; kingdom Metazoa; phylum Mollusca; class Gastropoda; order Neogastropoda; family Muricidae; genus Stramonita; species Stramonita haemastoma. The sequence continues at coordinate 42,380,172 of CM060323.1, forward strand.
TGATGTGTGTGCGCCAACTGGAGAAGAAAGAAAAGATGTGAATATTTGGAACGGGGATGTATGCATGAGTGGGTTGGTGGATGTGCGGAGCTGTGAACACTTGTCCCTTGCCCACTTCTGATGCCCAGCCTCCGTGCTGAAACTTGCAGGGATTCTGGCGTAGACTTGAACTAATGTGACAAGTTCAAGGGCAAAAGGGGGGCGTTTGGAGTGGATGTGCAGCTGCTTTGGAAAAGTGTGAGATGTGTGACTCTGTGTGTGTGTGTGTGTGTTACAGTGTGTGTGTGTGTGTGTGTACTTGCGGATTTTTGAAAACAGAGCAGAGAAGAAAAAAAATCAGAACAAATTCATGGACACAAAAGTGAAATTCCATATGTGGTTGGAAGAATGTGGAAGTGCACCTTTTTTGAGTGATGGTGGAGAGAGAGAGGTGTGTGTATGTGTGTGTGTGTTTGCCATTGAAGTAATGCCTAGTCTTGTCCTTTTCTCCTTGGCACTCTTCGATGTATGCACAGGTGATTACTATGAAAGGGGGAATGGAGGCAGAGAGGGTACCTGTATAGTGGTGTGTGCATGTATGTGTTGAGGGTTTTTTTCTCTTTTTTTTTTGTTGGTTTTGTGTGTGTGTGTGGCTGAATGAAAGTATCGTTCAATCTCGGTTTCCCGTTTGGGACAGGTGGAATAACGTGAAGTGTTCTATTTCTGGATATGAAAGTCATTCATTTGTACAATTTGAACACAAGTATTTATTGTGCATGTGAGCAGTGCTACAGCAGAGAGTGTATTGGGTGTTGTGTGAATTCCAGATACATGTACGTATTATATGTTGATGATGCGTAGTAGTTCAACATGTCGACATATAGTATCGGAGTATATGGTTGGTTGGTTTTGTGCGAAGATATTTGTTGCTTCAAGCTGAAAGAGGTGTGTTTGGATATTTATATGCCTTGCTTTACATACATTCCCAGGTCTTTTTGAGCAGAAAGGATTTTTTTTTTTTTTTTTGGTATTTTTCGTGAACGGGACATTTAGAAATGCATGCCTTAGTTCAAATTCTGTATATATATTCCAGATTGTTATTGTCCAAGCTTGTGACAAAGAGCTGAAGTAGTATCAAAGCAAAGCTTTAGTCTTTGAAATACAACTTTAATTCAAAACTTTTTTGGTTTAAACCTTGCACACATCAGTGCTAATCAATCAAAGAAAAAAAAAAATTTTTTGAAAAATATTGAAGCTATTCACTTCGCTGTTAGTGGCAGTCTTTAGTAAGCAAGGATTTTTGGTGTGAATTTAGCGAGAGGGAAAAGGAGAACAATTGTGTTTGATAGTTGAGCGAGTATATTTTCTAATTCATTTGGTTAGAGTGTGTGTGTGAGTGTTCCTCACGTATGTGTGTAATATTGCCATGGGTGATGTGTATCGTGCACATGACATGTTCCTCTCTTCGTGGATGATCGGTCTTGTAGTCAGTGTTTTTAGATGGATGGAGAGTTTAAACAAAGGAAGGAAGGGGAAAAAAAAAGAAGAGGAGGAAATGAACATCAACTTTTGGAGCTATATGAATATCTCAGGCTGGAAACATTGATGTACATTTTTGTGAGGTTGTATGTCATCTTGTTCTACACAATCTTTGAGCTCTGTTCTTTACCTGACCAATTTTCACCTCATTTTTTTGTTATTATTTTTTATTTATTTATTTATTTATTTTTGTATTATTCTTTTTTTTTTGTTATATAAACCTTTATTTGTTGTTCGTGTTTGAAGAAAACTTAATGTGGGATTGTGTGTATAAACTGAGATGGTATGTGTGCGTTGTTAACAGCATCTGTGATGATTTATTTTTCCTTGCCCCCCCTGTTCTCGCTCTCTCTCTCTCTCTCTCTCTCTCTCTCTCTCTCTCTCTCTCTCTCTCTCTCTCTCTCTCTCTCTCTCTCTCTCTCTCTTTGGCTTTCTGTGCTATACCCTTAACTCTAGCTCCTTTTTTTGCCATACTCCTGTGTCCCTCAACTGTTACTTAAAATGTTCAGGGTTTTGGGGTTGTTGGGGGTTTTTTTTTTGGGGGGGGGGAATTGTCTTTTTGCCATGGCAGTGGCACACACACACAACACACACACACACACACACACACACACACACACACACACACACACACACACACACTGTCATCCACAAGAGTGTTGTTAGTACCAACATTCGTTTACTCAAAAGGTTAATTTAAAAGGTTTTCCTGGGATTTATAAACAAAGTTCTTCTTTCTTTTCTTTTTTTTTCTGGGGGGGAGGGGGGGCAGGGAAAGTGTGGATGTAGTTTGTGGTGTCACTCCCATTTGCTTTCACCATGATCTGTATGTATGCATGTTCCATCTGTCATGCGTGCACATAACTAATGTATACGATGTGTGTACATTCCTGGTTTCGAAAGTGGAAAGGACCCGCCGTTATGTCTGCAGAAAGAGAGAGAGAGAGAGTTGTCATTTTCTTGTCTTTTTTCCTAACTAGTCCAGTGTTAACTTTATACAGTGTATGTATATTTTCTACAAAAAAATGTTGCGTTGTCCAGTGTCCTCAAATGTCCGTTTCTTCCCCCCCCCTTCTCGCCCTTCAGAATATTTTGTATTACAATGCCGCTTGTTGATTCAGTACTGTTACCCCACCCCCACCCTACCCTGTTTCTTTTTGGTGTGTGTGCATTTTGCTTAGCCAAAGGTTTGCCTGTGGTGGTATGTGGTGAATGTTGAGTGAAAAGGAATATCTGGGAGCGAGTGTTAAAATGGGGAAAAGAAGAAAGTTAGTTACTGAGAGTGTTGGTTGTACAAAATCATGATGAGACAAAAACTGAGGTATGATCAAATGGAGAGGACATATTTTCAAAAGTGTGTGTGTGTGTGGCTAATGTGTGTGAATGATTGATTTGGGATGAAAGGATTGGTTATTTGAGATTTTTTTGCTTGTGGCCACCAGTTCTGTTTTGGTTTGTGTTTGTACATAATTGCCTTTTTTTCAGAGATGCTCTAAAAAAAATAAATGAAAAAATTTGATTTTGCGAGTTTTGGCTGTTAACTGTATGTGGTGTGTGTGCGCGCGTGCGTTATTCTTTTTGTGTATACATCTGACTCTCTCTCTCTCTCTCTCTCTCTCTCTCTCTCTCTCTCTCTCTGTTTTTTTTTCTTTCCAGTCTTTCTTCTTCTCCTCCTTCCTTGCATGCATACACTTATGTACGTACACAGTCACTCACCTCTCATCACTAAAGCTGGGTTAAGGTTTCCAGCTCTATTCATCATCTAACATTCGGATATTATATATTTCATTATTCCTTTGGCTTACCCAACAGCCAGCACAAAACCACAAGTTCTGGGAGAGAGGGGAACAAAGTGCACGCACGCGCGCGCGCGCACACACACACACCACACACACACACACACAAGCCAAACTAAAATCTCGGCTCAAAACAAACCATTAAAAAGAAACGCTTCTTAATTCAATGTTAAATGGTGTAAAAAATTAAATTAAGGGAGGTTTGGTCAAGTCAAGTCAAAAACACTTAAATCATCCCCTGAAGGGCACTTACATTAAGAGTTAGACATTAGCCTGCTAACAAGTAAACCGTGAGGTTCTGGGATTTTTGTCCAGCCTCGCCCGTTGTCCCCAGTTCGATGGGAAAATCGGAACTGAACGTCAACATTTTCGAAGAAGATTCGAAACCAGTCAGACCTGTGTGCTTACAGACTTGCGCATGTTAAAAGAACCCACGACAGTTAAAAATCGGAAAGAGCAGGGGGTACAT
>CM060323.1:42388954-42411454 GCA_030674155.1 Stramonita haemastoma
GATTATGTGATGGTTTTTGCTCAGCCATTAAGGTAGCTGCATTCCAACTTCAGAGAGGAGCTATGCTGTTCTTATGTATGTGAATCGATGGTCCAGAAGTAACGCAACCACATAGAAGTCAAAGTCGAAGTTTTCTTTCCAGATGGTACATTCAGTAGGCAATAAATTTGCTTTTTTTTCTATCTAGCAACCCCCCCAAAAAAAAACAACAACAACAAAACAACAAAAAAACTACAAAAACCAACAACAAACTAAAATACCTTAACAAAAAACCAGACAAACTAACAAAAAGGAAACAGCAAGCAAACAAGCAAAAAATACAACAAAAAGCGAGAAGCGCAGGTTGACTCCCTGCTTGCGCATAAACCCAAACTTTCCCCCTTATTTCCTCAAGTAAAGACCTTAAGCAGTGATTGGGAAGCTAGGCCTGGCCCTTTGGGTGACCCTGGGCAGCTTGTAATCATTAGTCCCATAAACAGAACCTCGCTTCAGCCAGCAGTACAGCAGAGCCATAAGAAACCCAGACAACTGTAAACAGGCAGCCTCCTACTTTGAAAGAGGCATGCCTCAATACACACTGGACCATCTGTTGTAACAGTCGCCCACAGAGAGAGAGAGATTTGGTTAGGGGAGGAGAAAGAGGGCAGAAAGCGAGAGAGAGAGGGTGGAAGGAAGGAGGAGGAGGGAGAGAGATGGGATGGGAATAAGGGGGAGAGAGGGGGGGAGGGGTAGAAAGCGAGAGGAGGGGGAGAAGAGAGAGAGGAGGAGAGAGAGAGAGAGAGAGAGAGAGAGAGAGAGAGAGAGAGAGGAGGAATGTCAGTAGGTAAAACAAGAAGGCAAAATAAGATCTGATCTAGATATAAGTGCTGCTGTACAGGTATGTGACGTGAAGTGATGATATCCTTCAGTTTTAAAAAACAAACGTCCTTTAGGTGAGATATTAAACCAAAGCCCTGTGTGCAACACGATATCAGACATTAAAGAATCATGGCAACAAGAAGAGTATTGTCCCTGGCAAAAAGTTATATCTCATAGGCCACTCTTAGAGGGAGAAAAAGACCTCATCGTGAACTCTCAGGTTTGGCACGATTCTTCTGCTGTTCACTGTGACAGGAGAGGGATTCTGAACGTTTAGCGTCATCACTTCTGTCTTCTTCTGGCTGATTTTCAGGCCTACTTGCTGGGCAAAAGTGTTGAGACGGGATGTCTTCTCCTGGATATGATGGTGGGTGTGTGAGAGCAGTGCCAGATCGTCAGCAAAATCTAGGTCTTCAAGTGTTGTGAAAGGGGTCCATTGATGCCCCGCGGCTGGTCAGCTGTTGTCTGTCTCATCACCCAGTCGATTGTCAGGATGAAGAGCGGTGCCGACATGGGGCAGCCTTGTCTGACGCCGGTCCGGGAACAAGGGAACATCGCCCGAACAGCCCTCCACTGGACACCAGACGACCCAAGAACACCTGGCGTCGGACAATAGAAACAGAGCTGAAGACCCTCCAACACTCCTGGGGAACCATTCAGAAACTGGCCCAAGACAGGCAGGAGTGGAGAACCTTTGTTGCTGCCCTACATGCCAAGAAGGCATAAAAAGGCTTTGGATGGATGGACAGGTAGAAAAAAAAAAAAAAAGGCTGGGGCTGCTCTCCTGTCGGTTGACACGATCACCCCAGGAAATTTCACGCATTGTAATCTGCTGTGACTGAAGAGAAGTATACAATACATCTATTTATTGGTGTGTTAGTCTCGGCTAGGGACAGTACGCATAATTGTTTTGGGTAGGGCTATCCGCATACCGACCTCCCCCCCCAAAAAAAAAAAAAACACAACAAAAACAGCAACCCCCCCTCCCCCCCCCCCCCCCCCCCCCCAACCCCCACAAGCACCCATGACTGATGGGATTGGAACACTATATGGAACTCAACTCATTAACTAATATGCCATGGTGGCTGACTCATAGGTAGGACTAGGGTTTTATTTTATTTATTATTACTATTTTATTTTAAAGCATCCGTATCTATCTTTCTGATCCAAGGGAAGTAAATGTGTTTTACGACAAGCAAGCTACTAGCAGTTGTCTCTGTTCCAGTTGTGCTTAGCCTTTGAACTAACAAACATGGGAGATCACTCGCTTGTTTCCAAAACGCGTCCAAACAATGTGCTGGTTGCTATGTTTAGACATCCGGAGAACATGCACATACTCGCGAGTAAAACGTGGCATCATTGCTTCCAAAACGCAGCGATATGAGTCTGATCTGCTGTAAATTGTGAATGAGACTTTATCAACGTAACGGTTGGTGACACATTTCAAGCAAGACAGCGCCCGTTCTCTGTGGGGACAAAATGACGGACAAAAGTGAAGGCGAAGAAAAGAAAGCCGGTGGTGCAGAGAGTCAAAATGGCGTACCCCCTGAAGCCCCGTCCTCCAAAAGTCAAGACATTGAAATGTCGCGCGAAGAGCGACCTAAAGCAACTATCGATTTCGAGAAGTTGAAGACGTTGTTCGTGTATGACGAATATGCCAACAAAGTATGTTTCTCAGACGTGTTCAAGAAGCAAAAGACGATTATTATTTTTGTGAGGGTGAGTATGGGTCCTTGTTTCCTTCTTCTTGCAGTTTTGATTTGGAAGAATTAATTAATGTGCCTTTACACGCATGCAAACATGTGTGTATGCATGTGCACGCATGCACACGCGTGCGTGCGGCTGCGCGCGCGGCGCCGCACACACACACACACACACACACACACACACACACACACACACACACACACACACACACACTCTCTCTCTCTCTCTCTCTTTCTGTATCACACACACACGCACTCACACATGCACACACAGGCACGCATGCACACACACACACATGCACACACACACACACACACACACACACACACACACAACACACACACACACACACACACACACACACTCTCTCTCTCTCTCTCTCTCTCTCTCTCTCTCTTTCTCACCACGCACCACGCATTTAAAGACAACAGCAGCATGCAACACAAATCTAATGCACACAAAACACACAACACACACAATCATAACACACAACACTCTCTATTTCTCTCTCTCTCTTCTCTTCCCTCTCTGTCCGCCCTCATCCCCTCTTCATGCATGCCAGTAAAGACAAATACAGACAAGAAGAGATTGTCAATTCTATGTATATTACATATCCACACATTATCACACAAACATTCACACAGTATGTATAACACAACTCTCTATTTTTCTCTCTCTGACTCTTGTCCTCGTGTCTCTGTCCTATCTCTTGCACACATCCACACAGACACACACACACAACATCACACACACACACACACACACATACACACACACACACACACACACACACACACACACACACACACACACAGACACACACAACATTAATCTTCGTACACCAGCCGACATTCATTACACTACAACACTCGACAGACTAACACTCGACTATACATGTATAGCAGTTTGTTTTACCATGATTGCAATAATAAGAAACAGCCTTATTAAATAAACAAGTTTATGATTACAATAAAAGAAAGCTTTGAAAAAAAAGTTTGTGATACAAATAAAAGAAGCTTTGAAAAAATAAAGTTTGTGCATAAAAATTCATGTTAAAGCATTAGAGCTGATAATAGTCTAATTGATTTTGTAAGTTGGCAAAGTAGAATCATTGTTACAAAGAAAAACTGCAACATTCACCAAGTGAATCACACTGCATATATTATTATATATAGACATATATCGTATGTGTTTCAGCATTTCCTGGACTTCATCACCAAGGAGTATGTTGAAGGTAAAGATAAAACATCAATTTGTTCTCTCTCTCTCTCTCTCTCTCTCTCTCTCTCTCTCTCTCTCTCTCTCTCTCTCTCTCTCTCTCTCTTCTCTCTCTCTCTCTCTCTCTCTCTAAATTTCAGCTGTGTAATATTTTGGGGAGTTTTTTTTTCCACATAAATGACAAAATGATTCATTTAAAACTGCTGGATAATTGATGAAAATAGGGGGAAAAAATACTTGTCAAGTCTGCAGTATTTTCACATGCTATGGATGGCTGTATCAGCGTATGAGTTCAGACTCAGCTGGTCTTGCAAATTATTTTTGACTCTCTCTGTAAGCACCTGTACATGACTTTTAAAGTTGCTATCAAGCTTAGTTGACACTTATAAGCAGGCAAGTGGCATGCAATCAGCATACTGTATGCAGTGCGGTTCAGTCTGTCAGTCTCTTACTCACTTAGAACCTTGGATGAGACTATAAACTGAGGTCCTGTGTGCGAATGCATGCAGAACATACTTACACATTAAAACCCGTTCCGCAATTTGGAGGAGTAGGCATTGTGTGCTGGTGGGAACGGATGAGAAAATTTACAAAACTGCATACACACGGGGACTGGATATAAAAAAAGCACATGTTGCTTATTCCGTTATCCTTGAAATAAAAAAAAATAAAAAAATAAAAAAAGAGCTCTGTTTCATGTTAGGATCTCATTAAATTGTCTATTGATATGTTTATCTGACCTGTTTCATTATCTAGTAATCACGAAAACAATACTTTATTGCATAATCATTCTGCAAAGCCTTTGTAATCTGTTTCTAATTCTACCTGGTTGTCACTGTGTGTTAACAGGTTTGTGTTGTGTGTGTGTGTGTGTTGTGTGTGTGTGTGGGTGTGTGTGTGTGTGTGTGGTGGTGTGTGTGTGTGTGCGTGCGTGCTGCGTGCCTGCGTGCGTGCTGGTGCTGGTGTATTTTTGTTGTTGTTGAGCTGCCTGCCTCTGCATGTGGATTATATTTTTCAGAGATGTGTATTTTTGCTTATTCTCACAGTGTGCTGAAAAATGAAGTGGAGTTTGAGTTGTTCTATCTTGTGTTTGTATTCTTTATTATAGCTGGATTGTGATTGTCACACAATCTTAACTAACAGTCTTTTGTGATTGTTTCAGATCTTGCCATCATCCCCTTGGAGTATTTACAGGTCAGAAACTGGAAAATTACTCTGAAATTTTTTTGGTTCTGTTTTGTACTATTTGACATGCAATACGTTTCCAGTTTCCACATGTATAATTTCAGGGTTTTTTTGCGTCCATCTTTTTTTTATGCCTGTATAATTGGTGTTTATGTACAACAGACTCAAAATTCCGCAAGCTAATGTTTGCTGTTTGTTGAATGCACAACAGAAAAGACATATGTGTGCATGCATATTTTTTGTGCACATATTCAGTACACATATACAGATGCTCACACAGTGATACAGACATGTGCACATGTGTGCATGCACGCAGACATGCTTGAAACCCCCCCCCCCCCCCATGCACACATGCATGCATATAACGTATGCACCCATACACATTCAAATGCATGCATATACCTTCCCCTTTCCCTTCTTTCCTGTTAAAAATGACAGAAAAAGAAAACAAGGTGTTTTTTTTCAAATCCATAGCTAACATAATCTAGAATTAAATAAGAAAAAACACCCCCCAAAAGAACAACAACAAAATCTTTCTTGAAAGTCTTACATACAAAACAGAAATAAAACAAAACAATAATGAAATAAAAACAACATGCATTTTTTTGCAACTACTGATTCAAATAATATGTTCAGTGACAAAAGAAAGAGAGAGAGAGAGAGAGAGAGAGAGAGAGGAGAGAGAGAGAGAGAGAGAGAGAGAGAGAGAGAGAGAGAGGATATTTAGACATTAGACATGTTCACATTTTTATCAATAAACTTTTTTTTTTTTTTTTTTACAATAGGAGGTGGATGTTCGGCTTGTGGTTATTGGACCAGCTCCTCTCAAATTCATTAAGGTAACTAGATTGTTTTGTTTTTGTTTTTTACATTTTGATTATCCTTTTCCTATTCTCTTCTAGGAGTGCTGGCATATATATACAGAACTGAATTCAACTCTGATGCTTAAATGTATGTTACGAAAGTAAAAAATCTATCTGAAGTAACATATTCGCTTACGAAAACCAATTTTTCAAATGTTTAAAAAAAAAAAAAAGCGTGTATTATTGTTTCTGTGTGTTGTGTTGTGTTGTGTTGTGTTGTGTTGTGTTGTGTTGTGTTGTGTTGTGTTGTGTTGTGTTGTGTGTGTGTGTGTGTGTGTGTGTGTGTGTGTGTGTGTGTGTGTGTGTGACCTAAGTTACTAAAGTTACTTTATTTAACGTCTGTTCACCCTCATGACATTCTGTGTGTGTGTGTGTGTGTGTGTGTGTGTGTGTGTGTGTGTGTGTGTGTGTGTGTTGTGTGTTATGCATGCATGCATTCGTGGGTGCGTGCATGCATGTGTGCGCGCGCGTATGTGTGTTTTCAAACATTCATGCCCCTGTTTGCCCTCACTTTCAGCCTTTCAAGAAGCTGACGGGTTATCAGTACACAATGTACACAGACCCTGACCGCCAAGTCTACAAAGCTCTTGGCCTGTTTGAAAAACTGGAGGGTGGAAACCTAGAAGGTGAGGGATCTTGATCACTATTTTGTCTTTTTATCTGTTACTTTTTTAAAAGGTAAAGGTGTCAAAGGGGAGCAAGGCATCAGAGACCTAAGCTGATAAAAAAAAAAAAAAGGTAATGTAGGTCACCTGTCCTCAACTCACTGGAGAAAAAAAACAACACCCCCCCCCCCCCCCCCCCCCCCCCCCCCGTTTTCCCAAATTTCACGCAGAGAAATCTGCTGTGACATAAAGTGGTACAAAATAAATAAAAAATAAGCTGCTCTATAGGGGCCAGCATGTTGTGGGTGGTGCCCATCTCCTCTACCTCGCTGCTATACCTTCCCTGACCCTAAAGAGGGCAGATACCCATTTACAGCTGGGTGAACAGGGGGGGGGGGGGACTGTACTGAAGCCAAGGCATGCAAACGGTCACCCATCCACTTGGTAACCATGCTCGATGCTGCTTAACTTTGATTTGGGGAAAGCGAGTGCTCTGACCACTTTTTACTTTATGAAAATGACTTAAAAAACTAGTTGTTTTTTTTATAGTGAAACTTTCGTATTGCAGTGTGGTATGAATTAAACAGGTAGTTGTGTAAAAAAACACAAAAAACCCCCAACAACCCCCCCCCCCCCTCCCCCCAACCTTGTTTTATTCATGGTAGTGCTTATATCAGGATATTCCATTTCTGGCTATGCCCAGTGGCTGGCTTGTCCTAGATTTATGTTGGATTAAAAAAAAAAATTTGAGATTGAGATTTGAGATATTTGAGATTTTTAAAAATTATTAGTTTAGATTTATGCATGGAATAGGTTAATGAATGGGTTAATGTTTTCCCCTAGCTTGTCTTTTCATGCCACACACTTTGACGAAGCCCTGAACTGGAACAGCGTTTCATTCTGCCTTGCTCATGCCCTTGTTTGTGCTGTGGCAGAGAGCAAGCACATCAAGTCGGGGGCGATGATGGGGGTGCTGACCAGCATGTGGAGAGCCATGAAGTACCAGGAATACCAGGGGGAACCCAAACAGCAAGGGGGCTCCTTCATCCTGGGGCCAGGTCAGTCTGGGATGGGGGTAGTGCTTTGTGGTTTGAATGGTACAGTACTTACTGAGACATGAATATGTTAGAATTGTGTTTGTTTGGTTGGTTGGTTTTTTGGGGTAGGGTCCTGGGGAGTTTTGGATATGGTACTTTGCTGTTCAGCGCCTGGGCTTTATCACAGTTCTTGATTAAACCATTGACGCTGGGGGCAACAGCAAAGAGAGCGGTTGTATGATCAGTGGCTTTCTTTCCCGCTCATGGAATTCCACTTTACAGTTTAGTCTTTTAGTGATCGACTATCACTCTCTGACTTGGAGGCTTGACTTGCACAGTCCTTATGTGCTACAGCCCAGGGGGCTAGTTGGCCTTTGGGGAACATCTCCAATGCTGACTGTCCTTATGCCGTCTTGGCCGAGAGAGTGGGGGTGTGCTGTGGGCAAGGCACCTCCACTATAATCAAATTCCTGCCCAATTTCCAGAACAGCAGCTGCCTCCCCTGCTGTTTTGGAGGTCATTGAACATGACAGACAAACAAACAAAAAAGTACAGTACTGAGACATGAATATGTTAGATTTTAGGGGTGGGGGCTGTTGTTTCTAGACTGGAGCTCCAAGGTTCACTGATGATGAGATTTTTGCGTATGTGACCATTCCCTCCCCTCCCCCACCACTGTTTAAGGTAGTCACATTCCAACTTTGGAGATTTTTTTTCCCATTCCTTGGCTAGGGCTCCGAGGTTCACCAATGGTGAAATTTTTGCATATTCAACCTCCCCCCCCCCCAACCATTTAGGTAGCCACATTCTGACTGTGGGGATGGTGTCTAAACACAGCACTTGTGTGCATGCATTTTTTTCCTTAAATTTTGTCATCTGTTCATACAGGCTGACACACAGTGGCCTACTCTTCCAAAAGGCGGAAAGTGTTTTTAACATGTGTGTGAGATGTTCTGCATATATTCACACGCAGGGTCTCAGTTTATAGTCTCATCTGAAGGACTTTGACATTCAGTTCAGTCTGCTTATCAAACTGGGAAGAAAGGACAAGGCTGGGAATTGAACCCAGAGCTTCACAGTTGAATTGATAGGCAGGTGAACATTTTAACCATGCTGCCACCTTTCTTCTTGTTAGATTATTATGAGACAACATGTGACCTAGTAGGTTGGTATGTTACTTTGGTTGTTGGAGTTAGAACTGAGATGGAAATAGTAATGAGACATGAAGTATATTAGATTATTATGAGACAGTATCTGGCTAGGTAGGTTGGTCTGTTACTTTGTTGTTGGTAATTGTATTGAGGCATGCTGATATTACATTGTTATGAAACAAAATATGCAGTTTGTAAGAATCATTTCTGAATCACTCTGAGGTGGGGTTTTTTTTGTTTGTTTCATGGCTAGAGATTTGAGAATTGGCCACTGTGAGATTTTGCATATGTGACAGTTTAACCACCATTAAGATAGCCGCATTCACTGTAGGGATGTTGTGTATTTAACTGACAGGAACGTTAAAGTTATCTTGCAGATTTTTATTTCACTGAAGGAAGTGCAACAGGTATTCAAGATCTTTGTAATTTGATGTGGCATTTTGTAGGACATACACAGTGTATGGCAAAGAACGCACTATGAATATGATGTGTCAAATATTCCTGTATCCGATCATTCATCAGTATTCTGTAAAGATTATTCACAGGTTTTCTCTGGTTGTTTTGTTGTTGTTGTTTCTGATCTATGCTTCAAGGTTCACCAATGGTGAGACTTCATGTATACAACCGTTTTTACGCACCATGAATGTAGCTACACATTCTGACTTCAGGGATAGTCATCTTTTTCTTTCATTGTGTGTTTTAGGGGAGGTGGTGCACTTTGAGCATCTGGACGAGACCTGCACGGACCACATGAGCATCAACGATTTGCTGATCACTGCTGGCGTGCAGCCCGTCTCCTTCCCCAAAGATCAGAGAGTTCGTCACCATCTGATGAGCACAGCTGTCCTGTGGTGTGGTGTCCTGCGTGGTGTCCTGTGTGGTGTCCTTGTGTGGTGTTCAGGATTTTCCCTTCCCAGAATAATCAACTTCTTGCCAGAGCCTTCTTGGTTTGGTGTGAAAGCGTGATGAGCATTGAGAAAACTTTGAACATTTTCATCCATTTTTTAGGGGGGGGGGGGGGTGAGGGGTTAATGAATTTTTTTGTATTTCATGTTGCATTTACATTGAATATGTTTCCATTCTTTTTTTTTTTTCTTTTTATTCCTTTTTTAATATTATTTTATATATATATATATATATATATTTATTTTTTACAAATTGTGATGTAATACTAGGTCTGTTTCGTTATGGTGATAGGTATAGTCTCAGGATATATGTCTTTCATGTCTCATGATGCTGTTTTGGATTTTGATATTATCTGAAGTTTTGTGTGACGAAAGACAAGGCAGGGGCATTGATGACAAACAAGATTTTTTTTATTCTTTCGGTCAAGGGTACATGTTCAACCATAAAAAGTTTGGTGTGGTGTACCTTTTATTATGTGATAAAGTAAAGCAAAAAGAGAGGAAAGGAGCAGGATAGAGGGAGAAATGGGGAGGGAGATGGTACATATGAGAAGATGGATGAGCAGAAGAAAAGGAAAGAGTGTAAAAATGAGTCAGTCATTGGAGATACTGTTTGAATGAGCCAATTGTTTAAGCTGTTCTTAACTCCGGTGCTGTTTTGAATCGGTCCATATCTGTTTGACAGGTACAGAACTGACAGTCCAGTGCATGTGCGAGATTTCTTGTGCAAAAAATCATACATTTAATTCTTTATGGGTAAACCATTAATATATATAGATAAAAATATAAATAATATATATATTATATATAGTTCTAGTGTGTGTGAGTTTTTGTGCAAAAATCATACATTTTATTCTTTATGGATGAATCAATAGAGATACATAATATAGCTCTAGTGTATGCATGAGATTTTTTGTGCAATAATCATTATTTTTTTGTGGTGAATCAAACAGAATATATAGTTCAGTGTTTGTGTGAAGTTTCCTGTGTCAAAAATCATCCCTTTTATTCTTTGTTGGTGAATCTCTTCTTTTTGTACAGATTGTTGATAGACATTTAGATTATTTTCATACATTTTTGATGGGTTGTTTACAAAGGTCTGTTTCTTTTTTATACGATGCAATTGTTTTGATTTGTTTGTTTTTATTTGATATGTTGCATGAATATTATTCAAGATTGTTTTCTCAACCAAATCGGGAGTTGCTGTTTCAGTGTATCTTATGATGAAGCTGGTGTAGATCTAGATGAACGTCTCGGCAGAGCTTCGAGGTTTCCAATGGTGAGATTTTGTATACGTGACTATTTTTACCCATCATTAAGGTAGCTTTCATTTTGAATTTAGGAGTAGCACCTTCATTGTAGAGACCTTTGATGAGTAACATAGAGCTCACATAGAAATCAAAGCTCTGCTATCAGTAGCTAGGAACACTTAATCAAGCTAGCTATCTTAATAGGACACAACCTTAATTGAAAAGCCAAGGACTATCAGTAGCTAGAACAAACCCTTTAATCAGAAGCCTGGGGCAATCTCCTGTAGATATTAACATTGTTTATGCTTACTTCATATCCATTTCATAAAATGCTATTTCATGTCCCCAGTCTTGCCACTAGATTGCACCATTTGTCTGTGTGTAATATCTTCTGGTGAAAATGGCTGGAGAAAGTAAAGCATGAATGAACTCTGTCTCAGCAAAAACAAAACAAAACAAACAAACAAAAATCCCCACCATCCCCTCCCAAAAATACCTCTATCTCTCAGAATCATTTTAGTTTTTTGATTGGGGGGACAAAAACAAAAGCAGATTGAAATGAAATATACTTTGTTTTTTTATTTGTTCTATGCACATATTTTTTCCCCAGGTGGTCAAAAACATTCTAAAAGAAAACTAGTATGAGGCACCATAGCTCTTTTTAAGGTTATCTTTTGTGTGGTTTTATCCGAAAGAAAACTTGAGCTTTTAGATAAAAAAAATTTTTTACACACCTATGAAGTTGTTATGGTAAAAAAACAAAACAAACAAACACAACATGGTGCAGTATTTGGAAAATACCACTGTATTAGTGCAGCACTTATGGTTTTAAGTGCAACAATGTATGGCTGTAAGGACAGCTTATCTTAACATATCAATCCTGT
Source organism: Stramonita haemastoma (assembly GCA_030674155.1). Taxonomy (NCBI): domain Eukaryota; kingdom Metazoa; phylum Mollusca; class Gastropoda; order Neogastropoda; family Muricidae; genus Stramonita; species Stramonita haemastoma. Next base: position 42,400,618 of record CM060323.1, read on the forward strand.
TTGATAGATTGTACAGTGAACTTGTGAAATATGCCTTTGTGTTACACATACAGGAATCAGAGGGTAACAAAAATTACATAAGCATATAAAATGTATTTAGCAAGTTTGAATGGGTGAATACATAATTTCAAATTATGGTCTATTGAATAATTTTGAAATTTGAAAATACTCATTACTTGGGAGATTGTGTAGCCTGGTTTCTATTTTTTCTTTGTCAATGATGTTGAATCATAATGAAAATGTAAAGATCTGATTTTATCCAAGTAATTGCATCGTCAAACATTTGACCAGTCAAGTAATCCATCAAAATTGTGTTTGATTTTTAAAAGATCATGATCTGATTTTACCTAAGTAACTGAGTGATTAATCAATCAACCAATCAAGTGACTGATCAAAATCATGTTTGATTTTAAAGAGTTTATTTCAAAGGGTTTGTGCATGTTTGAAATAGCTTCTTTATCAAAATGTTTGAGGCAGCTATTTTTAACAAAGAAAAATAGTGATTCTAAATATTTTCAACCTTGTATAATGTTCTCTATGCATATCTTAGGGGAAAATGATTGACATGGTTTTAAAAAAAAAAAAATTGAAATCTAGGAAGCATAGATTGGGGATGTAGTCTGCACAAATACATATGTATATGTCATGCAATATATAGGCAATAAAGCAAAATGGATGTAGGATGTGACAATCCAGTGTTTGTCGCTGGTTTTTTTTCTTTTTTGTTGTTCTTTCGCCTTTTTTTTTTTTCTCCTAACTTTTGTTGAATTTGTCATCCTTTCTCTTTAGATGTCTCAGTACAGCTGTAGTATCACTTGCAGTCTGTCCCTACCATACCACACAGTCTTTCACACTCTTGGAACCAGAACTCAGAAAAAAGACTATCAAAGGGAGGGAATTTGGAGACCCCATCAGAAGTGTCCCTCAGTTAATGTTGGATAATTTCATTGGCGTTCAATGCCGTCTGTTTTGATTTATAATTAATACACAAGACAAAACTGATTTTACCCCCATGATAGAAGCTGTATTTACAGGGAATCAAATTTTATGAGATCATCACCAATCAACTGTGAGCATTTCAAAGCTGAGAAAATACAGAAAAGTGATGGATGAGTGATGGTGGTTTTTTTATTTTTTATTTTTTGGTGTGTATGTGTTTTTTGGTTGTTGTTCATATGTGTGTGTGTGTGTGTGTGTGTGTGTGTGTGTGCGTGCGCGTGCGTGCGGTGCATGTGTGTGCATGCATGTGTGTGTGTGTGTGTATTTTGTTTTGCTGCTCCATTTCTGTGATGTCTTAGGACTGCATCTCCAATACTGCTGATCCTGAACTCCCCACACATAGTTAACTGTCAGAGTCAGCAGATCACAGACAGAGAGCTGATCATGTCTTGCTGCTAGGAAGCCACTCTCCTCCCTGACTTTGTATAATCTGTTTTTTGTTTATGTGCGTATGTCCTGTTATTCGTTGTGCAATGAATGTTGCTTAAAGATTATATTATGCTCTACCTTCAAATTTGTTGACTTCTGTGTTATTTAAAATTTATTTGTTTGTTACATGATGAAATATTGCTGGATTTTTCATTATAGTTATTTATTCTGAACAATTATTGAGCAGAATTTGTTGCTTTTTTAAAATACTGATTTTCTATAAAAGAAAAAAGTTGTGAGCTTCCATCTACATTTGTGCATATATATTCTGTGTGTGTGTGTGTGTGTGTGTGTGTGTGTGTGTGTGTGTGTGTGTGTGTGTGTGCACACGTGCACATGAAAGCAGCTCCAATCGTACTTGAATGTAATAACAGAAACAGTACACTCTGCACATAAAAACTATTACCCAAAAGTCCTTCGGATGAGACTTTAAACCAAGCCCCGTGTGCGAACGCACGCAGAACATCTTGCGCACACGTTAAATCTGTTCGCTTTTCGTAAGAGTAGGCCATCGTGTGCGGTGGGAACAGATGACAATATTTACAAAAACTGCATACACGCGGACCGATGAAAAAAAGCACATGATTGCTTATTCTGTATCCTCGATATAAAAGAATTAATAAATAAATAAATAAATAAATAATATTAAAAGCTCCTGATCTGTTGAGCCGGGTTCAAATCCCACTCATGGGGATATTTTCTCCTGGAGGCTAACATCAGTGCAGACTCCCTCCCCCAAATGTCCTTTGGATGAGACCATAAACCAAGATCTCATGTGCAAATGCACGCAGAACATCTTGTGGACATGTTAAAACCCATTCCGCCTTTTGGAAGAGTAGGCCATTGTGTGCCAGAGGGAATGGATGACAAAATTGACAAAACCACAGACAACAAGGGAACTGGATGTGAAAAAGCACATGAGTGGTTATTCTACTATCCTCAAAATAAAAGAATAAAATAAGATAAGATACACACACACACACACACACACACACACACACACACACACACACACACACACACACACACACTGTGAACCTTCCACTCATAAAACCTCTGAAAAAAATCAGAAAATTCTTTGACCCTCACCATTTGCAAGCATATTGACCGCACTAGTATAGCCAAGAAAGTAGAGATGCTACCAGCGTAAGTAAAACAAACATCATGGCGTTGGCATGGACATATCATAGCAAAAGAATATCGTATTGATCTATCGGCCCATTCCTGATATCAGAGAGAAAAACAAGGGAGAGACAGATCTAAGAACACTTAGACACAAGCAGAGCTCAAGACCCAAAAACACTCATGGTGGGATACAGGCAACAAACACACTTACCAAGAACATGAGAAGACACCGGTTTGATGCCCATTTGAACTCGAAACTTTCCCCATCCACCAGACCTTGAGTGAAAACCTGAGTGCCAGTCTTATAGATAAGATCATAAAGACAAGGTCACATGGACACAATATACCTGATGCACCTAAAAGAACCCACATCCACAAGAATATTGTGCCTGGCTAAATTCTGTAGAAAAAAAAGCCATTCTGATGGGGAAACAAATACACAGACAGACAAGGAGAAGAAGAAAAAGAAATTGTGGCGCTGCTCATTTATTTATTCATTTATTTTCTTATTCTTTTATATCTAGGATAATGGAATAAGCACTTGTGCGCTTTTTTTTTTACATCCAGTCCCTGTGTGTATGCAGTTTTATAAATCTTGTCATCTGTCATGTGGTGATGTGCTTTCCCTGTGGAGAGCACCTCAAATTTCCCTCAGGGCAATCTGCTGTGGATGAAGGTGGTTTACAATACAATACAAAACAAACACATCAGGACAGGACAGCCTGGTGGTTAGAGCATTGCGCATTGCATTGCGCTCGAGATCTGCTGATCCAAGTTCGAATCCTGTTCAAGGGGATTTTTCCCCCTGGAGTTAACATCAGTGCTGACTCACTCCCCCCAAAAGTCCTTCAGATGGGACTAAAACTGAGGACCCATGTGCAAACACATGCTGAAATCTTGCACACATTAAACCTGTTCCGCTTTTCAGAAGAGAAGGCCACTGTACACCAGTGGGAACTGATGACAACACCACACACACACACACACACACACACACACACACACACACACACCACAGATGGTTTGGATGGCTTGATGAAAAAAAAGCTGCTCATTCAATGTACCATCTGAGATAAAAATTTGACTTTGGCTTTGACACACAGAGCTATATTAGTTATAAGGAACGAATCTCTCTCTCTCTCTCTCTCTCTCTCTCTCTCCTCTCTCCCTCTCTCTCTCTCTCTCTCTCTCTCTCCTCTCTCTCTCTCTCTCTCTCTCTCTCTCTCTCTCTCCTCCCTCTCACACAACACACACACACAACAAATTCACACACATTTACCACACAACACACTGCTTATCAAAACTGTTTCCCTCCGCTATCTACCCTGCAAGCTATCGTTGGACGTGTTAAAGGCTGACACTGACATCATCAAACGAATTCAGAGGAAAACACACACGCATGCAGTTGGCACAACCCGCTGGCAAGAATAAAGACTCGTTTTGACACTGGGATTGAGCCAATGCAAGTTGCCACCGTAGCGAACCTAAAATTTTGGAAGCATCAGCGATTTTCAAACGTTATTAATAATCAGTGGAGTCAATTTTGGCTGTCACCTCCCACGTAGCGACATAAGCCTGGATTTCGCTGAAAGAGATATATGAAATTGATAGTATCGATCTGTTGATGGATCTAATAATTATTGAATCCTTTGGCTGAGACTGGGAATCAAGTTGTTACATGTTTTCCCATCATACTGGGCTGCGCACACAAAGCTCTGGCTTCTACAAGTGTCTACGAACAGACGTAGGGAGGAATTTGTTTGTAAACATCAAACAGCATGGTAATAGCATGAGCCTCATCCCATCCCCATCACAAAATACCACATTATTGGTCAAAGTTCAAATCGTCATGACGACAGAGAGAACGATTTATCTCATTGGCTACACTTCATCACGTGCCTGCTCGGCATTCTTAGCTCCGGTTTAAACATGGCTGACCTCCCGACAACATAGCAATCTATTTACAACTTGGTGTGCGTAGATTTCCGGTGCTTTTTGCTTGTTTTGGACATCTGGGTATATTTGTGCGCTTCTGGGACAGAAGAAAGATCGAGTAGGTTTGTGATTGAAGTGATAGGGGAGGGCAAGGAGTAGCCCAACGCTTGACGATCAGAAACGGGCACAGAGGGAACCTTGTCGGAGTATCGTCTGTTGTGAATCAAGCTTCTTTTTGGTAATTTTCCAGCAATAATAAATCTGAAGGATGGCAGATGATCATGATATTATTGGAAGTGCATCTGAGTTCATCAGAGGTAAGTTTCTTTGCTTTAAATGATGATCTTTTATCGGATTCCCATGTGGTGTAGGGTCAAATAATCAATGCAATCGAATCCCAAAAACAGAAATTCAAGCCCCAAATTTGTTGCTTTTATTTACTTATTTATAATATATTTATTTATTCTTTTATTTCGTTGAGAATGGAATAAGGACGCGTGTACTTTTATCATTTTTGGGGTTACATCCAGCCCCCGTGTGATGCAATTTTGTAAATTTTGTCGTCTGTGCCCACCGGTTGGGGGACGGGTTAGCCTAGTGGTCAGAACATTGCGCTCGCTATTTGACGACCCAGGGTCGATTCCCGTTCGAGGGGATTTTTCCTCTGGAGTTAACATCAGTGCTGACTCCACCCCCCCCCCCCCCCAAAAAAAAAAAAAAAAAAAAAAGTCCAACGGATGAGATTATAAACCGAGGCCCCGTGTGCGAACGCCCGCATAACATCTTGTGCACATGTTAAATCCTGTTCCGCTTTTCTTAAGAGTAGGCCATCGTTTGCCGTTGGGAATAGATGACGGGTACACGCATTTGCACCTCGCCAAAAAAATGTTAATAATAGTCAATTTACTGACAACTGAATATTAATGGAAAAGAAGAAGTACACAATCATGTGACAATGGCCTACTCTTCTGAAAGCAGGACAGGTTTGAACATATGTGTAGGATGTTCTGCATGTGTTCTTACACGGGACGTCAGTTTATAGTCTTATCCAAAGGACTTTTGGATGAGTGAGTCAGCACTGATGTTAACCTCCAGGATTCAAATAGCTTTATGTGCAGAGTGTACTGGTTCTGTTAATTTGAGAATTTGCTGGTACTGCAGTGTTTTTCCCCATGGAATAATGTAAATTTATTGCCAGGTATAATTTATGATATTGCCTGCACAGAGTGTGTAGGCCTACACTGGGCTACATCAGTTCATTAAGTTGCAGACATCCCCCATACAAATAAATTACACACACACACACACACACACACACACACACACACACACACACACACACACACACACACACACACAAACTCACACACACACAAACTCACACACTGACACATGCATGTGACACACTGACACGTGTGTGTACACACACACTCTCACTCACTCACACGCACACATGCACGACTATAAATTGAGGTCCCATGTGCAAATGCACGCAGAACATCTTGCACACATGTTAAAACCCGTTCTCCTTTTAGGAAGAGTAGGCCATTGTGTGCCGGTGGGAACAAATGACAAAATTAACAAAACTGCATACACACAGGGACTGGATGTATAAAAGCACACAAGTGCTTATTCCACTATCCTTGAAATAAAAGAATAAAAACTCCATGTATCTCATACTACACATACAGATGATCCACACACACAGTGACACAGTGACACGCACACACACACACACACACACACACACACACACACACACACACACACACACACCACACACACACACACACACACACACGACACACACATGACACACACACACACGGGGGGGGGGACGGATAGCCTAGTGGTCAGAACATTGGCAAACTATGTATGTACTGTGTATAGTACACACACACACACACACACACACACACACACACACACACACACACACACACACACACACACACACACACACAAGATGGGGGACGGGATAGCCCAGTGGTCAGAACATTGCGCTCACAATTTGACGACCCGGGTTTGATTTGCGTTTGAGGAGATTTTTTTCTCTTTGAGTTAACATCAGTGTTGACTCCACTCTCCCCGAAAGTCCTTCGAATGAGACTATAAACCGAGGCCCCATGTGTGAACGCATGCAGAACATCTTGCGCACATGTTAAATCCTGTTCCACTTTTTGTAAGAGTAGGCCATTGTATGCTGGTGGGAACAGATGACATTTACAAAACTGCATACACAGGGACTGGATGTAAAAAAGCACAAGAGTGCTTATCCCATTATCCTCGATATAAAATAATAATAATAAAAACACATGCACACACATACTTTTGTGCATACAAGTTTGTTTAGTTACTCCTGAACATGCTCCATCTCGTTTATTTTCTTTCCAGATCGCCTGTATTTTGCAACATTGAGAACTCGCCCGAAATCAACTGCACATACTCATTATTTCTGTACTGATGATGAGCTGGTGTATGACAAGTAAGTATGCAGACCTGCAATGCTGAAATTTATTAAACTTGAAGTTCAGTGTTTGTGACCATGTATTGTTCTCTTTCCCAAAATAAGCCACAAGCCACAGTGCGATGAAGAAAAAGAATCATCAATATTTTAAATCTTAAGCTGTTTGCCCATCTCTGATAACATGATATCAAAACATGTGTTGGTGTACTATACATCTTTGTTTAACTCACTTGACTTAGACTTAATCTGTCCACAAAAATGAAGACAAAGCACATAAATTTGTCCTTTTTCTGAAAACAAACATAAAACAGTGAAACATGTGCTGCTAGTGTTATCTTTTACTGAGACTATTCTGATATCTATTTGAGAACAAATTAAGACAAAGCACATGTGCTTGGAAGAGGACATTTTAATTTTATTTGAAAATAAACCTTTTTCTTATGCTGAAAGATTAGTCAGCTGACACTAAAGTTGTAAAGACTAGAATTTTATCAGTGAGGCTACATTGATTAATTTAAATTCATTTATTTTAACACATTCTAACTGGTCACTAGTGGTCAGAATGAATTCAGTAACTATAAGTATGACCAGCCAGATACAAGATCTATAGATCTGATTTTAATGTTATAGCTTTTAGATATAGATCTTTGTGAAATATACATGTAGTGAATTGATATAGTTTTATTTTGTTTAATTCCAATAAATTGATAATGTAGGTACTCAGCAAGGTTTGATGTTTCTGAGAAGTTGATAGTACTATTTCACTGACTGGATATGTATTTCAAAGATCTATACAGAAATTTTTAACTCACATTGTTGTTACTAATTTATTGATCAGTATCACTTTAAAGTTAAATTGAGCAATAACTCAAAGTCTAATTCGATGATTGAATATGGCAAATCAGAAAGCTATTTTTTTAGCCATGAGAATGTAAATTATTGACTTGTTTGAGTAGTTACTATTTATTATACATGTATTTTTAATTTTAGTTTTATAAGTCACAAGTTTGAATTGTGCTTATATTACACTTTGATGCATCTCTATAGGTCAGTGGCATAAACTTTTAGTATGGAAAGCTATTGTTACAGTAAGTTAAACTAAACTAAAGGGAATAGCGTGTTGCTGACCTAATTGTGGATGAGGTCAAGGATTACTAATCAGGTGTACACTACACTACATGTCTTGCTGTTGAGTTATCATGATAAACCATTACAGTTAGGAAGGTGGAACTCTTGCTGTCTTGTTTGCAATCTTCCTATTTATATTGGTTAAGAAGGAAGGTGGCAGGACGGTTAAGACGTTTACCTGCCAAACAAGTAAACTGAAGTTCTGAGTTCAATTCCAGCATTGCCCTCTCTTCCCAGTTTGATGAAAAAATCAAACTGAATGTCAAAGGCCATCAAGTGAGACTATAATTATAGCATAAAGTAAAATGAGGCCTCATGTGTGAATACATGTAGAACATACATGTAGAGCTCTGGCTGAGGAATGAACAGACAAAAAATATCAGTTGTTAACTTTTTACTGAGGAACTTTTTTTTTTCAAGATGACATTTTTTTTTTTTTTTTTCGTTTTGCTCCTTGGCTAGAGCTCTGAGGTTCACCAGTTGTGAGATTTTGTGTATATCAATCAGTCATTCCCCCCCCCCCCCCCCCCACTATCAAGGTAGTTGCATTCCATTTTCGGGAATGCTTCTTGGTATGTGTGCAAGTTTGGTTTGTCATGTTCGACAGTGAACATTCTGTTTCGGAAATTGGGCAGAAATTTGATTATAGTTGAGGTGCCTTGCCCACAGCATACCCCATCTCTCTTGGCTAAGAGGGCACACAGACAGTCTGCGTTGGAGATGTTCTCCAAAGGCCAACTAGCCCCTAGGGCTTTAGCACATTAGGACTGTGCAAGTCAAGCCTCCTAGTCAGAGAGTCATTGTCGATCATTAAAGACTTAGGACTGCAAGTCAAGCCTCCTAGTCAGTCATAACAGTCGATCACTAAAGACTAAGTGGTACAGTGGAATCATTGAAGAATGCGAAAGAACAAGATGTTCTTCCACCATAAAAAAGCAAAGTATTGTTAAATTCATAAAATTTCTTCATTTTATGTAGTGCTTTTTATGCACTGCAAGCAGATCAGCATGTGATTGTGCTCAGACATGTATACAGTACGTATACAAGAAAATTAGTCCTAGCCTGAAAGTAAATAAGATGGTAGACAAAAGACGCTAGTAAACTTCCATCCAGGTTTGTTATTTTAGCAGACAACTCATGAATGTGATTTGATTTTTGTTAATACTCACCGAACTGGATGAATATATTAAGAAAACACCTGAGTTTATGGTACCCACCCCGAATACATGTTTAACCTCCTTCTTTTGCGGTCAGTGTTATTGTTAGCCTTTATCCAAACAGTCGGACCCCCAAACCTGATGAAAAGTCAAACAAATTCTCTGTGTGGGCTTGGACCATGTATTTTATATTACAGTTCGTGTAATACATTTAGACAGTGTAGGACTGTTACTGATTTTAGAGGCTGAAATTGAGAGACATTTTTATATTAACTTTTAGAATAGATTTACACTAATACTACTAATAATAGGCTACATGATAATATAACACATACATGATACACTGATGCATTGTTTGCACAATTCAGAATCTGAGATATATATATGATATATATATATATATATAATGCCTTTAACTACTGCTAGGAAATAGTGTAAAAACAGTGCCCTAAAATGATATGTACATTCAAATATATAATTATATATATATATGATGCATTCTGAAAATGATTAGAAATCAACACATAGTGAAATATCATTGTCATTTTGTCTTTAGGGTGTTAGTGGTATGTGTGTGTGTGTCACTCTGTGTGTGTGTGTGTGTGTGTGTGTGTGTGTGTGTGTGTGTGTGTGTGTGTGTGCGCATCGTCATGTGTGCGTCACTGTGTGCGTCACTGTGTGTGTCACTGTGTGTGTGTGTGTGTGTGTGTGTGTGTGTGTGTGTGTGTGTGTGTGTGTGTGTGTATTTTTTTTATCTTATTCATTTATTCTTTTATATTGAGGTTAATGGAATAAGCACTCATGTGCTTTTTTTTTACATCCATTCCCCAAGTGTATGCAGTTTTGTAAATCTTGTCATCTGTTCTCACTGGCACACAATGGCCTACTCTTACAAAAAGGGGAACAGGATTTAACATGTGGTGAGATGTGTGCATGTGTGTGTGCATGTGTGTGTGTGGTGTGTGTGTGTGTGTGTGTGTGTGTGTGCATGTGTGCGTGCTTGCATGTGTGCGTGCGTGTATGAGAGAGAGAGAGAGAGAGAGAGAGAGAGAGAGAGAGAGAGAGAGAGAGAGAGAGAGAGAGAGAGTTCACTGTTTGTGTCAGTGTGTGTGTTTGTGTGTTTGTGCATGCATGAATGCTTTTTGCTTGCTATTGATTAATCTCATTGTGTAAAACAGGGTAATGTGTCATGCTCTGCATTAAACATTGTGACCAGTTTTGTCTCTTTTTTTTTGGGGGGGGGGGGGGGGGTATCCTTTTATGTACAATCTCCATTCTCATGTTTTGTTATCTTTATCTTCTTTTTTTATTAAATTTTTTTTTTTAAAGATGTTACAGTAAGCGCTGGTTTTAGGGGTTTTGTTTCCAAGGTAAATGTCAGGCATTCTAATTTCTGTATCATATAATAATACACTGTACAGTATTGATTACTGGTATTGTGGACTTAAAGGGCAGAAGGAGGGGACTTTTTGTCCTTTGCACTGTATATCATACAATCCCTATGAAATATATATAAAATTACATCACCATCATTACAGAACATTCATTATGTATGTAGTGTGCAGGGTTCTGGTTATAATACGCATAGCAGAGTTTT
>CM060323.1:42416454-42426454 GCA_030674155.1 Stramonita haemastoma
CATTCCTTCCTCTCCCTATCTTTCAAGTTGAAATAGGTTCTGATAACAGAGACCAGGCTTCACAAGATTACATAAAATCACCACAATGAATAAATAATGCATACATGTAATACATACCTCCACAAAGGACCTATGTAAGAAGTCCAATCAAAGTCTTCGAAACAAGAGGAGAAATAATCAGGTTACAGTTAGTATTGTTTTTGTGCATTAACCTTATCAAGGTTCATTGTTCTTGTCAGCTTTAGTGGTTGTTATCATCATAGTTGTTGTCATGGTGATAATTGTTCATGTTCTTGTTATCATTATCGTAGTTACTGTCATACTGATAATCAGATTGGCCTTTGATGCCACGCATTCTTGTTTGCTATCAGTTGGGTATTTTTAGACAGTTTTCTTTACGTCTTCCAGTCTTGTTCCTTCTCCCGAGTTCTAAGCTGTTGTGGTCGTAGGATTGAAAAGGTAGACTGTTCTCTGTACAGTTTGGGATAGTTCAACATTGGCCAAAACTAGAAAAGTAGTTTGATCAGGATTTCTGGTTTCTGGGTTGTTTTTTTTGTGAAGATTTCTATTGTTTGTTGATTTTTGTTTTTGAAGGGGAGGTATTTTTTTTTGTAGTTTCGTTTTTGTTTTTATCTTGCATTCTTTTGTTGAATCATTCCATGCCTCCCCTTCTTTTCTTTCTTTTCTTTTTTTCTCACTTTCCCAGTTTGATCTTTTTATCAGTTCTTTTTCTGTTTCATCTTTTAATCTTGAGGCCCCTCTTTCTTTCTTTCTTTTTCTTTTCTTATGTGCATTCTTCCCTTTCTTCTGTTTCTGTGGCAAGTTTTGCATCTTCCATACTGATTCAGCTTTCCCTTTTTTATGAGTTTCTTTCTGTTTGTCATTTCATTTTTTTCTTTCCTCTTTCTTTTTAAATACCAACCTTTCTCTGAAGAAAAAAGAGAGGGGTATAGATGAAGAGAGGGAAGGAAGAATAAGGAACGAATACTGTTAAGAAAAAATAGAGGGGTACAGAAGAAGGGGGAAACAATAAGGGACGAATATTGTTCAGAAAAAAAAAATGTCCTGAACCAGACAGAGAAAAGTACTAGGTAGATTTGAGTCAATGACTGAAATGACAGCCTAGATCATAGATAGCGAGCACCTTTGTCAAGCTCCTTCTTTAAGACGGCTTGAAACTATTCTCCAGAACAATCACCCCTTCTTGACTTTCTCCTGGTGTAAGTCGGTCTGTTGGATTTACCCTGGCTGTGCTTTCTACCCCTAGGGCGTTCACCCTTGCTGAACTTTTTCTGAGCACTGTTTGGTGTCTGACTACTAGGCTAGATTATTAATGCACTAGGTTCAACCCATATAACTTGTATACTGGATAAACAACAATAACAATGCAGTGAGGGAAGGAGGGAGGGAGAGAGAGGAAGGTGGGGGGGGGGGGGGGGGGGGGTGGAGAGAGAGAGGAGAGGGGAGGAGAGAGAGAGAGAGAGAGAGATGAGAGAGAGTGTGTGTGTGTGTGTGTGTTGTGTGTGTGTGTGTGTGTGTGTGTGTGTGTGTGTGTTATTCTCATTGTTTTTATTGTCCATTCATTACAAGGTGATTCAGACAATTACATTGTCAATATTCAAAATGAACATAAACAAATGGGGCAGAGAGTGAATGGTGGGGGAAAAAAGGGGTGAAACTTGTCCAGAAGATAGATCAATCTGTAGCAGCTTTCCTACCACTTGTGTGTGTGTGTGTGTGTGTGTGTGTGTGTGTGTGTGTGTGTGTGTGTGTGTGTGTGTGTGTGGTGTGTGTGTGAGATGAGAGAGAGAGAGAGAGAGAGAGAGAGTGAGAGAGAGAGAGAGAGGAGGAGAGAGAGAGAGAGAGTGAGAGAGAGAGAGGAGGAGAGAGGAGAGAGGAGAGGAGAGAGAGAGAGAGTGTGTGTTTGATAAGCTGAGAGGGTTGGCTTCTTAGACCACAGGCCTTGGCAAATGAGATAACATCTACATACTCACATACTGTGGCATTGCTCTACCCCCCCCCCCCCCCCCACATAGTCACACAGACACACAAACACACAGACACAGACACACACACACACACACACACACACACACACAACACACACACACATGGGAATGCACACAGGTGTGTGTATAGACACACTGGAGTCTGCATGTAGGCACACACTTGCATCTGTGCACACCACAACACACACTTAAAACTTATTCATGTATGCATGCACACACACATGCACGCACGCATGCACGCACGCACATCACACACACACACACACACACACACACACACACACACACACACACACACACATACACACAAAGTCACACACATACACATGCATGTGCGTGCACCCACACAGTGACACACATAGACACACACACACAGGCATGCATGTATTATTAATTAATGCCCCCCCACCCCACCCCTCTGTCTCTCCTCCCCCACAGACACATACATACAGACATCCATCATCACATCTGTCATCTATTGTAGACACAGTCTGTTCTGAATCTAGTCATGACCTTGGATATTTGCCAATGCTAAGTACAGGAGTCCCATGTTTCAGCGTGCATGTTGCATGCATGCCTGTGTGTGCTGCTGTGTGTGTGTTGCATACTGTGTGGTGGGTATTGTATGTACATGTGTGTGTATCTGTGTGTGTTGTGTGTGTGTGAAGAGAGAGAGAGAGAGAGAGAGAGAGAGAGAGAGAGAGAGAGAGAGAGAGAGAGAGAGAGAGAATTGTGCACACTTTTGTATAAATTTGTATACTTACATGTGTGTGTGTGTGTGTGTGTGTGTGTGTGTGACTGTTACATGTATAATATGCCTTTCTGTGTGTGCACTTGCGTAAGTATTTTATATGTGCAGAGTTCTCACATGCATCCGTGCATGTCCTCACACACACGAGAAAAGTTAAGCACAAGCACCAAGTATGAGAATGACCACCTGTTGTTTACATCTTAGGTGCGATGTCCCACAAACATGTTTCACCCCCTCTCAGTCAAAGACATTATTTTCTTTTTTCCACTATCTCCCACACAAAAGTCAAAGACTATTATTTTCATTTTTCCACCATATCCCCACAAAAGTCAAAGACATTATTTTCATTTTTCCACCATCTTCACCACACAAAAGTCAAAGACATTTTTCCCATCTCTCTTTTTTTTTCCCACCATTCTTTTTCCCATAAAACAGTTTCTTCATTCGGAGAAGTTTCCCACACAAAAACACTCAGTGGCAACTTGGTCACCAAGCGCTAATCTCCCACACACATTCCCCACACAGCAACATGCCCAAGACACACACACACAGGAACACAGGCAAGTCTTTGATCAGAGGAAACAATTGCTGTGAATCCTGCCTCACAGCATCTTGGCGTACAAGTAAAGGTCGCATTCCATTCATATCTTGTTTGCTGTCCAGGATAAAAATAAAAGATAAGGTAGGGGACAGTGCCAAGAAGGCAGGGGAAGAGATAGGAGGGTCTGTGAACAGGAGAGTGGAGGGGGGGGGGGGGAGAAGAGGGAGGGAGGAGGGGGGGAGGAGAGAGGGAACAAAGGATAATATGAAAAAAAAAATTTATTAGGTTAATGAGATGAGCAAATTAAGAATTTCTTCTCCCAGCCATGAGGAGGAGGGAGAGGGAGAGGAGGGAGAGGAGGAGAGAGAGAGAGAGAGGAGAGAGAGAGAGAGAGAGGAGAGAGAGAGAGAGGAGAGAGAGAGAGAGAGAATTGTACACTTGAGAGAGAGATGAGGAGAGAGAGAGAGAGAGAGAGAGAGAGAGGAGAATTGTACATGAGAGAGAGAGAGAGAGAGAGAGAGAGAGAGAGAGAGAGAGAGAGAGAGAGAGAGAGAGAGAGAGATTGTACACTTGTAATAGAGTGTATTTTGTGGACATGCCTGTTGTCTCATCATACTAATTACTATGGTAATTTATTCATCTTTGGTGTCACAGAGGGTGTATGACTGGAAGATCTATAGCTACAGAAATATCCACACGCACGATATAAATATACAGTGTTAGTCACACCTTGCCTATCTTTGCTCCTTCCCTTTTTCACATGCATAGATGCCCGCCCATGCATGCTCTCACTCACAAACAAAGTATTCATCTGCTTGTATACATACAGAGGCTGATACAGAATAGCATACACAGGGATTGTTCATGTAATCACCTGCTATCTGTATTTAAATGTAGCACCATGGGGGGGGTGCCACAAGGAAAGAGTGTCTTATTATCATTTTTTTGTTGTTGATATTATTATTATGAAGAAAGGTAGAACAGTGCAGTCCTGTTTTCCAGTATGAATTGAAGTCTGTACCCCTGCATAAATTAAGGTGCCAATAATTGTTTGCTTTGGTGTGATGTATCATCAGTTTTTATAATTTTTTTAATGATATATTTTTTTTCAGAGATGCATCATTTGGGCCATGCTCCTACAATCTGACAGTTCTAGACTGTCTCCATGCAATAGACAAGGTAAAAGGCTCTGTGTGTGTGTGTGTGTGTGTGTGTGTGTGTGTGTGTGTGTGTGTGTGTGTGTGTGTGTGTGTGTGAGAGTGAGAGAGGAGAGAGAGAGAGTGAGAGTGTGTGTGCGCGTGCGTGCATATGTGTGTGCATTTGTGCGTGCCTTTGTGAATGAGTGAGTGAGGGGGAGATCAAGAAAGAGAGGGAGAGGAGGGAACTCAAACTCGAACTTGAAAGATTTATATGAGAGGAGAGAGGGAGAGGGAGGGAGGGAAAAAAGTAGGGGGTAGGGGGGAATGAACTAACTTTAAATGTAACAGAAGAATCTCAGTTAATACAGATTATCATCATAACTGTGCAAGGTATTTGTTAGTAAGAGAACAAACATTACTCCTTCAAGCTGTTGATATACAACACAAAGAGTTTTGGCATAAGAAAGAGGGTCTGGGAAATTCAACATATAACTGGGTTTAAGTATGCATTTCATATACTCATGTTCAAGTAAGAATTCATATTTAGTTTGATTGATTTAAAAAAAAAATCTTTTCTTCTTACAGGCCCTGTGTAATGGATTCTTTGACTTTGAGACATTTGATGTCGACGAGTATGAGCACTATGAGGTAAGCTGGGAATTTCAGCATCAACATAGATCTCAACAAGATACAATCATGTTTTTTTTTATAATAATTTTAAGCTTGCATGGAAAGAAGGGGAAGTAAAATCTTGATCCAAGACTGACACAAGTTCCTTGAGTCTACAGTCACTCCTATAACTGTCATGACGTATGATGATGTATGTCATTTGAAGAGAAGAAATTTTCTTTTAAGAAGTGTGAAAAAGGGTAGTAGATGAGGAACACAAATAAAATTGGCAGGGTGACAGAACGAGATACCAGGATATGCAGACCTGTTCAATTTGTCACCTTCAGAGCATGTCATTTGTGGAGTGGTTTGTTGGTCTGTTGTGCTCTGTGAAAGGGTTGCAAATGGAACTCTGATCCCAGAATGTAAGAGCTCTATTGTGTTTTTTGTACTGGGATCTTTGCAGGTGCAGGAAGAGTTAGTGTAAGGGTGACTGACTTTTCAAAGCTTGAGCTTTAAAAGCAGAATGTGTGAACTTGTATGGGATTGGAACAGATTGTTAAGTCTCATGTTCATGATTAACTTGTATTTTATGAGGTAATATTTTATGAGGTAATAAAAGTTATACGAGTGTCAAGTTAATGTTTTAAAGTTGTGTGAGATTGAAAAGGGTTGTTATAAAAGTTTTATGTTTGACCCTTTTATAAGAGTAAGGATTGTCCTCCATAGGGATGCTGGGGCCCTGTTGGTATTTATAGCAACCCCATTCTGGAAATTTTATGCTAGGAATTCCCTCCTTTCTATCCCACTCTTTGTGCGTATTTCTGCCTTGATCCTCTTCTTCCTGTCACCTCCTTCTTGTCTGTTTTCTGCCTTCTTTGCCTATTCTCTTGCCTTTGGTTGTCTATTCATTTTTTTGTTAGTTTATTCATATTTACTTTTTATCCATTCAAATAGTTGTTGTTTTTTAAAGAATTGCTCACTCATGTTTAGTGAATGGTTTTGCATTGGAAGAAAAATAAGAATTGTTACAGCTGTCAGAATCATAGAACTTCATGATTTATCTATTCACCTGTTGTTTATCACAATCTCTGATTTAGGTAAACTTCATACACACACGCACACGCATGCATGCGCGCGCGCGCCACACACACACACACACACACACACACACACACACACACACACACACACACACACACACACACACACACACACACACACACACACACTTAATCACACACTGACTTCACATCACACATCAGGATCGAATTGCATACTCACAAAAGAATGGTGATGTGTTCCACAGAAAGTGGAGAATGGGGATTTGAACTGGATTGTGCCAAACAAATTTCTTGCCTTCTGTGGGCCCCATCCAAAGTCCAAAATAGAAAATGGTGAGTAAATCTGATACTTTAAAAGCCTTTGTATTCTAGTGGTTGCTTCTGCTGTATAGCAGGTCTTATGGGTGTTACTCTAGTAGCTAGGATGGTAAAGTATTGTTCAGTATTTGTAGAGGCGCCACTACTGTGGGTGTTCTTCGAAATAGCTAACTGCAGTGACGTTACAGAGAACAGTGGTACTTATCCATGCTGTAATAGTTTGATCACATGCAGTGTTTTTGTTAAATGTAAATTATATACTCCACTGTTAATATTGTTTAATGAAATCTTCCATGCCCCAACAGTGGGGTCACAAGCTAATTGAATTTAATTTAAATCAAAGTCTTGTGTTTTGTTTCATTAAAGAAACCAATTTTTATGAATTGTATAGTATCATAGTCAACAGGTTTCTTGGCATGAGATTTTAAAATGATGGCCGTGAAGAGTATTGAGTGATTGTTTCAGTCTTGTAGGATACACATTTATGTCAGAGGATTTATTGAGATAATAGTTGTAAGAATCACAAAGCACAGAGAAGAAAACTAGAGTTTTGTATGATACACCACTTCATTGTCTGTGTGACTTTTTTCTTTTCTTCTTGTTCATTTCGAAAGGAAAAACAACAAAAAAAAACAACCAATATTTATTTCTTTGAATATTTTGCTGAATGTGTTTTTGTGACTTCTCACCTGTTTTTCTCTCTTATTTGAAATGAGGTAGTATGACCCTTGTAGTGTCTGTGTGATTAGTGAAAAGAGATACTTTGTTGTTCTGATGACTTTTCTTTGAATACCCAATTTTAATTTTTAAACTTTGCTGTATTTTTGATCAGGTTGCTTGGTTTCCTAAGTCCTTTCGATTTTTCCTTTGTTATCCAGAATAATGCAGTGTGAGCTATGCATTGATTTAAAAAAAAAAAATCCTTTTGAATATACTTTTTGTAATGAAATAAAGAGGCAGTTCTCATTTTTAAAGATTTATGTCTTCGTTTCTGTAGTATTGTCACAGTGTGTTGCAGCTATGTCTGTGTTTCTCTAGCAGTTGTTGTGGTGCGTTGCAGCTATGTCTGTGTTTCTGTATCAGTTGTTGTGGTGCGTTGCAGCTATGTCTGTGTTTCTTTAGCAGTTGTCACAGTGTGTTGCAGCTGTGTTATTGTTTCTGTAGTATTGTCGCTGTGTGTTGCAGTGATGTCTTTGTTTCTGTATCAGTTGGTGCGGTGTGTTGCAGCGATGTCTGTGTCTCTGTATCACTTGTCACAGTGTGTTGCAGCTGTGATATCTGTGTATCTGTATCACTTGTCGCGGTGTGTTGCAGGGTACCCCTTGCACGCCCCAGAGTCCTACTTCCCCTACTTCCGCAAACACCGGGTGACGGCCATCGTGCGCCTCAACAAGAAGATCTACGATGCCCGGCGTTTCAAGGACGCAGGCTTTGACCACTATGACCTCTTCTTCATCGACGGGAGCGTGCCCAGTGACACCATCGTGCGCCAGTTTCTGGAGCTGTCTGAGAACACTGATGGAGCTGTGGCCGTGCATTGTAAAGGTAGGTTGTGTTGGGTGTCCATTTGTGAGTATGTGTGTGTACACACAGCGTCGGTTCACTTCTGAGACTTATTCTTGAAGTCGGAATGCGGCTACCTTCATGGTGGGCAAAAATAGACAGGAACCACATGATCTGCTGACCCAGGTTCTAATATCGTTCAAGAGGATTTTTCCTCAGTGCCGACTCCACTCTCCTGAAAAGTCTTTCGGATGATACCATAAACTGAGGTCCTGTGTGTGAACGCACGCAGAACATAATTGTGTACACATTAAAACCTGTTCCACTTTTCAGAAGTGTAGGCTATTAGGTGCCGGTTGAAATGGATGACATAATTTACAAAACTGCATACACGCAGGGAGTGGATGTTAAAAAAGCACATTAGTGCTTATTCCATTATCCTGAAAATAACAGAATAGATAATAAATGATAATAATGATAATAATTAATAATAATAATAGTAATAATGATGATAATGATAATTATAATGAAGCATTATAACCTTGTGTTTCAGCTGGCTTGGGTCGGACAGGGACCCTGATTGCCTGCTACATGATGAAGCATTACAAGTTCACGGCGGCAGAGTGCATTGCGTGGTGTCGCATCTGTCGGCCAGGGTCCATCATTGGTCCTCAGCAAAACTTCCTGGAAGAGTGAGTGCTATTGATGCCGTCCTGTTTTGCTTTAGTCTGTAAACATGGTTGCTTTAACCCTATGGCGTGGCACAGCACTACTTGGCATTGCATGTTTGAACACGGCACAAAACCAGTATAGTTCAACATAGTATAGGATTGTACGCTTACTTTAAAGTGTGAAATGTGATATCCCAAAATGGATGCTTTTTAATTGTAGTATCGGGATTGATTCTTCTTGGTATGATACTAAAAATCAACTCCACTGCCTCCATAGCCACTGTTGTTGGTAGGAGCTCCACGCAATACCTCTAGGGTTCCTCGTCTCTCTTTGTTTCTGCTGAGTTCCACAATCTTTGTTTCTGCTGAGTTCCACAATCTTTGTTTCTGCTGAGTTCCACAATCTTTGTTTCTGCTGAGTTCCACAATCTTTGTTTCTGCTGAGTTCCACAATCTTTGTTTCTGCTGAGTTCCACAATCTTTGTTTCTGCTGAGTTCCACAATCTTTGTTTCTGCTGAGTTCTACAATCTTTGTTTCTGCTGAGTTCCACAATCTTTGTTTCTGCTGAGTTCCACAATCTTTGTTTCTGCTGAGTTCCACAATCTTTGTTTCTGCTGAGTACCACAATCTTTGTTTCTGCTGAGTTCTACAATCTTTGTTTCTGCTGAGTTCTACAATCTTTGTTTCTGCTGAGTTCTACAATCTTTGTTTCTGCTGAGTTCCACAATCTTTGTTTCTGCTGAGTTCCACAATCTTTGTTTCTGCTGAGTTCCACAATCTTTGTTTCTGCTGAGTACCACAATCTTTGTTTCTGCTGAGTTCTACAATCTTTGTTTCTGCTGAGTTCTACAATCTTTGTTTCTGCTGAGTTCTACAATCTTTGTTTCTGCTGAGTTCCACAATCTTTGTTTCTGCTGAGTTCCACAATCTTTGTTTCTGCTGAGTTCCACAATCTTTGTTTCTGCTGAGTTCCACAATCTTTGTTTCTGCTGAGTTCTACAATCTTTGTTTCTGCTGAGTTCTACAATCTTCTGTAGCCCTTCCATCACACTGATCTTGACAATGGAGGATGTTTGTGGTCTGCCTCTTTTTCTCCTGCTCTCAACCTTGCCTTGGAGAACTGTCATCATCAGATTTGTCTGTGTGTTTCTGTTTGCATGACTGACATAGCTCAGTATGCACTTCTCAGTTTCAGCTGATGTTTGTCTTTGCACTGAGAGTTCCTCAAGAATGCTTTCATTTGTTCTTCTGTCTGACCGTTTGACTGTCTGTCACCTGTAGAACCATGTTTTGGCTGGGTTTAGTTTGTCTCTTTCCAGTTTCCGCAGTGTCCATGCTTCTGACCCATGCAGCAATACAGGCCAGATTAGTGTTTAGACAATTCTAATTTTGAG
>CM060323.1:42431454-42468954 GCA_030674155.1 Stramonita haemastoma
ACTGAAAATTTCTGATTTTGCAAGGGACGTTTCTATAGAAAGGTGTGTTAGGATTGAACTGAACTGAAGTCTTAATCACCTAAAGGGAACACAGTTTGAGTGAAACGCTGCCAGTAACAACAGTTCTGCACAATATGTGCAGCTTACTTTTCCCATTCCAGCCATGAACTTCGGATATAGAAGATAAGACTTTTGTTTTCCTGTAATGATATTGGCGGTTTTCCAGTAATTACTTTCGGGGTGAGTGTTGGGTAATGTTGAAGCTAAAGCATTTATCTGCCTTGTAATGATGCTATATTCTATTTCATTTTTTTTCACTGCATTCTGGTTTTGTGCATCTTTACTTTTTCTGTCTGTGTAATGAACTAGGGAGAAACAAGATGTAGTATTTTCCATTGTAAATTGATTTTATTTTCCCTGTGACTATTTTAGGTGTAAGTGCTAGTTATGTTTAACTGAAACAGTTATACCTATTGCAGTTTTTTTTCTCAATCACCACTGCAGCTGTGCTTTTGTGCATCTTGCAATGGGCTATGGAAATCAGAGCTGTCATTTTCTTTTCCTCTTGCAAATATTACATGTCTAATATCTCACTTTTGCTTTTCCTTTGCCCTTGCGTAAATCTGCACTTTTTAACATTGTAAACAAATGTGCACACATACTCCTCCCCCCACCCCCTCCCTCCCCTTTTCCCTCCCTTACCTGCCATGCTGATTTGTCCCCCCCCCCTCTGCAGCTCAGAAGATGTGAAAGCTCACAAGCGCTCGACCACACAGCCGCTGCGCTCTATGGGGGCCAAGAGTGCAGGTCAGAGCGCGGCCTCTCCCCTCAAGTCCTGCAAGATTTCCTCCTCCACCCCCGCCACCACCACCACCTCCTCCTACCTGTCCAACCAGCACGCCAATGGCTCCACTAAACGCTTCCCCCGCCACTCCCTCTCCACCTCCACCACCTCCCTCGGGGCCAAGAGGTGGGTACTGCCTGACTGTGTGGGTCAGCCGCCGCTGGTGGATTGGTTGATTGGTTGGTTGGTTGGTGTGCGAGAGTGAAGCCATGATGTGATGTGGTGTGTCTGATTGGTTGAGCTAGGAATCACTTGGTTCCTGTTGGGGTTGATGTGTGTAAAAACAAAAAGGTGGTCAGAGTTCTTAGGCTGGTGTGAGTATTTTTTTTCTTTCTAGTTTTGAACCAGAAAAGGAGAAAAAAAAAGTTTTAAAATGAGTGACAAAACAAAACCAGACCTTCCCAGACAACAAGACCCTTCCTCCCATCCTCTGTGCTCCAAACAAGATAAAAGAAGTTAAATCTGCTATATGAAAGTGACCTCTACCATTTTATGAGCATTTTTAGTTTGTTACTTCCATTACGTTCAGTTGAAATGCAGATATTTGTACTCTTTTGATAGGAGTGTTGTAAACTCAAATAAAACAGTTGATGATTTTGTTACTGAAGGTACTGAAAAGAAAGAAAATGTCATTGTGGTGGACACCAATCCAATAGAGTGCACATTGTAAATAATCGCCAACCTTAAAGAAGAATCCCAGTAACAAAAGTCTTTAAAATTCAGAATAGATCAGACAGTTGTCTGTTTATGGAAATGTGTAATACAATTCTCGCTTTCATGGAATATGGAGCTGTATATTTGGAAGTAGCATTAGACCATGGTTACAGCCAGTGTTTAAAGCCAACAGTATGGTTGCTTAGCTATTTTTGAAATCCAGCCTGAATTCTGACCATGAAATGCTGTATTCATTAACTCCATTTTTGTTCTGTTTGATGCACTTTGAAATGTATCTGCAGCGTTCTCTCAGCAGATCTGGATTATGGCTAATGAAGGCTTGGAACATGTTCAAATGTTGAAGCTTTTAAGAGTTTCTAATGTTTGTGGGAGTTCATGATATTAAGGGATCTGTAGGATTAATCTAGGTATGAAAAAATGTCATTATCTAAGTAGGAAAAAAAAAAGGTACATTCTTGAATATGTCAGTATTTGTATGTTTGTATCGGCTGTGTGTTCTTACAGAAGTATGTTTTACTCTAAAAAAAATAATCACATGTTGCAGTCTGAAAAAAACTGAGCTGTAGATGATTACAGTGTAGATCTCTTTGACTGTGTGCTTAAATATCAGTTCAGTGAGGGCTTGTTTGATAATTGTCCTGATCAGTTAATCCTATCATTTTACTAAATGGTGTACATACGTTTGTGCCATTTCTAGAAGAAACCAGCTGCATAGCTTGCGGAAGACTGTAAACACTAGGTATGGTTGGTGTCTTGGTTTTTTTCTCTTCTTTATTTGTAGTGCACCTTTGTCATCTTACGATATATATGCATTTCACTAAGCCTGACTGTTTAGCTGGTTATTGTTCCTATTTTGGTTTGGAGCTGTTGTATTGACCTGAATATGGTTTGTTGTTTGTTTGTTTTGCTTCAACGTTTGGGTTTTATTCTGCTCGTTGATAGTATTAGAGTGACACGAATATGTGCGGCTGTGTCATATTTGGGAAGACGAAAGGTTGTGCATTTTGCTTGGGTTCATTTCCTTATGGTGTGAAGTGGTTTTGTCAGTGGTGTAGTTTGAGATTAACGTGTTGGTACCCCCCTCCCTTCCTTCCCTTATGTTTTGTGTGTACATTCTACATTATTTTATCTGAAGGAGTCATCAGTGGTAGTTGTTTGCTAACAGGCAATAATAAGTTACCGGCTTTGTCAGAAAATTTTTTTTGGAAAAATCATTTCTGTTGTTGAGGTTTAGGGTTTTTTTGTTTGTTTGTTTGGGTTTTTTTTTTTTGCTTTTTATTATCTCCACGTTCCTTTTATAAGTACTTGTCACTGGACAAACTGGTAACTTATCATTGTTTTAATAGTTTATATGCAAGTTTTTTTTGTCATTTTGTTGACAGTTGATATTGCTCTGTTTATAAAGGTTGCACTGTTTTCATGATTATCGTTCAGAGTTTGTGTTAAACTGAAAAGAAAACGGGAGTTCATTTAGAGTAAAAACACTTTATGTGCTGAGTTATGCAAGTATTTAGACTGTGTAGTTAAATGGACTTTTCTCTAAGTGTCATTTTTTTGTTAAATACATAGGTGATTGAGTCTAGATTGATTCAAATTGTTTTTTTTTTTAAATTTTTATTTTTATCTCCCAACCCTTTCAAGTGAATTCTGGGGTACAAAGGTGTTTTTGTTGTTGTTTCTTTCTATTGAAAAGAGATAGTATTTCTGAATGTACATGTGATGTGTGTTCTCCAAGTTTGGGTTATTGGTATTATTTGTTGTGGAAATCTGTCCTGGTTGTGTGTTGTTTTCCCACACCCCTGATGTTTGTCGTTGCACTGGTACAGACTGACTTTGTGTTCATTGTCTCCTATGGGATAGGAATTGTTTGATTAGAATGGTTTGAACTGTTCATATCTTGCGCTGTGTGTTGTGTCCCGGTTTATCTTGCAAACAGTATCAACACATGATATCTATAGGCTTAAATTTGCATAAACACTATGCACTTTTGCAAGTGTACTCAAGGCGAGTTGTAGTTTGTTTTGCTTTTAAAATTGAAATATTTTAGCCGCAAATTCTGGGGATAAACAGTATTCTTAAAATAAGGAGTTGAAGGTGTGTAAGGTTTAAAATGTTTCTTCAGTTGTGATTTTTAATATTTTCTTTATTTTCAACTGGTTTTCCAAAATAGCATTTGTTTAAAAAATGTTAAACAGCTGAAACTGACAATGTGGAAGGAAACGTCAAACTATATAAAACATCCATTCCTGCTTGCTCGAATGCTTGCATGATGGGCTTTGAATGAGCTGCAGCTTTTGTGTGTGTGTGTCTGCAAAAGATAACTTCTGATAAAAAGGTCTTTGTAAAGAAGTTCAAGAGAAAAGAGGGCAGACTTCATAGGGCTGTTCATGAAATACACACACTGCATTCCATTTCTGCTTCCTTAGGGCTGTAAGTGGCTGTGTGCACGCATGTGTTTTCATAGACAGTGGGGGATGTGGCTTTCATGAAATTCCTTCTGTAGTTGTTATTTGTTTGTCACACACATGAATGTAGTGAGTTGCGCTGGAGTGAATACCATTAGCGAATGATGTGGGCATGGTACTGCTTTTGATTATCAGGATAGAAAAATCTTTGGCCAGCTCTTACCTGTGGTGGGGTAATCTAGTCCCCAGAGCACCTGTAGGCTAGGGTTTCCTTCTTCACTTTCACCTGTCCTGTAGTCTTACAGACCATTCAGGCACCACTGAAGACTTTGCAACCAGATTCCTCCACTCCTTGTGGTCCCTAGCTTTCAGTAGCAAGTTGTTCCACCCAAGGCCTCTCTACTCTCTGATGTTGTCTTCTTGGTGTTTTCTCTGTCTGCCTCTTTATCTCCCTCCTTGTACTGTTTCCTGTAGGGCAGTCTTGGCCAGTCCAGATGTTCTTGTGACTTGCTTGTACCACTTCAGTTTGCGTTTTTTCTCTGAGTGAAGTAAGGAGTGCCTCATATGGCCTTGATGGCATTTTGGATTCTGGTTTTCACTTCCTGATTAGTAGTGTGATTGTGTACGAAATGCCAAGAAGTTTGTGGAAGCATCTTATCTCCATCCCTGTAGTCTTCTTTCAGGTTTGCTGTTATGGTTCACTTTACATGCTACAAAAATGTGAACATGATCAGACTGTGGTTACAACCACACCACACACACCACTAACAACACACACACACACACACACCCCACACAACACACATCACACACACACATCACACACACACACACACACACACATATGCATTCAGTCTATGGTCATTAAAATTGAGAAGGAAGCATGAAGGGATCAGAAGGAAGCAATAAATTGAGAAAGCAAATATATCAAGAAAAGCTCTGTCAACATTGAGCTTGTTATGTAGTCTCCTAGCAGACTTGGAAACAGTTTTGTGTGGAACAGTAGCTAGTGTCCCAGCATATCTGCAGTATGATGGCTCTTATTCAGTCGTCTGTAAGGGGTTTCCTTCTCTTTTCTTAAGATTGAATGTTGATATCCTTATCAACTGTGCTTTCTGCAGTACTGAATGTCAATTTCATTTATTGTTGTTGTTGGCCTATGTGGTTTATGGTCTGGTCAATTCTGTTTCACTGTTACATAGTACCAACAAGCACCCATTCAGTGACTGTGTTTGTAATGTCAGGTTATGCTCTGCAGCAGTTTATTTCTAGTCTGTGGGAGGGGAGTAGCCTGGGGTTAAGAGCTTTGAGCTTGTAATTTGATGGTGTCTCACCACTTTGAGAGCTGTTCAAGGGGGGTTTTCCCTGGGAGTGAACATCAGCACCAACTTCGCTCCCCCAAAAGTCCCATGCACAGAAACTTTCAGGCAGTGAGTCTGGGGTAAAGTTGAGCCAGGTGGAGCCCATACCTTTCTTTGCTGCTGATTGCATGCTGAGTATGTTCATGTCATCTGTGCTCTTTGCCATCACAGGCCTGCTCTTCTGTGAAAGGGGGATGGGTTTGTAAAGTGTGCAGGATGTCATGCTCGTGGGACCTCAGTTTTGGTTCTGATCTGAAGGACTTTAATACTTAATACACTAGCTCCAAATTGCATTTTTTTGTTTGATCTTTGCAAACACATTTTTAGGGTACAGTATGATACCAGATGTAGACAGGATAGTTCAGTGGTCAGAGCACTCGCTTTCCCCCAGCCAATGTTATACAGCATTGAGTGTTGTTACCAAGTGGATGTGTGCCCAATTTGCACGCTTTGATTCAGTACAATCCCCAGTTCACCAGCTGTAAAATGGGTACATGCCTCTTTAGGGTCAGGGAAGGTAAAGCAGCGAGGGAGAGGAGATGGCGCCTCCCTCAACATGCTGGCCCTAGAGAAGCTGAGGTCTCTGACACCTCGCACCCCTATGACCACATAGGTTATGGAACACCTTTACCATTTTTCTTTACTTTTTGATACCAAATACTGTGGTGTACAGTTTGTTACACTGCAGTTTGCTATCAAATGTTTGATATTCTGTTGTTTGATTTTCAGCATTTTGTTATTTGATGGTCTTAGATCTCTTGGTGATTTGATTTATCATTACCTACTGTTTAAAGACATGTTCTCTTTAGCGTGCATGTGTGTTTGTGTGTGTGTGTGTGTGTGTGTGTGTGTGTGTGTGTGTGTGTGTGTGTGTGTGTGTGTGTGTGTGTGTGTGTGTGTGTGTGTTGTAATGCATGAATATACTTATTATCTGTGTTGTGGATTATATGTAGTCTAAACTAAAGCAGTGTGTCTTGAGTATGAAATTGTAAAACGATTTTTTTTGTTGAAAAAAATTTTTTTTTACTCACACCAGGCGAGAACTGGTGTGTTGTTATAATCTTTAAATGTTGACTGGATTATTTTTTTAAAATTGCTTCAGTGATATGATACAAGCATGCTGAAAAAATTATGCTTTGCAATTCTTGTTGGCTATTAATACACAATTGAAAAGAAAACCAACTGCT
The DNA here is from genome assembly GCA_030674155.1 of Stramonita haemastoma. Classification (NCBI taxonomy): domain Eukaryota; kingdom Metazoa; phylum Mollusca; class Gastropoda; order Neogastropoda; family Muricidae; genus Stramonita; species Stramonita haemastoma. Next base: position 42,437,927 of record CM060323.1, read on the forward strand.
GCTTACATGTTGTTGACTGTTGGAATCTATTACTGTTGGCGTTTGCCTGCTGCTGATGCTGTGATGTTTTGTTTCGGTTTGTTTTTCTCACTGACAGCGCAAGCCGCATAGGGTATGGCTTAGAATCTGACAGCTTGGAGACAAAATCAAGGGACTATAAAGGAAGCATGTTGTCTAGTAGTCGTGATATCTATAAATCGTCGTCTGATTTCACGTCCACCTGGCCCTACAAATATCATTTACGCTCGTCCACGTATACAGTAAGTGACCTGCTCTGCCTAGTGTATCAGGCTGTTTGTTACTCACCCCCTCCTGATGTGTGCTGGTTTGTTTTTTGTTTTTTTTTTTCAGGGGGGTGGGTGCACATTTTTTGTAGCCAGTAACTTGCTGTTGTAACACTTTTTCACTTTAAAGTTTTTTTTATATTTAGGTCGTAACACTTTTTTTTTTTTTAATAAACAGATTTTGTAACTTTCTAAAACGAATTTTTAACATTATTCTTATTAAAGTTTTCACTTTTTTTCCTCTTTTTCCCACAATTAGCAGTTTGATTCCGTTGACAGTGTGACAATGTTTTAGTTTCCCGTTCATAGGCTAGTTCCCTTCTTTGTGCCCGCCATCTCCTCTTCTCCCCTTTGAATTATAAAGAAGCAGTTTTGAAGAAAAAGGGGAAATGGGAAAGGTTTGGGTTTTTTTTTTTATAATGTTGTGCTGACTGAAAGGGGTTCTACTTTTTCTCTCTATCTTTAACGGGGCTCATACTCTGTCAAGTGATCTAACAACTGAACCATTTTCTTAATTCCATTACACAGCCACATCATGGCTGATTCTGTCTACGATCTTCTGAGCCATCGGTCCTCAAGATAGCTGCTGTGGTTGGCTGTGGTCAGGTTACCAAACTAAGGAGACCCTGCCCTTCTGCTGGGTATTTCTGGTAGTGTCCAGTTCAGTAAAGCCTGATAGGATCCACAGCTGACAAGGCATCGATTGTCTGCTTAGTCTTGTACTGACAACAATGAAAGCTGACTTTTAGTGCGATGCTCACTGTGAAGTTTTGACCATCGCCTGAACTGTCCAGCATCTTGTTTCTTTCCTTCATCTCACTCACACCAGTCCAATATAATTTTCAGGTTCTGGGAGTTTTAGGGAATAGACAAAATCTCAGATTTTTAAAATGTTTTTAAAAAAAAAATTTGTGGAAATTTCTTGGGAAGGTCTGATATCAAGGCTGAATCATTCCTAGGGCCATTTTCAGTCTGGTTATTTCTACGGCCATTATTAATCAAAGCATTACTCATTAATTCTGCACTTAATGTCTAAAGGGGGAGCACACGGCCAATTCTTCATCCCCTCCCCCCCTTTCTGTCTGTAGGTGTTGTTAAGGATGTGACCCTAAGCTGTGGCATTCATTTTCACATGTTCCTTGCATGGTCCTTGACTGACCGTCTTTTCTCCCACTCTCTGGCTTTGTTGTTCTTGGTTTGTGTTCATATTGTTGTTGTGGTGTGCACCAAGGTTAGTGTGGATTCATTTTCATCGCCTGTCATGTGTGATGCCAGTATTTATGATTGGTCACAGTGCGTCAGATGTGAGGAATGGGCGTGTAGTGAATGTAGGGATGAGATTTATTTGTTAAGGTTAGGGAAAAATGGAATTCTCTTTCTCTAGTTTTTGTCCCAAGTGAAAAGAATTTTTTGGGCTTTCTCTCCCTCCCTTTATATCTCTTCCTTACCCACTTCTTTCTGTTTTATAAAAGTTTGTTATCAGCCAAGTGTATAAGTACACAAAGTTGGTGGTTATATGTTACTTGATAGTATATTGATGGATGTCTGAGTGTGTACAGCTGTATGTGTGGGCTAGTGCTTTTGCAGTTGTGCATATATGTGAGGATCATCAGGTTTCACAGCAACTAGGCAGTGGAAGCATATGCGTGCACGCATAGATACCACACTTAACACACGCACTCACAGAAATCATCGCAGAATTGTTCGAGGGTTTAATTTTGCCATCAGCCTTGGGGCTTTGCTTCTTCATATTTTTTCACTTGCCAGATATTGTGTTTCATTTTTATGTTCTAAAAAAAAAAAAACCTTGTGATTTTGTAAGTCTTGTAGAATGTACATTGTGTACTTTTTTTCATTGTATTCACTCAAAATTTTGTATATATGTAATGCATAAAAAGATACTGTGTGAGTGGTATGAGTATATTGGTGCTAGGACTGTTAAACTTTCTAAGTATGAGCATGTGACAGCTTTTCTTTTATATTCCTGTTATAGTTTTAGTTAGGGGTTCTTTGAGGTGCAGATTGGATATTTGTAAAATATGTGGTCTTTTTTTTTCTCGGAAAGATGGAAATGTGCAGAATGATGTATCCAAATGGGTATACAACGCAGACTACCTTTGTAAAGAATGGTTGCCTACATACTTCTCCAGTGAAGGCTCAGACTGTAAATATCAGAAAAAGCATTTTCCAGCAGTCTGTCTCCTCCCCCCCCCCCCCCCCCCCCCTTACTTGAATTGGTAGAATTGGTAACTGTCCATTCTTTTCCACTTCTAAACTTCAAAATCATAGTTACGAGTTTCTGAGAGTTTTATCTTCTTTTTGTATCATGCTTGTATTCACCAGAAAAAAAATATCTGTGTATTTCATAAACTTTAATTCTCATATTGGAAATTGTTACATGCCAGCAAGAGGAATGATAATAATAAAAAAAATGTTTTATCTTTTGTTGTTTATGACTTTTTCATCTGTTCTTTTTTTCTTCTTCTTTTAAAAGAAAAATCATTTTGTTTGTTTATTTGTTTGCTGCTTTTTATGTTTATTTTTCTTCAAGATTCATTTTATTAATATTCATTGATCTGCATTGAAGTGGAGCGTCTGTTCTTGTTTTTCACTTTGTTATGCTTCCAAATTTGTTGTTTTCTCATATGCGTAGAGAAAAAGTATTCATGTATTTAAATATTTTGGTTTTCAATTTGATGCATTTAGGTTTCATATTTATTTAAACCTGGAAAAAAATAAAAAGATTTCGAAGACTGTAGAAATTATTATGAACAAAAGTTGATTTGTGGGGAAAAAATGATAGCCTCTGAAGTTCTTTGGAGAAAATGTATCAGGAGATTTTTTTGTCTATTAAAAAAAAATTGAATGGCTATATCCATAACCATCTTCTTTTTTGTACATATGTGATGTTTTTTGTTTGACCGTTTGTGAGGAAAATATCAATTAAAGAAATGTATGTAAGCTTCTGATTAGACAAAAGCAAAATTTGATTTTGTTTTGCAGTTGTGGGAATGCAGTTTTTGTCTTTATTTATTATTTTTTGTAAAGAAAATTGACTGCTTTGTTTGATAGATGAAGGCTGTTTTGAAGACGTGTAGAATAATGTGAGGGAACCGGAATGAATATTGAATTTTTGTTCCTGATCAATAGTTTCTCCTTCGTGGCATAGCATTAGTTAGATATGTGCATGGTTTGTGAGTTATGTGTGTTATCATCAAGAAACGATTCTGTGTGAAAGTTTTTTTTGGCTAATTTTGTGCTTTGAGATTTAAAAGTTTTTTTTGGCATGCTTTTTCTTTTCTTGGTGTGTGTGTGTGTGAGTGTGAGTGAGTGAGTTAGTGAGTAGTGAGTGGGAAGGGGGGGGGGGTGTTTTAATCCTGTATGTACTTCTTGGGTGACAAGAATTTGGCTAAGTAACTCCACATTCGTAAGTAAGAATAGTTGTCATCATGTGGCAGTTTTTACCCCTGATCATTTTTTTCATTCATTTTCTTTCTTAGTTCACTATTTGAATGACTAAAACATTTTGACTTTGATTGATTGAAAGAAAATCTTCCTGTTCTCTTTTCCTTCATATGCTAACATAAAGAAATCACACTCGTTCAATGTTTTAAGAATTATGTGTCTGTTCATTGTGGATTTACTTATTTGTGTTGCTGTTGTTTCAGCGGGTTGTTGATTATATTATCAAAGAGGCTGTTTCTCCAGTACATATGTGTGTGCGAGCAGTTAGGTGTAGTTACTTTTGTGTGAAGTCAGAACCTTTGGTGATGTCAGGTGACTGTGTACCTTTGTGAAGTGTTATTACCTCAGTTGATGTACACTTTAGAGAAATAGGTAGATGAAGAAGAAAATGTTTGTAAAAATGTCAGTGAAAACAACAATCAGACTTTGAATGGCACAGACATAAAAGAGACTTTGGGTTAGGTTTTATTTTTGTTGCTTGTTCTTGTCTTGCTGCCTATGTTTTTTAGTTTTTTGTTGTTGTTTTTTTTTAATGATATTAACTTTTTTTAAGCCAGTACCTATGACATTCCTTAGGAGTATGCTCAAACATGGACTCTGACCTAGAAAATTATCTAGAATCAATCAATCACAGATAAATGTTCAAACTGTGTGGCCAAACATTTTTGTTGAGTATGACTGTAACTGAATTTGTAATAAATTTCTTTGTTGGTATTAGTGCCTTTTTGGAGAAGAAACTTTTAAAGGAGAAAGAAATGAAAAATACAACCTAAACAAAACAAAAAAAAGAATGATTTTATATCTGATTTTTTTTTTAAATGTCGATTTTCATTGAAATGTATGTTATGATTCATTCCTAATTATTATGTAAAGAGATCATACCAACCCCCCCCCCCCACCCCGCCCCCAGTCCACCACCATCACCACCCCTTCCAAAATAAACAACCCTGAAATGATACCAGTGAGAGCTTTTTATAGCAGACAGATCACTGAGATACTTCAAGAATGACGAAACACTGAACAAGAAAAATGGAATCACGGTAAACTGTTTGTCAGTGACTACATCCAGCATTTCAAAATTGGCTGTAGATTTCCCCACGTTTTACTCCCACTGGTAGTCAGAGGAATTTATTTTTGTTTCGTTTTTATATGTTGTGGGGGGTAAGCACCACTCATCACTACCGACCTGTGTTGACGCTGGAACGCTGTGTGTTGCAGGGCTACGGCTCACACTCCAACTTCTAAGCCCACGCTGATCCGGTGATGCGTCTGATCAATCATCAACCGACGACCTCCACACCTTGCTTGCTGTTCCCATGGAGTTAACACGGACAGGTTTTCTCTCTCAACAGACTTAACAGCTGTGATAGCTTCTATGGCAGCCATCGGACCCCTCTTTCATACTGTGCCACTCTTCTATACTCTCTGTCTGTGCTCTCTTCTCTCTCTTGTCTCTCTTTCTCTGTCTCTCTTTCTCTGTCTCTCTCTCCCCTCTCTCTCTCTCTCTGTCTCTGTTTCTCTCTGTCTCTGTCTCTGTCTCTCTCTCTCTTCTCTGTCTCTCTCTCTCTCTCTCTCTCTCTCTCTCTCTCTCTCTCTCTCTCTCTCTCTCTCTCTCTCTCTCTTCTCTCTCTCTCTCTCTTCTCTCTCTCTCTCTCTCTCTCTCTCTCTCTCTCTTCTCTCTCTCTCTCTCTCTCTCTCTCTCTCTTCTTACTGTACACTTTTATTTTGTTGTGGTTTTTTTTTTTTTCTTTTAAAGATAATGGATGTGTGCCAGTTTGCATGTTCTTGTCTGTAATGAAATGGATTGTGTCATTTTCATGTGCTGTCTTTGAGAAAGAATATACCAGCTATATGTGTCTGGAAGTTCAACAGATACCCTTCTTTTTTTCCAGCACCCTTCAAGAATATAAAGTATGTATATGATTGTTGTGTCATAACAAACATGAATCATAGGGCACATATATGTGTTATATATAAGGGGAGAAGAAGAAAAAAAAAAAAAGCCATAAATGAGATATTTCACAGCAGTATCAATGGGAAGGGGGAAGAACTCTTCAGCATAACATCACATCACACAAAGTGCGAAATGAATGGCAAAAATCATAGCAGAGTTACTTTCCAGTTTTGATGCATTTTGTTTATTTTGTTGTTGTTGTTGTGTCATTGACTTAGTTGATGGATAAGCCCAGAGTTTGCTAGAGATGAGGCAGGTGTCTTGAAATCTTGTCGGACATTGTTATCTGGGGAGGTCAGAGTTTGGGGGGGGGGGGGGGGGGGGGGGTTAGTCCTGCAGCAAGTTTTCCAGACTGAAAAGCCATGCTGCAGTGTGGATGAAGCTTGGTGTCATGGGGTCTATTCTCTGATAAACAGTTAGTGTGAAAAATTGTTTTACAAGGTTTACAATAATGCATAGATTCATACAAAAGACTTAGATTGAATACTTTTACTAGGCTTGCATTCATCTTTTTGTGTGTGTGTGTGTGTGGTGTGTGTGTGTGTGTGTTTGTTCTGTGAACGTGCATGTAGTTGAATACTCTTACTAGACTTGTATTCATGAGTGCATGTGCACACACATGAGTACATGCATGCTCACACAAGCACACACACAAACACACACATACATACACACATGTGCACACACACACACACACAAAACACACACACTCTACACACACACACACACACACACACACACACACACACACACACACACACACACACACACACACACACACACACACACACACACACACATTCACACACACACACACAAAAATACTGTCCCTGTGCTCTTTCACCATGCAACGAGGGGAAAAGATTATTTGGATGCAAATAAAAATTATGTATCGTGAGCAAAAGACTTTAGAAATTGTGGGCCAGAGTTTGTCAGTTATAATGAATGTTGAACGTGTCTCTGTCTTGATCATAGATGGTTTGGTTTTGTTTTTCTTCATTGTGATGTGGGGTTGGGTTTTTTGGATCCTGAAATGCTTAAGTGTAATATCAGTCAATTATCTCTTCACAAATGATTTTGAGTTTATCATGAAGTGGTTTTAGGCCTGATTGTGAGATATTGACAAATTGAACGTATATACCTTTTCAGTTTACATACTGTTGATAAAAGTCGCAAAATTGTGCTGTTTTAACAGAATGTTTTTCTCCCCCTGTTTTCTTGTTTGGTTTTTTTTTCTGTCGTTTTACACAAACACGATTCATTTGCCATTGTTGTGTTGGGGAGTTTCTTTTCAAGCATGATCATGGAAGCTTCCAACTTGTTCTTAATGACAATTTATTTCATCACTTTGAATTGCATCTCAGATGGCTCTGGGGTTTCTTGTTAAGGGACGTTTAATATGTTTGTGTATTTATTATGTATGATGGAAAAAGGATTCATTTTGGTCGTTGCTGTTGTATGACAGAAAGAGCAGTTGGTGTTTGAGGAGTGTATCAGCTGGTCACCAAAGAGCATTTGTGCGGCATAAAAGACGATGCCAACAGCTGTGTGTGGATGATTGTGAATAGTTGAACACGGAACAGTGATGAAGTCAGCAGGGCATTTGTGTAGACTCTGAGGTCTTTGAGTTGTGTATTATTTTGTGCCTTTTTGGTCTGTAAGCCTTTTTAAGTTTTTCCTATCTTTTTAGTTTAGAGGAGTTGTGAATGTGTGTTAATGTATTAATCTTGTTTGTTTGCTATGTTTTGAACTATTTGTACTCATTGGTTAAAGATGAAATATTTGTTTTACTGTTGTGCTAATTTTTTGAGGTTTGTTTCCAGATTTTTGCGTTTTGTTTTTTTCCTTCCCTTGAACTGATGCGTTTGATTGTGCTGGTAAAATGCTGAGGACTCTTTATTCACCATAGTTACGCTCATTTAGCTAAGGGTGAAATGTGTACCAGCAGATCCCAGTATGATCAGTTGGTTGGATTATTACTTTTTTTGATAACACAATGTGAACATAAGCAGTAACATAAAGAGTGGTTTTATAGAGTACAATGAAATATACGTTACCCCAGTATATGGAGATTTAAGAGCCATGTTTGGTCCTTTGCTTATGAAGGGCAGTTTTGCTGAAACGTGTGTCATATTTTGTTTTGGTTTTTATATACTCCTAAATGATTGTTGTGCTTATGCAGTGTCCATGAAAACTGAAGCTTTTTCCTGTGTTGCTGTTGTTATTATGAGTAGTGTTGATAGTGCATGTTTATATTGTGAAAAGACAGTGTTTGATGAAATCACATGACATTTATTCACAGGTTTTGTCAGTTGTCTTGTGCATTATGTTCATGCAGGTACTATCAGGATTGATTTAGGGGGGAACATTTTTTTATAGAAATTTTCTTTGAAAAACAAAACCCTCTGTTGGGTAAAGGTTCCTATACTTTCTCTGCAGAACAGCTATGGGCAGGCAGCTTAAGAAATTATGATGAAAAAGTATTATTTTTCCAAACGCAGAATATGAAATTCTTGTGCCACAGATGATAAACTAATATTTTCTTAATAAAATTAGATGAGCATTTCATCTTGTGGAATTTTTAATTTAGAGCATATCAAACTACTGCCAAGAACTCTGTAGGTGTGTGGCATTGCTTTTGTTTTGAAGAAAAAATTACTTTAAAATGTTATCGAGTAGTAAAATGCATTCTGGCTTTTTTTTTTCTCAATGAAAATGAAGTGGGAGAGGACAGAAGTGGACAAAAGAGAACTGAAATCTGGTAAAGTAGCATTTTTGTTTGGATACAATGTTTCTTTTGTGAACATCTACTCAGAGGATATCTTGCAAAAACTTATGTAGAGGCAATCGTAAACCCTGTCAGGGTGATTGAAATGACCCCTCTCTTCCTGTTATTTTTGTACTTTTTTTATTTAAAAAAAATTGTTTTGTGTGCAATCATGTAAAATTGGACAGAACCATGGAAACAAACAAAAATGATTCGCAGGAGAAGATATAGGTAGGAAGAATTTTAAATTCATTCCGATTTTCCAAGTTGACCATTGTCTGGTATTGAATGAAGTTGAAACATAAGAAATGAACTTTGCAGATTTGCTTATGGATTCTTATGAAGCACAGGCTTTTATTTCAGTTAATTTGCCCTCTTTGGAATGACCTCACAGTGTTGTTATGCAGTTACCACAGGATTGTTACACTGTTTTTTACCTATCATGTTGGCAGTTTACTACAATTTGATTTTTCCCTGTTCAATGTTTTATTGTTCTAGAAGTATCCCAGTGATCTGTCTATCACGAAAAGCTCTCATTGGTATCACTTCAGGACTGCTTTTGGGGGGATGGGGTGGGATTGTTTACGATTTCTTTTCATGATGGTCCATGGGTTTTAAATTGTTGACTCTTAAAATCTCACTGTTACCTGTTAAGTTACTACTGTTGATTGAAGCAAACATGCATGCATGTTGTGTAACTGACCCAACATCTTGTGGGAAATTGTAAATGGAATTTACCTAAAGCATTAACTGGAGGGTTATGGTGCATACGGTGTTGTCAAATCATGAGTGTGTGTTTGTGATTTTGGCCCACATCATGTAAATGGAGCAGGAATGTAGATGGACACGTTCGTTGTTGGCAGGCCTACACTCCCGCTGTTGTCTGTCATGATATATATGTTTGTAGCTGCTTTCTGAATGTCTGAAGTTGCCTGGATGAACTGCCAGCCGTTAAAGAAGCATTTTATTTTATTCAAATTATGATCGCTTTCACAGAAATCTAAGGCAGAGTTAATAAAGTTGAAGTTTCTATTTAGTCACTGATGTATGAACCACCTCATGTTTTAAAAAAAAAAAAAAAAAAAAAAAGAGAGAAAAGTTGTGATGTGAAACAATTGTGCTGGAATCGCTCTGTGTACAGGGGACTGTTTATGTTCATCCATTTTATACATGATAATATTTTATTTTCTTCTTCTTCCATTTCACTGATCATGCATGTCTCTTCGATGAGAGCTCCTACTACTATAATTATTATTGATCCGTCTGAGACAACGCTGCCTTAGCTATGCAGAGCTCGCTACCTGAAGACTGTGTGAGTAATTCAGAGCTTGCCATCCAGGACAGAGACCCTGCCTGCCTGTCCACTGCTTGTCTACACACTGTGAGTGAGAGTTTGTACATAGCCCATTATTTATACCAGAATACAGAACCAATCGATTGTGAACCCCCCAGCCCTGATTGAATGAAATGTAACTCTTCTTTTTGTTGTTGCTGTTGTTGTAATGATTGTCAGTTGGCATGAATTGTACATAACTCATATATATATCTCTCTGTGTGACTAAAGCTGTTGTGAAGGTAAGATAAATTTTTTGTGTATTTTAGATTATAGATGATGTGTTTAGATATTGGTTAAAGATTGTGCTATCCATTCGTCTTTTTTTTAATTTTTTTTTTTTTAATCCACACCAGAATGAAATAAAGGACTGTTACTGCAATGAGTGCAGATAAAGCGCTTGTCTTGTGCTTTAGTTTCCTTTAAAGGAGGCTAAGGTGTTTGACACATGAATCGGGTTTTTTTTTTTAGGTCCTACCTATCTTTCTTTGCCATATATCTATCGGCTTGTGCTTGCTTGCTTGCTTGATTGTATTTGTTTTTTTTCCTTCAATGTGGCTGTGATTTCTTTTAGGTTGCAATCTGTTTGTAAATATGATCTACGTAATGATGTGTATTCATTGTCTAAGGAAAGCAGATACCTAAATATTTCACAGGCTTATTTCCGTCCAGTATGGAACAACATTTTTTTAAGCATTAGCGTAAAGTGATTCTTGGGGGGGGGGGGGTAGTTTTTTTTTTTTTTAATCCTTTTTTTTTCTTTTCGGAAGCCAGAACATCTTGGTTTAAGAGACCCAAGGTTGATATCGTTGCCCTATGATGTATATCTGCTTGCGAGAAAACATCCCAAACGCTAACCAAGTGATAATATAATGACCATAATTATGAAAACTGGTGCTTCGCTAATCAGATTTTGTGAGTGACCATCTCTCAGTCAGTTTGCTGTTGACTGCAGGGGGTCTGTAGTATTTATTCAATAGTTGTGGAACTGTTCAATGACAAGAATGACTAAACGTGTTTGATAAGCGGAATGCTGTTTTCGTTCATCAATCAAGTATATTCTTCCTTGCAGCTTTAAGTCTTACAATCTTTTGACTTGCTCTTTTTTTTTCTTTTCTTTTTTTTAACAATGTGTACGTGTTTATATGCTCCAGTACATAAACATCACTTTATTGAGAGAAGTGGGGGTGGGTTGATGTCTTTTGGTTTTCTTTCTTTTTTTTTTAAAGGAATTTTTTTTCTTTGGGTTTTTTTTTTTTTTTTGGTTGGGGCTGATGGGAGAGATTGCAAACACATGCTTTGTAGCTTTATTTTATACAATTGATCCGTGGAAAATGCTTTATACTTTGAATGTATTAATTATGTAAAGGGACGTAACTGTCTGTACGTTGTTGTACTTCAAAGGTTTAAGTTATACTGCTTAAGAGATATGTCATATTTTACAGGGGAAAAAAGGGAGAACCGTTATGTATTGTGTAAACGAAGCGTCTTTTCTATATCTTTACAATGTTGCTTGTTGTTCACTTCTATTCGGAAAGCAAGGGCAAGATGTTTACATACAAACTAGTTTCTGGCAGAGGAGAAGAAGGGGAGGGGGGAACGGCGGATGGATGTTAGTTTTTCTATTTTTTTCTGTTTCTGTCTTTTTATAAAGAAAGTACCATTATGGTCACAAATAATGAAGTATACAAAAAAAGATAACAAGTGTGTAGCTTGCGAATGATTGTATTGATGAAACAAAAAAGACTTGAGAGAAAAAAATAATCAAGTAAATCACAACGTCTGTTTTTTTATATTTGGGTTAAACATCACTGGATCATGACAGGAAGAGAATTCCTGCAAAAATTGCCAAGAACAGGGCTAAAGGAAAAAAGAGAGAGAGAGAGAGAACAAATCAGGTTTTCAGCTCACTTGAAAGAATTATGACTTTTCTTGAGGGGACATATATATACATGGACAGATATCAAACATGACATGCCATGAGCGACTCTATGCTGATGGAGTGAAAATAACAGCATGACACTCATACAGAGCAAGCTGCTATGCTAGTGGTATGGGTGAGGACATGAAAATACACAGCAGCATAGCTACCTTCACAGGCGTTCTGCCAGCTCTTTCATTCAGCTGGTTGAAATCGCATGGGTTGAGACGTGTAGTGAATATACACAGCATGACTACTCATGGCTGAAATCATGCGACTTCACAGCAGATTGCCATTTTTTCAACTGGTGAAAAATCTGGCAAGTGGATGTTGTGATGATGTGGTGTAGCATGTATGGATTTTGTGTCTGCTGGCTGAACATGTGCTGATAATTATCATCGAACAACAACATTAGGTCATGAACAACAGCAACATAGTCTGCCCTCAGTTGGCTGTAAAATCTTGAAAACTAGGATGGCATGATCACAGCATTCACCGGTTCATGTGCTCATATCAAAGAACATTTTGATAGTCAGTGTGTCCAAAGCAGAAGAAACATATAGATATGAAGAAGAGGAAGGCAGTTGTGACTAGCTTTTCCTGTCATCAGTTCCAAAACAGCAGCAGTGAAGCAACAGATGATGGAAGGGTGTTGGCATATTCAGTGTTGCGTTAGAACATGGGAAAGTAGATGTGACTAAGATCCTTAAGGATGTTATCTGTATTGTGAAATCAGCACAAATTGCACATAAAGAAGTTGGTGTCCATTTCTGATCAATGCACTGTTTGTTCGAGGTCTTGCATTTTGAAACCAGAATTTAGTTTGCTTTTTGCTCTGTGCACGACTACCATACTTTCTGTTTCTGTATTTGCTGGTTTTTTTGTATTTTTAGTTTTTTGCATTTTTCTTAGTCTTTCATTGTATTATGTGCATTGAAATACAGAGCCACAGATACATGCTTGTATGTGCACATAACGTGTGTGCACATAAACATATCTACATACATTAAAAAAAACAACCCAAACCAGGCACAGGTGAGATATATACAATTCTCATAAGCGTATATGCACAAATATGTCCACGCACACACTACATGCTCATACTGCACTCACATGCGCATACACTTGCACATAGGCAGTAACCTCCTCCACGCACATGCAAGCACACGTCATATGCACCACCTGCTGAAGATAACTGGAGTCTTGACCAACACATTGAGCCACAATATTATAATATTCTATGCGATATGTATTCCAGATATTGAACTATCTTATATATTATACTCTGATCAAGTCTCTGCCAAGCTGATTTCAAGTGACCATTTGCTTTTTTTATGGATTTGTGTGGTTGTCTCTGGTCATAGGAGACTGAGGGGGTGGTTGACCAGGTTTGGCAAAAGTTTCAGGTGATCATGACTCCAGCATTGTATTTAGTGAGATACTGGTTTAGTCCAGTCCACAGTGTGCTGCAGATTCAGTGAATGCCAGTGTATTTTTTTCTGTGAGAGTGATGTCGGATGCAGATTTTTGAACTGGTTTCTTTTGTGAGGATCTACTACCTATTTACTTGTTGTGACACTGGTGACAAGATTAGTAGAGACTGTGCACAGTATGATGCCTCCTGCACTGTGTGTGTACTGAACATGTAGACTTGAGTATTCACTTGTGGATGTTTCACACATTTATTGAAAAAAATCACAAGTTGTGGGTTTTGTTGTTTTGGGATGGGTTTTTTTTGGGTTATAAATAGGTCAGTGTGAATTTTTTATTCCCTTATATCAAGCAAAATGATTTATCTGATTATTCTAGGTGTGGTTTATGTCATTTTTATTTTTGAAAAAAAAAAAGGATGCTAGTCTATATAGGTTTTAAAGATCAACTTTATTGTTCTTTGTGTGTGTGTGTGTGTGTGTGTGTGTGTGTGTGTGTGTGTGTGTGTGTGTGTGTGTGTTTTATGGGCATGTTTGGTCATTATGTTGTCACTAGTTAGAAGACTGTGTATGAACTAGATATTATCAGACTTGATGAGAAGATTATTTTGTCATGAAAAGATTCTATCTGGACCATATTGATCATTATCACTGTCATTTGACTATTTATAGAATATACACTTATTCACTTTTTTTCTTGAGTTTTTATTTGTCACTTTTTTCATAGTTGTTTGGCTGCAGTAAAAAAAAACCACAAAACAACAACAACCCAACAACAATAAGAAACAACAACATTTTTTTTCAAGTTACCATGTATTTGATACTTGTTTTGATTTTATATATTTGTAAGCAATTAATTTTTCATGAACTTTGCAAGTAATGCTCTCTCTCTCTCTCTCTCTCCTCTCTCTCTCTCTCTCTCTCTCTCTCTCTCTCTCTCTCTCTCTCTGTCTCTGTCTGTCTGTCTGTCTGTCTGTCTGTCTGTCTGTCTGTCTGTCTGTCTGTCTGTCTGTCTCTCTCTCTCTTCTCTTCTCTCTCTCTCTCTCTCTCTCTCTCTCTCTCTCTCTCTCTCTCACACACACACACACACAAACAACACCGCGCACACACTTACACACACACATGCGTGCACACACACACGTGCGCACACACACACTCACTCACTCACTCACTCACTCACCCACCCACCCACCCACCCACCACCACACCACCCCACACACCACACACACACACACACTCTAAAGAGAGAGAGAGGCAGAGAAAGTAGTAAACAGAGCAGCCAATGCCTATTCATTTATGGGTCAAACATGCTGTTTTAATCGTGTATGTGTGTGTTGTAGAGTCATTATTGTGTCTTTTCTTAATCTATACATAGACCTGCTGCAGTACAACACATCTGATGTTCACCTTTTTTTTGTTGGGTGGGGGGGGGGGGGGGGGGGGGGGGGGGGGGGGGGGGGGGGGTGGTTCACTTTTGAGTCATTGAGAATTGAACCAGCCATAGACTGTCTCTGTGATGATGGTGTAAGGAGGTTGTTGAGTCTTTGCTTGACTCAACGGATATATGAAACAGGGAATAACTGTCTGTATACTTGTCTGTATACATTGTATGTACCAAGTGTAAGGTTTTGTGTTGACTCCTCCTGTGTTGTGTACTATTAATTTGTACTGGTACATATATAACATGTCAGTTGCCTTGTAGTGTTTGTATGGGTCCTACTACCGTATGCTTCCTTTATGCCTTTTACAGAAGAAAAAAAAAAATTAAAAGATTCGCATGTATATGTTTTTTGTTGTTTTTTTATTGTGATGTGTGGGTGTGGATTGTGTGTGTGTGTGTGTGTGGTTTTGTGAAGGGGAAAAATGTCATGTTGTGTATGTAAGCTGGCACATATGTGCACAGAGACATGCATGTATGCACATGCACACCACACACATACATGCTTGCACACTCACAGCACACACGCATGCATACGCCACACACACACACAGATATATGATGTACATATACACAACTCTCTCTCTCTCTCTCTCTCTCTCTCTCTCTCTCCTCTGTCACACACACACACACACATGCCTGCACGCAGGCACACACACACACACACACACACACACACACACACACACACACACACACACACACACAGCACAATAAAAACAAGCAGTGCACAGAAGAAGCATTATTACATAACATTATATTTGCAACAACAGTGTCTTGCAGTTCATGATTTATCACAGAGGGTGGACAAGGTATCACAAGTAACATGTTTTCAGTTTTCAGGCAATGCATGACAAAAAAAATCACCCTGTCTTCCCATAGATATTTCATGATTTATTCTTGAAAATAAAAAAAATTTAAATGCAGAAAGAAGAGGAGAATGAATGTGCAAGATACAAAATCCTATAAGCTGCATCAAAATTCCGCCACCCCAAAATTTTATTTTTTTCTCTCCAAATATATTGCCTAGGAAAAATTGTTCTGAATCTAATCTTATTGACATTTATTGATACCATTTCTACTCATAAAAATGTCCTTATTTTTGGACGAGTGATAAAAATTTAGGGATCAGTACATTCATGTTGAAGTGAGCATGCTTACAATGCCCAGAATCTAAAAAAGACATAATTTTACTGTTTCTGTGTTTGTTTTTTAATACATAATGGCACATATATTCACTCAAAGACCATGCAGATCTTATTTTCTTTTTTTGTTTGTTTTTTGTTTTTTTAGGTCATGTTTTCTGTAAATGAAAGCGATTTTACAGCTTTTTACATTTGTTCTTTCAGTGAAAATAAGTTCTGAAGGCACAAATATTTCACTAGAGTGTAGGATGATATTCTTTTAGGAAGAGTTGATAACAAGCACCCTGTCCACTATCTGTGTAAGTGTGCCCAAGCATGCAGGAAGTATGCAGCTTCATTTTTGTCTGTTCCAAACAATGTTTAACAAAAATCCATTATGACGCTGTCCATGTCTATTTTCTCTGCTTTACCGTTATACATAGCAAAAAAAGCTTTAAAAATATGTATTTATTTTCTTATTCATTTTTTACTGTTGTTGAAGAGCCCAGATGTATTATGGAAGCAAATGGTGTATTTGTGAACATGGTTGCTTAATCAGTTATGGACTAGGAACTCCCCCCCCCCCCCCCCCCCCCCCCCCCCCCCCAAATTTTTATAGTCATATTTTTTTTGTTATATTGGTCAAGTTGAACAACCAGTGCAGTTTTGTAAAGCTGGAATAAGGAAAACGAATTGTTACTGGTTTGTTAACTTTCTCACTATGAGCTTTTCAAAACATTTCTTAGAAATAAAACTTTTCGTAACACTGTTACATATAATTGATATAAGACAGAGAAACTCAGCTTAATGGAAAAAGAATGTGTGTGTGAGAGAGAGAACGGGTGCATTGTACTATCCCCTACCCCAGTGGTGATGACAGAGATGAACATGTACTGATTTTTCCATTCTGACCTCAAGACCAAGACCTTGGATTATTTTGATTTTCATTATTGAAACTTAACACATGCACATCATCAGACTTACTACAGTAGAATGTACCCCCAAAAAGCATACAAATTTATAATGGATGAAAAAATCTTTGTGCCTCACAGCCAGGAAGCGTAAGTAGGCTTGTCACATAGTAACATTTTCCTTGATTCGCTCTTCACTTGACTTAAAGTACAAATTGTAAATACAGGCATACTCGTGAAATGCTAAGGTGGACAAGCTTTCATCCTTTGACACACACCTTTCTCTCCATCTCCCTCATTCCTGCTTTTTTCCCCCACAATCTCATATATCCAGAAGCATATAAATGATGTGAATAAAATGCCACAATTTTCTGTTCAAATTTTCATATATTATTATATGCACTAGTTTCGTCTCAAGTTTATATTAACTTTTTCTGTTGAGTTCATGTAGAAAAAAAAGTTACACTATGGTTCACTGGCAGGATATTCACTTTGGCCAAGTGTTGACAAAATTTATCAAGAATTTCTTTAAAAAATACCCACACATTTTGGAAGGGGGAAGGTCATTTTTCTGGAAGCTTTTACCATTCCAAGATCACCCCTAAGATGTTTCTAGTTTTTAAAGATATAACTGATTTCTCACAGATAAATGTTTCTTTAACTTGAGATTTCATCAAGGTTGGTTCATGGCAAATGGAACTGTATGTTTTGAAGAATTCACATTGGACACTATGAAAAGCTGCTCAGATCAACGAGATAAATTGTTTTCACAAAAATGAAAACCTTTCCCACGCTGTCTTTGTTTATGAAGAAGTTTTGAAAATCAAAATTATGACAAGAATTGAAAACTTTTGCATTCAAGCATCTACTGAACAAAAGTAGATTAAGATTTTGTGAAAATCTTGCTTCCCATAAATAATCAAAGGCACAATAGATCTTCAAATGAGTGATAATATCCCAAACATTGTTCCAAATGAAAACCAGAAATGCAAAACCAAACTCACATTCATGTGATGAGTATATATATTATGGGAGTTTGAGATTGACATGAAAACGACAGCTCGTTGAATTATAAATCATTGGCAGTTTTCATGACTGAATGTTACCAAAATGACCAACTGCTTTGCTGCCACAGAATATCACAGTAATATAGAGCACATCATGCACTTTGTGCACTTAAGTACCTTTGCTTCCTTCTGTTTTTACAGTATTTGATGTCTTTGATGAAAGTTTTCCTTTTCATCAAAAGATTATGCCTTTGTTAGTACACTTTAGTGTTTTTAAACAATTCAGAAGTCTGTGTTCATTATAAATAGTGCAAAATACTCTGAAAAATACATTCTGAAAATTCAGGATATATATTCAATTACAAACATTAAGAGATAACAAAACTGAATAGAAGGAACTAACCAGAAAAAACAACACTACCTATAACGTGTCATCTATTTTGTGGAAGAACTAGGGACAGAGGAAGCCAACGTGCCAGACTACCTACATTTTTAAAACTGTGTGGACAGGTGAAACATTTCTGGTAGAAACTGGAACATCAAAACTATATTATGTAAATGATACACACATAACCAAACGTACTTAAACACACCCCCCCACACAGGACAGTACTCTTTCAGAAAGTAAATGAAGGATGAATATTGTCAGTGACTTCCAATTCACAATTTGTGCGGAAATGGCAAAGCATTTAGTCTCAAAATAATCTTCCTCAGTTGACAAACTGAGATAGGTGATACAAGTCTTTTTGTCCTGATAACAGTCACGAAAAATGGACGTGAAACTCGCAACGTCTGATGTACGTATGCACATGAGTGTACAATGCCCTTTTTGGTTCATTCATGGCCCGAGTCCTGTACTTGCTATGATGCTTCACGTGGAATGAGAAGCATACGAGCATCCCCTCATTCCTTGCATCTCTCAACCAGTCTGACTGAAGAACCGGGTCTGCTTCACACACACAAGGTGTCATGAATGAAATGACTTTTCATCCATAAAGTTGATCACAGGTAAAAATCTCAGTTTCTGTTTTTATATTTTCTCTTTTTTCTCATCACACCCATAATGCACAGTTCTCCACAGTCAGTTGAAGTAGTCTGCAAAAATCTCTTGTCCTTTTGAAGGTTCTGAGCGACCTTACAATCTCAAGTTGTCGGAACACCAACCTAAAAACAATGTTGACAGCTGGGACTGCATTCAGTAGCAGCTGATTAGAAGTCAACTTTCCTCTCTTCATGTATTGTCTCTAGCTGCTCCAAATCTCTACCACACCCATTCCAACTTCGGCAGAAATGTTTCAGTGTGGGTAAATACAGACCATCCAACCCTGGAGACTGGCCAAGCATCCATCAATCATGTTCAACATGGAGAAGAATGCACAGGCAGGAGGTACAGACACACTCAACAGGCGACGATGACGATGAAAAAAAAACCTTTCACTGCACTCTTTGGCTGTCTTGACTGACTGTCTTGAAGGCAACAGAGAAACACAGGCTGAGGCTGATGATTTAGCTGAGGAGGGAGGGGGGGGGGGGGGGGCGTGAAGGTGTTCTTTAAAAAAAAATTAAACAGACGGGCCATCATCAAGAGTCTCTGTCCTGTTTGGGTTTCTTCTTGATTTTCTTGGTCCTCTCCCACCGCACTGTTTCCGACTCCAGCGCGGCCAGCTCCATGAGGCGTTGTTGGAAGGAGGGGTTGGCGCCTGACAGGGGATCGCTGTACTTGGGCTCCACTGAAACACACACCACCAAACACTGTCAGTCTAGTCAAGTCTAAAACACTTGAATTATCCCCTGAAGGGCAATTACAATACTGACAAGCATACTGATACAAATCATAATCAAAAGACACAAGATAGCTACATTTTATATTTGTTCAACCATTCTATTTATTTAGTTTATGTCACTGCAGATTTCTCTGTGTGGGCTGCTCTTCCTGGGGAGAGCGCGTTGCTACAAGTGCAGCGCCCCCCCCCCCCCCTTAAAAAATATGATAGCTTCAAATAAAAATATCAGAGATTTGACCAAGAAGGCATAACGTAGGCAAGGAGGTGACAGGAAGAAAAGGAACAATGCAGAAACAAAGAGAGGATTAGAAAAAGAGGGAATTCCAAGCACAGAATTCCCAGGTGGGGATGCTATTGATTCTGACTGTCTTACCCCCTCCCCATAACTGACAGGTATCAGGACTAATAGGGAAATGGCTTTTCAAATAAACATATTCAAAGATATTATTATCATTATGCTTGCTGCAATCTTGATATTGTGTATTGGTGTATGCAGGTGTGGCTGCGTGTTCCTGGATACTAATGTAAGGAAACACTTACAAGTGCCTGCACGCTCATACACACACGCGCGCGTGCGCATAAGCACACACACAAGCACACACAACACACACATAAGCACACAAGGGTAGGGATGGAGGAATACATACACTTATATACACCCCCCCAATACACGCATAACACCAAAACAAGCTACCCACCTACCCACTCTCCCCTCATCTCTCCCACTCCCCCCCCCCACACACATACACAAACAAACAAACACCACACACACACACACACCACAGCACACACACACACACACACACACACACACACACACACACACACACACACACACACACACACACACACACACACACACACACACACAAACACAACACACACACACACACAAACACACCCCACCACCCCCCCACCTCCACTCTTCCCCACCCCCCAACCCCAAACCCAACCCAACCCAACCCACCCCCAACCCAACCCTCCAACAAACACTTTCCAACCCACCTTCTTTCGCCGCCCGAAGACCCCCCATCCCACCAGGACCCCCACCGTTGCCGAAAGAGCCACCACCCCCTCCTCCACCCCCACCGTGGTGCAGCAGCTGCCGCGTGGAGGTGTTGGTGCTCAGGTTGACAGGCCGCCGACCCCCCAACGGCCCCCCACTTCCACCACTACCACCACCCCCACCCCCGCTGCCTCCTCCTCCTCCGCCACTGGTGGTGGTGGTTGTGGTGGGGGCGGAGGTGGACTTGCCGGAGGAGTTGGTGCTGGAGCCGCGGGTCTGCAGCTGGCTGGGGTTCCAGATGGTTCCCATGGCCACCAGGTCCTCCTCGCGCCCTGTGGGGCATCGTCAGCAGTATAGTAAAAAGGTAAAGTGTTTGTTGGTGGGGTTGAGGGGGGGGGGAGTGGAGGTAATGTGTGGATAAAGGTGGGTGGATAAAGGTAAAAGGTTTCCATAACCTATGTAGTCGTAGGGGAGGGGGCGTCAGACTTCAGCCTATCTATATTCATTGAATATAGATAGGCTGAAGTCTCTGATGCCCGCTCCCCTAATTTCAAGGTGAAGGTAAAGGTGTCTGTTCCATAACATGTTGGTCATAGGGAGCGAGGCATCAGAGACCTTAGCCAATCTATATTCAAGGTAAAGGTATCTGTTCCATAACCTATGTGGTCATAGGGGAGCGAGACATCAGACACCTCAGCCTACTCACCCACTCCCCCATCTCCCCCACTCCCACCCACCACTATATTCAAGGTGAAGGTCAAGGTGTCCCATAACCTATGTGGTTGTAAGAGGAGCGAGGCATCAGAGACCTCAGCCAATATTCAAGGTCAAGGTGTCCCATAACCTGTTGTCGTAGGGGAGCAAGGCATCAGAGACCTCAGCAAATCTATATTCAAGGTCAAGGTGTTCTCATAACCTATGTGGTCGTAGGGGAGCGAGGCATCAAAGACCTCAGCTTCTCTAGGGGGCAGCATATTGAGGGCAGCGGCGCCCATCTCCTCTCCCTCGCTGCTTTTACCTTCCCTGACCCTAAAGAGGGCAGGTACCCATTTTACAAGTGGGTGAAGTGGGGGACTGTACTGAAGCCAAGGTGTGCAAACGGTCACCCATCCACTTGGTAACCACGCTCAATGCTGCTTAACAGTAGCTTGGGGAAAGCAGTACTCTGACCACGGATTTATCCCGTCCCCACAATACAATTCAGTGTAGCAAAGAGTAGTAGTAGAAGTGATAACGATGAGGTAGGTAAAGGATTGGATTAGCTACTTTTTTCGTGAGTGGTCAGGGTTTGGGAGAAAGGGGTGTAGAATGGTGGGTAGGAAACAGGGCAGGGTTGTTGTTATTGCCGTATATTAAAGTGGATGGAGTCCACCAGTTTATGGATGTGTGTGTGTGGGGGGGTGTGGGGGGGTGGAGAGAAGAGAGAGAGAGAGGGGGGGGGGGGGGAGGAGAAGAAAGAGAGTGACAGAAGAAATTGAGAGAAAGAATATAGAGAATGTGTGTGTGTGCGCATGCAATTGCATGTATGTGTGTGTGTGACACACACACACACACACACACACACACACACACACACGCACACACACACACACACACACACACACACACCCCCTGCCCTCCCTCCCCCCCACACACTGAATTAGTCACACATACAGACCAAACAAAACAAGACAAGGGAGAAAAAAAAGAGGCCCAATCCATCAGAATCTGTGTCACTAGGCTATGAGGTGAAGGCCCTCCCTGTACGCTACCTACCATTCGTCCTCTGTGAGGACAGGAACTGGTCAGCCCTCAGCAGATTGTTCTTGATGCCGTTGGCCCGGAGAGGGGACTGTTTGGCCGGCCCAGTGCGTTGCCCAGAGGCCGCAACTCCTCCCGCTCTCGGTCAAAAGGCACTGCAATCCAGGAGTGGAATGATTGGGTAAAGTGAATGAACGACTGAATGAATGGTAGGAATAGATGACAAGATTGACAAAACTGCATACACACAGGAGCTGGATGTAAAAAAAAAAAAAAAAAAAGCACATGAGCGCTTATTCCATTTTCCTCAAAATAAAAGAATAGACAAATAAATGAATAAAAATAAATCCTTGAAAGAAGGAAAGAAGGAATGAATCTCAAAGAGCACTCTTTATCATAAGAGCAGGCCAGTCAAAACACAACGCCCATGTGTTTGGCAAAAAAAAAGATTTTCGATTTATTTAAAACTTTTTTTCAGGCTAAGAAGATTGGCCAACTGACAGTACAGCACTATACACAAATAAAGAGTTTCTTAGAGACCTTAGCTCTTCATAATCACGATCAAGATAAATGATAACATATTGCATTACAGAGGATATAAAGGCAAATGAACGTATGTCCAATGATTTATTGAATCAGTCTTGGCCAGTCCTACAGAGTTTTCTCAAAGGTCCCAACTCCACACACTCACAATCAAATGCACCCTAAAATGTAAAGGCGAACGAATGAACGAAGGAATGAATGAAGGAAGGAATAAATAAATCATAGAGTTTCTCAAAGACCGTGTCCACACACTCACAATCATATGCACTGAAGTAGCCTAAAGAAGATATAAAGGCGAATGAATGAAGGAAGGATTGAAAGAACGAAAGAATGAATAAACCAGGCGGGTTTCAGGGGTCCTCTAAAGGCCTCAGCTCATGACAAACTGAAAAGTTTCAGTGCCCATGAAGCCAAAGAAAGCAATAGCCTAGTGGTTAGAGCGTTGAGCTGGTTGCCGTGCGAGGGGAATCTCTCTCTCTCTCCCCCCCCCCCCTCCCCGGTCCCGTGTGTGAATGCACACAGACCATCGTCCACACACATAAAAATTAAACCTGTTCCACCTGTCAGAAGTGTAGGCCATTATGTGCCAGTAAGAGCGAAGTCATGACAGAATTGGAAAGGGAAACGAAACAAACAAATAAACGCACACTTTTACGTTTAGCAATCAACCCCGAAGTTGAAGTGCGGCTACCTAAATGATGGGCAAACGGTTAAATACGCAGTCTCACCAATGGTGAAGGCTGGTGCCCTAAACGAAGTAGATCTAGAAGGAAAACAAAACGAACAAAAAACAGCAAACAAAACGATAAAAAAAACTACAACCAAACCCCTAAACTCAGCAAAGAAAAACCCATACACCCCCTCCTCCCTCCCACCAACTCTCCTCTCTCATGCCATCTTGTAGACTGGGGTTAAGGGAGGAGGGGCTGGGGGTGGGGGGGGGTGGGGGTGGTACTGGCGACTGGGGGCGGAGTCAGGGTTTGTAGGTCAGATTCAGTGCTAAAAAACACGTCAGGCCCGTAAGTTTCGTTTGACCTACTTTGCACAAGAACCCGGGCAAACTTTTTAACAAAACACTAAACGGTTACCCTTCCAGTAATGGTCTTCTGCTTTTTGTGGTTTAGAAACAAGTGGGAAGAACTATTGTGGTCGTGGACTAGATTTAAAAAACAAAACAAAAACAAAATCACCGAAGTTGATGGATGTGCCTTGTTATAGATCGGTATGACAATTATTACCATGAAACTGAATTTCAGTGTTCAAAATCACAGTAGTATCTCCATTGACTATGAAGAGGAGCGGAAAAAAAAACACTGGCAGACGACGCCAGTGAAAAAGAAAAAAGAAATTTTTTTTGCTGTTGTTTGTGCAAAAGCCGGTATTTTTGGATAATAAGTATTGACATAAGCTGCATGCAGGTTCTAGTGCCATAACTCAGTCAGTGATTTGAAAAAGGACAACATTATTGTTTACAGATCCCACAACATACCAGAACAGTGGAATCAGGGGGAAAGTTTTTAAACAGTATAGCCTATCTATTATGCTGGCTACTGTTAAGTTATTTTGATGATGATGATAATAATAAATGGAGTTCTACAGCGCTAGATATTGTAAAAACAACAACAAAGTACTTGCATTCAACCTATTCTAAGTTATCACCACGTACTACAGACAGGGGGTGTACAAACTGTGAAAGACATGCATGTTTACATGCTAACGGCCACAGATTCGCATTATGGATTTAAAACAAAGGGGGAAAGAAGAAGAAAAAACCCCGAAGAAAGTGATGGACAGAAAAGCAAAAAAACAAAAAACAAAAAAAAGCAAACAAAAAACAACCCCCTCCCCCCAAAAAAAACAAAAAAGAGAATACAAGAAGAAATAAACACAGAAAAATTAACAGAAAAGTGGTAAGAAAACAAATGGAGTGGCCAATAATCAATGGGTTATACAGAGACCAGTCAACAAATAAAACTGTACAAATGTTGCAGCGGAGCGTGTGGGTTATTGAATTGGGGCCAGGATAACTGAAGAAATTGAAGCCCACTGTGTGTGTGTGTGCGTCAAAAGCTTCTGAGGATGAAGTGGATATAATTTTCCTGGCACATCAAATGTGGTGTCCAGTGCTTGTACGGTTGGGGCAGAGACTGAGGAGGACAAACTTTACGGTAACGCCACAAAAGTACACGGAAAAAGGTACGACACATAATTTATTGTCTGACAAAGTGTGTGTGCTGTTGCATGCCTAGTTTTTACTACTGACTCTGATGACTTCTCCCAATGTTTGATATCAGAAAGCCTCTAATGTTTAATTCCAGAACATATCTTGACACCACGAAAAAATGCGTCAGTAATGTCAAAATAGTGATCGGTTAAGTTCTTCTTTGTCATATCAACCTACACTTTAACAAATTAATCCACACCAGCCTCCACACATGAACTCAACTTTAGTTATCAATCCTGACAGAATCCCTCATTTTCCATCTGACATTAATTTTGCATATCTTAAGTTGTTCTTTTTTGTTTTGAATTTTTTTTTAAAACAAAACGTAGTTATATTTCTAAGTCCTCATGGCATTGATGTTGACACAGTTTAAAGTGGCCATTTATGCGTTCTCCCTCTATGTGGTGACCGTTCCGTGTCACTCCCTAGGGTTCGCCTTGGGGAAGGATTGAGGGAAGGACAAATGGTTGGCTGTAATCTGGGTGTTTTAGTCTGTAAATAGCTACTGCACTGTTTTCATCTAAGCCGCTTAACTGTTAATAAGAGCGATAGCATTAGAGCCTCTTTTGTCCGCAGACAAAGCTATTAACAATATTATGATTGCTTTAGACGGGAACTTAAGATGTATAAATTATGTGATGTTCAATACAGAAATTAACTTATGCAGATGATGATAAAGGTGGTCATGGTAATAACGGTGAGTTGTATCTTATAGTAGGCAATCCATTAATGTGCTACAAAATGATACTAGCTAAACACACACACGCACACACACACACACGCACGCACGCACGCACACACGCACGTACGCACGCATGCACGCACGCACTAAAACATACGCACACACGCACGCACGCACGCATGCACTCGCACGACACGCGCACGCACACACACAACACACACACACACACACACACACACACACACACACACACACACACAGAGGTCACATAAGGCAAATACTGTCCACCCTTGTATTATAAGAGTTTTGTCTCAGTCATTTGGCTCACCAACTGATCAGACATTTCGACCTATCTCCAGTGTCTGCAATGTTAAGTTCAGGAAAAGGTCGTACATTTGCCATTGCCAACAATAGGAAGGCCAGATAACCTTCATACCTCTGATTCAAGGTAGTCAGATATTTAGTCCAGTATCCAAACTGATGACAGCCTCACAAATGATAAAGATTCTAAGTGTAAACGCTCAGGTGCTTTTAAAGGTAGAGAGCCAAGGCATGGCAAAGCTGGCGCTATATATATATATATATATATATATATATATATATATATATATATATATATATATATATATTATATATATATATATATATATATATATATATATATATATATATATAAAACACCGCTATTTGGCTGAATAATTGTTGTGCGTTCCCCAGATTAACAACCTGAGGATCACCCACAATATGCACTTTGACTCACACAATCATCCCACCTGGTAATCACTGCGAGATTGTAAGAACGAACTAAATGAAAAATTGGTATGTATGACTCTTATTTCTCCAATTATCTCGCCGTATAGGCAGCCATACACCGACTTTAGATGCTTATTCTTCCCCCTTAAAAAAGGAATGGGCAAGTTGTTCTGCTATGAACCCGGCATGGCTAAACAAACAATCTCAAACATAACATTTTAATTACTAAATGTTGTTGTTGATTTGTTTTATCAACACGAACCTTTGTCGAAGTTGAAGATGCTATGACCTGCCATGGCTAAACAAACAATATCAAAAATAACATTTTAATACAAAAAAAAATGTTGTTGTTCTCTTTCAACACGAACCTTTGTCGAAGTTGGAGACTTTGCGGTTGTTGGCGTTGTTCCTGGAGGGAGGCCTCTTGTTGCCATGGAGATCCAGCTCCCTCAGTTTGGGCTTGTCGTGGGAGGAGCGGTGATGGTCCCAGGCCCCCATCTCCCCTACCTCCTCCCCGCCGCCCCCCTGTCCCCCGGCCGAGGGTCTGCCCCCCGCTCCCCCGTCGCCCCCACGCCCCGTAGAGTAGATCTGACCCCGAGAGAGGAACCGAGGGCGTGCTTGAGGAACTGTTAACCAATAAACAAAAAATATAAAGATGTGGAGTTAGAGACAGAGAGCGGGGGAGGGAGGGGGAGGAAGGAGAGAGAGGGGGGAGGGAGGGAGAGAGAAGGAGAGAGGGAAGAGAGAGAGAGGAGAGAGATGAGAGAGGGGGGGGGGGGAGAAAGGGGGAGAGAGGTAAGGGGGAGGGAGGAGACAGAGAGAGGGCAGGAGGAAGAAGAGAGAGGAGAAGAGAGACAGAGGAGGAGGAGAGAGAGAGAGAGAGAGAGGAGGAGAGGAAGAGAGAGAGAGAGAGAGAGAGAGAGGGAGAGAGAGAGAGAGAGAGAGAGAGAGAGAAGAGAGAGAGAGAGAGAGAGAGAGGAGGAGGAGGAGGGAGTGGGGGGGGGGGAGGGGGCAATATCTGGCTGACTGGCAATATCTCACAGAGATATTGTGCGCGCAGGCCCCATTTGCTGTTTACGCCAGATTAACTCCCAACAGCAACTACAAAAACAACAGCGATCAGTGATCGAACACTCCGATTGTGGCCACAGCGCTAAAGAGCCAGGGATAGAGGGAGCAAGCAAGGAAAAAAATCCAAATAAATGACTACATCAAGCAATCAACCAGGCAACTGACCATGCAGGCATCATGTGTGCACATGCACTGGCCCGAGCGCACGCTCGTGCATACACGCATACACATGCGAACACAAACATACATACATACAGACAGACAGAACACACATACACACCACACAACACACACACACAACACACAACACACACACACACACACACACACACACACACACACACACCACTACACACACACACACACAACCACTACACACACACACACTACACACACACACACACACACCACACACACACACACACACACACACACACACACACACACACACACACACACACACACACACACCAAACCCACTACACACACAAACAACACACAAACGACAAACCCACTACACACACACATACACACACACTCAATGGAGAGACACCCCCTCCCTCCCTCCCCCCCCCCCTCCCCCTTTGTCCACCCACACCACACAGACTGAAGTGGCACTCATTTCTCCGTCCATTAACTACTCATATCATCATATATTACTATATTATCATACCTCTTAGCAACACCGCCTATAGTACCAGGCGGTGCCCATAGCCTGGACACAGACGAGTGTACAGTATATCATGTATTATATTATTATGTTGTTACTGGTTGGACTGTTGTTTCAGTGGTCAGTACCGCCTCTTTCTATTACAAGTACATACCCAAAGAAAGAACCTGCGTATGCAGAATGTTCTCCTGTGTGTGTGTGTGTGTGTGTGTGTGTGTGTGTGTGTGTGTGTGTGTGTGTGTGTGTGTGTGTGTGTGTGTGTGTGTGTGTGTGTGTGTGTGTGTGTGTGTGTGATGTTGCTTGCTTGCCAGAAATATGTATACATATATGTTCACTCTCACCTCTGTCTCATTGTTGTTTGTCTATGTCTCTTACCCCCTCCCCTCTCTCCCTCCTCTCTGTCTCCTCTTCTGTGTCTATCTCTGTCTCTCTGTGTCTCTCTGTCTGTCTCTTTCTTCCCTCCTCTCTCTCTCTCCATGAGGGCCATGGCCTAATGAATAAACTTGCGAATCTCTCTCCTCTCTCTCTCTCTCTCTCCTCTCCTCTCTCCTCTCTCTCTCTCTCTCTCTCTCTCTCTCTCTCTCTCTCTCTCTCTCTCTCTCTGCCCTCTCAACTAGTACTGAAAGATCGTTTGTTACAATAAACCCGGAACAAAAAAACCCATTGATCCGCGTTTGAACAGGTCTGACCTGGCTAACGCAATGTAAAATATCATTGTCTAGCGCTTGAATACATGCTTTTGACCTGTGTTTGTGTACAGTGCACGATAGTATAGGTTGTGGATTATTTCTTCAGTCCCCGCGCTGCAGGGATATATGTACACACATGTATACGAGAGAGTTTATGTGACAGTTTTTCATATGAATACAAGTTGCCTTTGGGTCTGAGGAAATTTGACAGCTGGCCCCACGATCTTGCCTTTGCATGAAGTGTTGAGATTTTTTTTTTTTGGTTCCTTTTCTTTCAGTACTATACTCTTTTTTAAATGTAAATTAGTTATTTATATTATTTATTATATTATATTATTAATTATTGTAGTAGTAGTAGTAGTAGTAGTTAGTAGTAGTAGTAGTAGTAGTATGTAGTAGTAGTAGTAGTAGTCGTAGTCAGTAGAGTCGTAGTAGTAGTAGTAGTAGTAGTAGTAGTAGTAGTAGCAGTAGTAGTTTTTCGTTTCTCAGAGCTCCAAGGTTTACAAATGGTGAGATTTTTGCAGTATGCGACCTTTTTCTCCCCACCATTTAAGTAGCCACATTCCGACTTCGGGAGGAATGTTTAGTTTAAAAAATCAAGCAAGCAAACAAACAAAACCAACCTTAAAACAACCACCAACAGACAGAAGCACACAAAAATCAAAAACAAAAAATCCCTACCATTTTCATATGACTCAAGAACGCACAATCTGCACTTGTTTCTTGTTCTGTTTAGTGAGTTCAAGATATTAACTCTTAACTCAAACAACAACCACCCTCCACCCAAAATACAAAAGAACCATCACCACCACCACCACCAACAACCTCCCCCCCCAAAAAAAAACTGACAACTAACAAAGAGGTAAACAAAGAAATAGACAAAAGCAGCTTCGCACTGAAACTCGAGAGAAAGTGCAATTGAGGGTAAATCTATGCACAACATGAATGCCTTACTACGAGGGCAGAACGTAGGTTATGAGCCGACCTTTAACTTCATGGAGACTGTATCGATTACCGGTCACTGTGTCGAATGATTGCGGATTGATAATTAGAGACAGTAAGAAAGAAAGCAACGGAACTGAACCACAACTCTGCACGCGTTTGCCGTGCGTCTCTCTCTCTCTCTCTCTCTCTCTCTCTCTCTCTCTCTCTCTCTCTCTCTCTCTCTCCTCTCTCTCTCTCTCTCTCTCTTCAAAATTAGGTTTTTTAAATAAAGAATTTGACTTCACTTCGACTTCCATCTCTCCACTATAGTTACAAAAATGACTTCAACACACACACACACACACACACACACACACACACACACACACACACACCACACACAAACACACACACACACACACACACACACAACACACACAAACACACACACCACAACAGTGTCTAATACACTATTTAGTGGAAGGACGTAAACGAAAGCACACACACACACACACACACACACACACACACACACACACACACACACACAACACACACCCCTCATCACTCTCCATTGTTTTTCCCCTTCTCCCTAGTCACATCCATCCTCCCACCCCGATGCCAGATCACGCGCTGACCAACCATTCAACACCACCACCACCACCACCACAACAACAACAACAACACATGTCCACCACCACACCTCCCGACGTACTCTAGCGAACTGCGATAGCCTCTGAAGAAGGGGCGAAAGGGACTGGAACACACCCAGGTAGCCTCCGGGTAGATGAAATTACAGGTGATTTTCTTGACCTGCCGAACACTGTGAACACTTCAGTACTCTCCATAACTTCAGAAGGAACCATGTTTGTGGGTTTAATTTTTTTTTTTTATCCCACCCACTCAACACCGACCAAATTCGAACCACATACTCCTGAAAATCATTCCGATTTTTAAAAGAAAAACAAAGGGGGGAAAAAGTCAGGTTTTATTTTTTTTCAAGCTTGCATTTTCATATCCTACACAACGTCTTCCTTGATACTTCGTCGGACTCATTTTACGGCCATGATAACTGATCGTAGATTCCTGTGCTTCGACACAGAGTGTGTATGTATGTAGCCTAGTTGTAGATTAGTAAAACAGTCACGGAATAAAAAAAAAAAAATCACACGACACCACACTTAAGTCACAAACACACATCTTCTCCCAAAACAAAAAAATCCTGGGTCTGCTTGATTTATAATGGCAGAAGAAAATCTGTCCTCACAGGAGTTTCCTTGTTAGTTCACCATTCCTCCTTTTCCCTGA
>CM060323.1:42473954-42526454 GCA_030674155.1 Stramonita haemastoma
CACACACACACACGCACGCACGCACGTACACATGAACGCACACATCATCCCCTAACACACACATGCACGCACCCCCCCCCCCCCACACACACACACAATACACCACAACACACAACACACACACACCACACCACCACCACCCCCACCCCCCCACCCCCACACACAACACACATACACACAACACAAACACCACACCACACACACCACACCACACCACACACACACCACACCACACCACACCACGCACACACCACACCACACACCACACACACACACACACACACCACACCACACCAGATACCTGAAAGACGAGGAGGAATCAGTTCTGACGGGCACATGAATGGTCTGATTGTCACAATGCACAGAGAGAACCTTCACTGCCTCCCCGTCAGTCTCTGTTTCCACAGGAGGCCTGGGAGATATGAAGATGGCTTCTGGAGCAGGAGGAGGAGGAGATGGTACCTCCACCTCCTCCTCTACCCCAGGAGCAGAACAACCCCCCTCCTCCCCTTCTGCTTTTTCACCTCTCTCATTTGGACACACCTGGTTCCGTTCAGAATTTGTGGTGTGTGTCCCTCCACTCTTCTGATCCTTGCTGCCTTCTCCTTGCCAGATCCTGGCTTGATCTGACGGTTCACTGTTTCTGTCTGAGTATGTCGAGTCTGTTTTTCTTTCTGAGACGCTCAAGTCTGTCTGTTTTTCTGACGAGGAACTTAATTCTGTTTTTCTTTCTGAGGAGGTCAAATCTGTCTGTTTTTCTGAGACGCTCAAGTCTTTCTGTTTTTCTGGGGAGATCGCGTCTGTCGTTCTTTCTGAGGAA
The DNA here is from genome assembly GCA_030674155.1 of Stramonita haemastoma. Lineage (NCBI taxonomy): Eukaryota > Metazoa > Mollusca > Gastropoda > Neogastropoda > Muricidae > Stramonita > Stramonita haemastoma. Next base: position 42,474,775 of record CM060323.1, read on the forward strand.
GTCACCAAGTCTGTCTTCCTCTCTAAGGAGGAGACCAAGTCTATCCTTTCCTGTCCTTTCTCGGGAACGTTCGTGTCTTTGGCGTCGTTGTGGGGGAGGGAGGACGGATGCTGACCGTACAAGGCCCACATCTTGAGCACGGCGTCTTCGCTGACTGACACGGGGTGACCCAGGTCGGAGAGGAAACTGGCCGCCCGTGCACGGGGGCTGGGCAGGGCTTCTTTGACCGGGGTGATGGCCATGTCAAAGGTCGTGACCTGGCACGGGGCTTCTCCCTGCAGCGGGGATTCCTCCGCCAGGGTTTCCTTGCTGGACTTGAGGGACTGAGCGCCGTCACTGTGCTGGAGAGAGGCCTCTGGCGCGGACAGACTCAGCGTCGGGGGGACAGGTCTGGTCGCGGAATCTGCTTTGTCCCGGGGTTTGGGTTTGGGTTCTTTCCCGGGCGTTGGGGAAGGGAGTCGGTTGATGGTGATGATCTTGGGAGACTTCAGGACCACGTCCTTCTCCGACTGCCCCTCTCTCCTGCTGGACAATGGCGTGACGTCGGTGTCGCTCCCGCTGAACACGTTCCCTGTGGACCGCACTCTCTTCACCGCGCCTTTCCGGGGACTCCGGTGTCTGCAGTCTTTGGCCGGGGAAGAAGACCTGTGGGTGAGCTCTCCCAAGTCTTTGGCTGGAGAAACTGGGCAGGGCTTTTGGGTTTCGTTGATGTCTGCTAATATTGAACTTCTCCTCGATCTGCTGACGGCAGCTGGTCTACCAGCGGTGTGTGAAGGGATGTCCAGGGAAGGTGCTGTCCTGGCGTCCTCAGCGATGTCCTGGTTGGGTGGGACAGGGGACAGAGGGGAAAGGGGCAGCTCTGCCGTCAGGAGAGGATCGTCCCTGCTGATGGCCCGCCACTGCTCCCTCAGGCAGTCCTTGAACGGAGACACGGGCCCCTCTCTGTGGGACAGGGAGAACGACAGCGACAGCTCCTTCAACAAGGCGGCAGACTTCTCACGCGCGCTGGTTCCGCTGAGGGGCGGGATGTTCCTCACTCCTGCAGCCGACTTGTTGCGCAGTTTGGTGGTGATGGACAGGATGTCTTTCTCGGCCCCTAGGTTCCTGCTTTGCCGCGTGGTGCAGATGGGCAGGGCCAGTTCCTTGCCGGGCACCACCACCAGCTTGGACCGTTCTCTGCCAGAAGTGACCGCCCGCTCTTTGTCTTTGACGCGGATCACGGAAGTCTTGGGTCGTTCCTGAGGCTGAGGCTGAGAGTGTGGCTGGGGAAGCTTCTCCCCCAACACACGGATGGCGCAGGGAGCGGCATACTGCACGGAGCCTCGGCACACAGAGGACGAGGTCTTGGGGCGGGTGAGCAGCTTGGTGACCATCAGCCCCGTGGAGTGGTCAGTGCCCAGCGATCCCTCCCCTCCCCACGAGGATGAGGTCAGACAGTGGACATTGTCCGAAGTGACCGCCATGATGTCATGGTTGTGAATCATCAGGCCGGGATCCACGCTGAATGCTGCTGCCGTGCTCATTGCATGTGCAGCAGTCACTGTTCTGTATGTATGTAAGCTGTCTTTGACATGGCAGCACGGAGAAAATCAATGTAGAGATCGATGGATCACTCTGTTCTACATGCTGTTTTATGGGCTCGGCCTGTTTGTCGTGTCTCGCAGCGGAATGTTGTTCACCCAGTGCAGGGTATGGGGCCTGTGTGCTAATAAATGATTCAGAACACACTTTTAGTGTGTTCTGACCGAAACACTTCACACTTTTTTTAATGTCAATCTTTCCATCAGCATCACTTTCAGAAAACAAATCAACCCTACTCCATACTGATCAATGATTCATGGCAAAATTGCGTTGTTACGGTCTGCCTGAAGCCGTCAGCGTTTGTTTCTACCCATCCCCCATTAGTGCTGTTGGAAAAACCATTGTACTTCTCGGCTGTTATCGGAAATGCTATATGCCATAAGCTACATGTTTCATATCAGCGTTTGTGTTTTTGACAAACTATATTGCATGCTTTTAAAAAAAAATCAAAATACACATCAACTGCAATTAGTCTAGTTTAAAATGAAATGTTTTGAAATACAAACAGCAAATTCCCCCAAAATTATTTTACTGTCTCTGTTGTATTTCATGTAATGTATACGCCAATTTTTTTTCAAGAAAATGCTTTGAAGTGGCCCTGATTTTTTTGTTGTTTCTTTTTTACACTGAGGCTGGTTTTTTGCCAACTCTTACGCGAAAAAAGATCAAAGCAGAAAAATTCGCGGATAGCCTTAAGTGATAAAAATGTTCTAGTTCTGCATATAAAACATTCTCTTTATCTTGGTAGGAAGTTTCAGAACGGAGAATGGCAAATATCATTTATTTAGCTTGATGCATGATGACAAAAATTGGATCACCTTATAATTGATTCTGCCTTCATCACATTTTATCTGTACAAAAAGCTTTTTAAAAAATCACAGCCTAAAGCGGTTATCTTTGATACGAATGGGGGTTTGTTGTTTGTTTTTTGTCACTTTGTATATTGAATTTGTTTGCTTGTTTTCTTTTTTCTTGAAACATCACAGTCAGCAGTGATCAAATCAGGGCTTGCTAAGTGTCAGTGAATAATGAATGAAGAGAATGCAGACATCTTTGAAACCTACTGACCTGATCTTCCTCGTGTGACCCACACTGTCAACACAGTTTCCAGGTGAATCAAAAAATCGATGAACTACAAACTCTCAAATGTAGAGACAAACCAACTCCGTCAGCAGCACCAACAGGGCAAAATCCACGGCACACAAGAAGCACAAGCTGCATAGTCAGTCTTTTACCAAGCAAGCTCACTTCCACACTGCCAGACAGTGGAACAAGACGAAGTACCAGGATTCTTGTTCATTGTTTACACGGGCAGTGTCGTATATCTTCAGGCAGTGTTGGGTTTCTTCCATGCCAATATATCATGGTATCCTTTGCTCACTGACATAGCATGTTAATGCATGCCGTTAACACCTCGAAGACAGCTGACTGAAAGATAGCAATGGTAAGATTTGAAGTTCACAAAATGACGTGTGTATTTTTTTTCCAGGTAAGAAACACCCTGTTCGGTGTTTCTGCGATCCTAGTCCCAGACAGGTGTGGCTCAGTCTGGGTTTGATCGGGTGGTCAGCTCTGCCGACTACCTACCTACCTACCTATTTGTCGGCTCCCCTCTCCCGGTATAAACCTTCCCTGCATGGCTGACTCTCATCTCCTCTGATCGCTCCACTTTTCTCAAGTTCCTGTCACTGGCTGTTCTTTCATCCACAGCCCCCCACACCGGCACTGGCTTGCCGTGCTTAAGAAGCCCGAACCTCCAAGAAAGCTTATCTCACCATCGCTCCATCCAGCTGAAACCTTTCACAGCATGGGGTGGAGAAAGGGCTTTGAACGTGAAAAAAAATCAATTGATGGCGATTTGATTGGGCAGGGTGAAAGTATCACGACTTGAAAAACCACCATTGTCCCCCACACAGCACCGGAAGCAGTCGCTATAGCAAAAAGGAGTGACGCGCACACCCCGGAAAACTGAGGGAGCCACCTTGGTGGTCCAACACATCACGTTGACCCGTGCCATGCGCCGGCCATTTGTGGGTCAGCTCACGGACTCAAAGTCACCTGTAGCACGCGGCCTTAGTGCCAAAGGGGCTGTGTGGCTTTCTTTCTTTACTGCTGTATTGGTCCGTCTGGCGGATCTAATCCCCTGTGTTAATTTTCCACTGGGCTGAGGAAACCTGGGTTATAAATCCTCCAAGCCGGCCACTTGAGCCAGGGTTATGACTTGTGGCGACATCGTCACTACACAGATGTGTTGGGCACGGGCGTTGTATGTATAGCTGGTGGTGTTTATTGTAACAATAGCCAAAGCCTCGCAAGTGGACCGCCTTCCCTGTAAAATGATTGCACGCCCTCTTTTTTTGGGCAATTAGAATTAGTTGGCACGGCTAAAGCGCGGTGGAAATATGAATACCTATCTATTGGCGTCATGTTTGCTCATCAAAATAATATCATATATAGTATATATAATATATATATTATACTAAATGCAACTTTTTAAAACCCGTTTTAAGATGCAAAAGTAAGCCCACAGCTTGTGTCATTTGGTAGTCGGGTAAACACAAAATACACGATATTAAAAACTGGAAAGAACAGGGTTAAGTCAGAGCTTTTGAGACAAATGCAAAGGTACGTGTAGCTGTAAGCCCCCAAGTTGTCACTTTGGATCGTTCATCAGGACCTTATGATGCATGAACAATTTGACTTGCTATTCCCTCATTAAATCACTGACAGATGTAGGGTTAATGATATATCAGGGAAAAAAGCACTCACCAACTTAACCCTACCCCCCCCCCCCCCCCCCCAACCATTTATGCTCAGCCAATTATTTTATTCCATTTAGACTGGAATAAAATTGAGGAGCGACTTCGGTGCAGAAGCATTTTCAGGTGACTGGTTTTTACGGTTGTAGACACATGTAGGCCACTTTGGTATGGAGGTAGACGTCATCTCCGTTCGGGCAGACATATTACGATAATGACTGCCGCCGTTTTTAAAAAAAAAACTGTCAGCTTCGTGGGGTGCCATTGCCTCTGTAGTTGTGTATGTCAGAATTACAGTGTGCTGACTTTACAGACAAGGCAGAAAGACAGGTAACAGACATATGATATATACGAGTGCACACATGCATGCACCTGTGAGTAGGCACGCGTTGCATACACACACGCAGGCAGGCGTGCGGGCGGCGTGCCACACACGCACACACAGACAGACAGACACACACACACACACACACACGCATGCACACACACACGTACACACACACCCCACACACACACACACACACACACACACACACACACACACACACACACACACACACACACACACACACACACACACACACACACACACACGTACACACACACACACACACACACACACACACACACACTCAGTAAATCCTAAAATCGAATGCGTACCACACCACACCAATCCGTTAATCTGTCTGTCGCTGTCGTCCTCTGTCTGTCTGTCTGTCGTCTGTCTCTGTCTGTCTGTCTGTCTGCCTGCCTAGCCTCTCTCTCTCTCTCTCTCTCTCTCTCTCTCTCTCTCTCTCTCTCTCTCTCTCTCTCTCTCTCTCTCTCTCTCTCCTCCCCTCTATATGTCTCTGTCTCTAACACCACGGCTGGGGTGTGGAATCAGTTAAGCCACAACTTAGGTGCAGACACTGGTTCTCACCCCACAGTAAAACACGTCTCAGCTAGCTAACTGCCATTGTCTCACACTCTTTTGTTTCCTTTTGTTTTGTTTTGTTTCATTTTGTTTTTGTCAAAACTGACACCACACTGAATAAATGTTCTCGTGCGATGTTTTACACATGTAGGCGCGAGAGGAGGGGGGGGTGGAGAAAGAGAGACAGAGTCAGACAGACAGACACACAGGTAGACAGGCAGACAGACAGGCGGCAAGCAGGTATATATACATACATACATACATACATACATACATACATACATACATACATACATACATACATACATACATACATACATACATACATACAAATACATACATACAGGACAAAGGACAGCCAGACAGACGACAGATAGTTTGAGACAGACACACAGACAGACAAGCCAGGAAGACAGAGAGACAAAACAGACAAAATGATGTCTTGAGACATCTAGTTTGAAGGAGAAAGTACTTGCATTGAAAAACAAACAACAGACAGACTGATAAATTAACACACACAACGACAACACTGCCATCCAACAAGAACAAGAATAACAACAGGACAGCAGCCAGCTAGAGAGTGGTGACCCAGAGACCAGAGACAAGAGGAGAGAGAGGAGAGAGAGAGAGAGAGAGAGAGAAGAGAGAGAGAGAGAGAGAGAGAGAGAGAGGGAGAGAGGAGAGAGAGAGAGAGAGGGAGGGAGGGAGGAGGGAGGAGGAGGGAGAGAAGAGAGAGAGGAGACAGAACAGAGACAGAAGAGACAGAGAGAGACACGAGAGAGAGAGACAGAGAGAGAGCACAGACAGACACACAGACCGACCGACCGACAGACAGACACAGAGACAGACAGACAGAAGAGACAGAGAAACACAGAGAGACAGAGAGATATATAAGAGAGAGACAGAGACAGATAGAAAAAGAGACGACAGAAAGTCAGAGAAAGAGAGAGACAGAGAAAGAGAAAGAGAGAGAGAGAGAGAGAGAGAGAGAGAGAGAGAGAGAGAGAGAGAGAGGAGAGAGAGAGAGAGAGAGAAGAGAGACAGAAGACAGACAGACAGACAGACAGACAGACGACAGACAGACTGATTCAGAAAGCAAACAGACACAAATACAGAGATAAACAGACAACAGACAAACACAGACAGACAGATCAGATAGGGAGGGAGAGTATTTTGATAGGTGCAGAGGGATGGATACTGACTAATTGATGTACGGGAAGGTGGTGCAGTTCTTAAGGTTCAATATTGACTCTGCCCATGTTGAGGTGGCACGCACATGCACTGCACGGGCGCACGCGCGCGTGTGCACACACACACACATGCACACACAGACACACACACACAAACACACATACACGCGCGCGCGCACTCACGACGCACGCACACACATTACACATGTATACATGCACGCACACACACACTGACACATGCGCACACACACACACACACACACACACACACACACACACACACACACACACACACACACACACACACACACGACCACACACGCAAACCAGAGCTAGAAACAAGGTAACTGGAAAAGAAAAGAAAAGAAAAGAACACTCACAATAAGACACAAAAACAGAAAAAAAGCAAAAAAAAATGATGAAAAAAGGCTGATAGCTAATCGGGTAGGGACGGACGATAGGTGGGCGGGTAGATGAACAAATGGATGGATGGATGGATTGATGGATGATGGATGATGATGGATGATGGATGATGATTGATTGATTGATTGATTTGATTGATTGACAGATGGATGGATGGATTTGATTGATTTAAATGGGTAGATGGATGAATGGTTAGATGGATGAATAGATGGATATGATGATGGATGGATGAACCAATGGATGGATGGGTGGATATCGGATGAAACAATGGATAGATGGATGGATGGACAGATGGATGGGTGGATGGATGGATGGACGGACGGATGCTAGATGAGCTGTTGGGTAGTTCTTTAGACTGATGGACAAACAGAGAGACAAAAAAACCCACTTTAAAAAGCAATGAGTTTGATGAGAACTGCTTCTACGATTTATCGTTTGCTCACTGCCCCCCCCCCTCTCCCACTCGGTGTGTGGGTGTGTGCGCATGCGTGCATGCGTGCGTGCTTGCGTGTGCGTGTGTGGTGTGGTGGGAGAGAGAGAGAGAGAGAGAGAGGGAGAGAGAGAGAGAGGGGAGGAGAGAGAAGAGAGAGAGAGGAGAGAGAGAGAGGAGGGAGAGAGGAGGAGAGGAGAGGGAGGAGAGAGAGGAGAGAGAGGAGAGAGAGGAGAGAGAGAGAGAGGAGAGAGAGAGAGGAGGAGGAGAGAGAGAGGAGAGAGGAGGAGAGAGAGAGAGAGAGAATGTGTGTGTCCTGTTGTCTGTCTGTCTGTCTGTCTGTTGTCTGTGCTTGTGTCTATCTGTGTCTGTGTCTCTTGTGTGTGTAGGAGTGTGTTTGTTGAGGAATGGGCTGTTTTCAATGCTGGTCTTGATATTGTTGTCGTGAGCAGATGAAAGTGAAGTTAGCAGGGGAGGGAAACTCCTTCACATAGGTCACTTGAGCAAGTCGGTCTGGCAGGTCGGTGGTAAGACACTTTTTGTGAAACTGTTTAAAAGGCTACTTTTCTCTCTCTTTGTCGTGTCTGTCTGGTCATTTTGTCGTCTCTCTGTCAGTTGCTAGTCTTCTCTCTCTCTCTTCTCTTCTCTCTCTCTTCGTCTTCTTCTCTCTCTCTTCATTCTTCTCATTCATTCTCTCTTTTCCTCATTCTCTCTCTGTCTCTCTTCTCTCCTCATTCTCTCTCTGTCTCTCCCCCAATCTGTCTCTCTCTCCCTCATTCTCTCTCTGTTTCTCTCTGTTTCTCTCTTTTCTCTCTCTCTCTCTCTCTCCTCTCTCTTCTCTCTCCATCTCTCTCTCTTCTTCTCTGTCTCTTTCTCCCCCTCTTTCTCCACCTCCCTCTCTTTCCGCCTCTTTCTCTCTCCCCCTCTCTCTCCCCTCTCTCCCTTTTCTGCAGCACCACCCGTGTCTGTGTATTTGTTCCCTATCAGAATGACATTTTCTAAACAATTTTGCCAGGGACAACTATTTCCTTGCCGCAGGTTCTGTTGCGTACCTAGATAAGTTATGCACACGGGGGTCGGTTTATCGTCTATCGAAAGACTAGCACTCAGACCACCCTCTAGGTATTGGTAAAGAATAAGGGGGAAACCTGATTCAACGGGAATCGAACCTGTGACTTTCACGTTCCCTTCTAGACCACTGATCTACGAATGCTGTTTTTGAGTATGCATGTGTACACAGTAGTTTGTTGGGCCTCTCTGCGTACATTCTTCGAGTAAGAATATTTATTTTATTTATTTATTCATACCCTTTATGTAAGCAGATTTTTCTGCTGAAAATTCGGGTTGCTCTCCCCGGGAGAGCGCGTCGCCACAAGTGCAGCGTCCTCCATTATTTTTTTCTTTTCCTGTCTGCAACTGTATTTGTTTCCTATCAGAGTGGCTTTTTTTCTACAGAATTTTGCCAGGAAATCTCTATTGTTGCCGTGGGTTCTTTTACGTGCGCTAAATAATGATGTGTAACACACGGGACCGGGGTCTATCATCTCATCCGAAAGATTTAACACCCAGACTACCACCCATGGTCTAATGGATGGGGGAACAAGTTCTGGGCCCAAACGGGATTCGAACCACCGCACACTCCGTCCCAGACTTTTACGCTTTCTAGACAGGTGTTATTTCTAGACCACCAATTTACCGTTACCTTTAGACCACCAATTCACCGTTACCTCTAGACCACCGATCCAGAATATGTCCATGCATGCGTTTGCGCGCGTAAATGTGTGCTGTCCTCTCTTGCTGTCGTATCTCGCTACTGAAGGCTAGGCTAAGCTGATCAAACTGGCCGGCCGGCCCTTCCTACAACCAAGGTCACAGTGGACTTGGTTTAGAGCAAGTCTAATCCCACTCAGCTCACTGCATATACGCAAAGACGTGCGCGCGCATGTGTGTGTGTGCGTGCGTGCGTTTGTGGTGTGTGTGTGTGTGTGTGTGTGTGTGTGTGTGTGTGTGTGTGTGTGTGTGTGTGTGTGTGTGTGGTGTGGAGTAAGTTTGCATAGACGCGTGCGCGCGTACACATAAAATGCACACATACGCATTTGTGCGTGTGTGCACGTACGTACTACACACACACACACACACACACACACACACACACACACACACACACACACACACACGCACACACACACACACAGCACGCACGCACGCGCGCACGTGCATGTGCGCACGAGAGAGAGAGAGAGAGAGAGAGAGAGAGAGAGAGGAGAGAGAGAGAGGAGAGAGAGAGAGAGAGAGAGAGAGAGAGAGAGAGAGAGAGAGAGAGAGAGAGAGAGAGAGAGAGAGACTTTGTATAGAAAAAGGGAAGGAACCCCAACCACCTAACGTCACGCTTGACGTACGGTGGCTTTAGAAACCGAAGGGCTTTTCTTGTATGATAATTATAGCTCTGATTACAGGATGAAGATGGAAGAGATAATAATGCAAGTGGAAACTTGTACAGTAGGCCTAATTTACCACCGTCGCCTCAAACACTGAAGATACTCTGACAGAGATGGGCACAGATAATTAAGGATAGTGTGACTAGGAAAACAAATAAACTGATGATGATTTAAAAAATAATACGCCACAAAAAGATGGTGATGTGATGGTGTGTGTGGTGGTTTGGGCTGTGATGACGATGATGATGATGGTATTGGTGATGATAATTATGAAGGTATTGGTGACGACATTGGCGATGATGATTATGGCACTGGTGGTGATGATGATCTTGTTATTGGTACGATAATGGTGTCGTATGGTGTGATAATGATGATGGTCCTGAAACTGATAATGATGCTAATGGTATTGTTAATGATGATTATGGCAGTTGTGATAATAATGATGGTGGTAATGATGACATGGCTCAACTAACCTCTAAAGCCACGATGATAAACCGGGATTTTCATGACCTAAAAATCAAACCAACCAAATTAATTCAACGTGTCAATCCTCTCAAGAATATAAGAAGACGGTTTTTATTGATTCACTCCATATTATTTTACTCCATCATTCTACCATAGAACCAGTATAGGACACTGATTGATAGGTTCTATTATTTCTTTCTTCTCTTCAGTGCTAAACTTGCAGACAGACAAGGAATGCTTGGTCCTACTGAGGACACTATCAATCTCAGATGAAATCGTAGACTGTGCTGAGCGCGCTAGCCGTTTCTTGCTTCATTTATCAATTCTAGATTACAAAACGCGTAAATCTCTCTCTCTCTCTCTCTCTCTCTCTCTCTCTCTCTCTCTCTCTCTCTCTCTCTCTCTCTCTCTCTCTCTCCTCTCATCTCTCCTCTCTCTCTCTTCTCTATTTTCTCCCACCACAACACACACAAAAGAGAGAGGTACGCATCTACAGCTACAGGCTCACAACACAGACACAACACACAACACACACATACACACACGTACATGTACTCACACACACTGCCACACATCAACAGCACCTAGACACTACAGACACCACACTAACACCAAGCAACACAGACACAAAGAGCTGAGGAGAATAAGACACTGCAGACACTCAAAACGAGTGAGAGAGACAGGGAGTAGAGAGAGAGAGAGAGAGAGACAGAGACAGAAGAGACAGAGAGACAGACGACAGAAGACGAGACAGACAGAGACAGAGAGAAACGAACTTACTAGGCACTGCAGATGCTCATAGGCACCCAGGTGTAGTGACGCTGCCGCTGCCGTGTGGACGCTAACACGTTCTTCAGATTCAACATGCAAAACTTCTCGTTGGGAAGTCCGCACATACACACAGACATAGACCTCCCCCTCCCCCTGCACCTCCTCCCCCATAGTCTGAGTGTCCGCGACGAAACGTTGAGGGGGACTCTCTCCTCCTCCTCCCCTCCTCCTCCATCCTTTCCTCTCCGCCACCAAGGCGAAAGGATAAAGTCCATGAGGTGGTCATGGTGTTTTCAGGTTTTCAGATCCACACTGCTTGCTTGCTTGCTCCATAACATCTGCTACCACTGATACAAGACACACCGAAAGATTTTTTCTCGCCGTTCTTCTTGAAAAGACATCGTTGAGAGAGAAAGTTGGCAATATTATCGTGGAGAGAGAGAGAGAGAGAGAGAGAGGAGAGAGAGAGAGAGAGAGAGAGAGAGAGAGAGAGAGAGAGAGGAGAGAGAGAGAGAGAGAGAGAGAGAGAGAGAGAGAGATCCTACAATGCACCTATTCACCGCGCGCTCCTGGCTATCTCATCCCATTGACGATGATAGTATAGGCACCCACTTCGGACCCCGAGCCCGACTGATAGGAAATCACTGTTCGATCCGGTATTGATCTGTTCACGACCCCGAGGTTTTATTTTACCGTCGGGACTCCCACACACACACACACACACACACCCCACAACCACCACAAAGAGTTTAGGGCTGAGCTTTATCCACCACCCACCCATATATTCATGTGCGAGTGTCCTGATAAGAGGACTGACTGTTTATACAGAAGTGTGAATTTCTTTTCACCAACGATTCGCCTGGTGGTTTTTGACGCTACGCTCCGGTTTAGGCGTACAGTTAGAGAAATAGATATCCCTACCCTCGTATTGTACCGGTATCTCCACCGCTCCTGTACTTTTGCACACATTCACGGCATACTGAATTCATCAGGCTCTCTTTCCGTATATCCTGGTGTTTTTCTTTTTCTTCTTGTACTCGTGAAGATCTTCATGCAGAAAACTCTTTACTGTCAAGGACTTGAATTAAGGAGTACTTCTGGTCCTGTCAAAATTTTCAAAAACGAAACTGCTTTGTAACAAAAAAAACCAGACACAAAAAACACACCAAACAAAAAAAACCCAGGAATACAAGTCTGTTGTAAACCTGAAACTCTTTCACTTTCTCTTCGTTGGCAACGTCCAACTCTCCCCCAAGCTACCGAAGTGGCAAAGAACCACATGTCCATATACCCATTTCTAACACATTGGAAGCAAGTGAAAAAAGAACAGTAAGTTGGTTTGCTCCTTGAAAACAATGCATTAGGGGGTGGTGGGGTGGTGGAAGTATGACCAGGGGGGAGGAGGAGGGGGAAGGAGGGGGCTCCTGCAAGTTTTTACTTAGGAGGGCAAAGCAGGCCTGGGAAAGCCGTTCACTAATATTGGGACAGGGCTAACTAACGGGTAATCTGGGAGAGGAACGGGACCGTGCGAAAGCCGGCTGTAGCCGGCCATGTTGGTTTATCTCACCAATACAAACGGCGCAGAGTGAGTGGTCGGCCTTGCTCAACCACTATGGCTGCAGTTCCAGTGGAGCAAGGCTTGAAGAGGGGTACAAGCTGTCAGGTGACCAGATAGTTCTTTAATCATAATCATACAGAAGCGCAATGTCTGCAGGTTATACCCCTATTCTGACTTACAAGTGTTTAGAAAGCCTACATTTTTGTTATAAAGTTGTGACAGTAAAAGTCACTGGAGCAACTATGATTATGACGTCACTCTTTGCATGTTTAGGCAACTATTATTCTGAAGCTGACTGACTGTCGATCCCATTTATAGGAATGTTGCGGGCAAGAAATTCGGTAGACGCGAGAAACTTTAGTCTGTTTTCTTCTCAGCAATAGTCAGTACTTTTCCCTTTGAAAAAACAACAACTTAGCATCAACATCTTCTCCAAGGACATACAATTGTTCACTTATGCATGTCCAGAAAGCGCATGAATTTATGGCAAAATTATATGTGCTGTGGCAGGTGGTATGTTTGTTGCGCACACACACACATTATGAACACCACCATCCATGTGCAGAGAGGTGAGAGAGAGAGAGAGAGAGGAGAGATGAGAGGAGAGAGAGAGAGAGAGAGAGAGAGAGAGAGAGAGAGAGAGAGAGAGAGAGAGAGAGAGAGATTAACAATTAAACAAAGACAAAACAAAACAAACAAAACAAACCAAAACAAACACACAAGGATGAACATTGAATGAATCCTAGGCTGAATGCAATAATATTCCCCGATCCCAAGCCGCAATACAGTAAGCCCAGCTAAGCCACATTATAGATGAACGTGTACCGAACTGAAAGGAGAGGGAAATAAAATGACAAAATAATTGCAACGTTTGACCCCCGATCTTCGAAGTGATTTTCGCTTCGCTTCACCGGTGAAGCCAAATGAGTTAGCACTTAACGAAATCCCCTACACTTCCAGAGCAATTAGAGGTCAGCCATAGGGACTGCTCTTATTACTCTGTTATAGGCCAATACAATACCATAGTCACGAATTTTCTTCACTCTTCATTCCCTTCTCCCTGAGGACACGTTGGGGCCGGTATTGCGCTGATTATTTTTCACGCCATGTCTCTTAGGTAAGCTGTATAACTGGCAGAGCCCATCCCTCTCCAGGTACAAGCTGCATGCTGGGTATGTTCGTGTTACGGTAACCCACCGAACGCTGACATGAATTACGGGATCTTATCAGGCACATTTGATCTTCTGCTTTTGTGTAATACACACCCAGGGAAATTAGGCACAGGCAGGACTGTTCTGCAATAAACTCGGCCCGAGAGACCTTGAAAATACCTACCTGTAATTCACCAGAGACGCCGCTGCCGAGATTCGAACCCAGGACTTCATGGACCCAGAGGATGGGAGCCAAAATGCTCTTAACCACACAGCTATAGCGTCTGTCACTCTGATAGGCCACGCCGTAGTCGTAAACTATCCGTCAATCTCAGACCATTAGAGTCAGTATATATGTGTATACTTGCCCTGCCCAAACTTTCTATCGAATGGGTGGCAGAGGGATTATTTGTGTGTCTTTTATTGGCAGATAACCATCTGGATCGATATCATCCCAATAGAGACCGGATCACTTCTGAGTAATAATGCTTGGGTATAAAGGTGGTGCGATGTTGGGGTGAGTGGTTAAAGGCATGCATACGTCTTGCGATCACTTTGGAAATGAGACATGCATGCGTCTTGCAATCACTTTGTAAATGAGACGTATGCATGCGTCTTGCAGTTACTTTGCAAATGAATATGCATCGTCTTGCAATCACTTTGCAAATAGACGTATGCATGCGTCTTGAAGTTACTTTGCAAGTGAGAGTATGCATGGCGTCTTGCAATCACTTTGCAAAAATGAGGACGTACTTGCATAAGTCTTGCAATTACTTTACAAAATGAGACGTATGCAGGCATCTTGCAATCACTTTGCAAATGATACCTTGTTCTTTATCAACAGATGGCATACACGCTGACGCCTGTACATTTCTTTCCAGATTTACAACCGCGCCCATGTCATATCTTAATCAAACACAAGCTTGTACAACATACAGAGAAAGCTTTGCTATCTTCTTCCCTCGAGAAGACACAAGGGCCATCCACTCTGTCAGCCACAGTCAAGAGTGGACAACCCTTTACTCCAAAAGATTTATGACAAAAATAACGGAAGCAAAAGTGGAGTTGCGTCCTTTCTGGGTGTCTATGTTTGTGGAAATACTTCGGGCAAATCCCACTTGAGCTATGGCGGATAGAGGAGGTCTGAATAGACCTCCAGGTCTTTTCTGATAAGCGGGTGTCGAAGGTGCCTGGGCCTTCTTGTCTCTTTCCTTTGTCGGCCCTGTCAGGGCAGACAGGTGATCGTAATGATAACCAGGGGCCGTCACTATGGTGCGACGTCAATAATGCAGGCGAGAGTGCTTTCCCCCTCTGCCAGTGTTGTTTGCTTGGCAAACGTAAGATGTTTATCATGGGTGCAGTTGACTTTTTAAGTGGAGTGGGCCCCCTGAGATCTTCTTATCCTGATGGGGTTTTTTTTTCTTTTTTGAGCTTTGAAGTGATCTATACTTACATGTGTCTATTTTTTGTCAGTGTGTTGTTGTTGATCTGTCTGTCTGTCCGTCTGTCTGTCTGTCTGTCTTTCTCTCTCTCTACATTAGCTGAAGAAAAACATGTTGTAAGGATAAAGTAAAAGACAACAAGATGGACAGAAGAGGGGAGAACAGAAACTGTGTACACGTTGACGTGCGTTCAGTTGCACACACATACACACACACACACACGCGCGCGCGCGCGCGCCACCACACACACACATACCACCACATACTCACGCACACGCACGCACAACGCACGCACACACATAGTGTGTATGCTCAGGAATGCGCATATACACATGCATGTGCACATATCAGTGTCATGAACATTGACAACAACAGAGCAAACAGACACAGGGTCTGCAGTGATACGGTTTGACTTAGAGAGAAAGAGAACCCGAGAATTTAATTGTATAGGCCATGTAGCCCGTTACTAAAACAGAGAGAGAGAGAGAGAGAGAGAGAGAGAGAGAGGAGAGAGAGAGAGAGAGAGAGAGAGAGAGAGAGAGAGAGAGAGACAGAGAGAGACAGGAGAGACAGAGAGAGAGACAGAGACAGAGACACAGACACAGACACAGGACAGACAGACAGACAGACAGAGATAAGGTACAAGGCTTATAAGATATTAAGCTCATTTCATTCATCATTCAAAGACATGGTGTTTTGGTTTGATTTTT
Source organism: Stramonita haemastoma (assembly GCA_030674155.1). Lineage (NCBI taxonomy): Eukaryota > Metazoa > Mollusca > Gastropoda > Neogastropoda > Muricidae > Stramonita > Stramonita haemastoma. Next base: position 42,490,606 of record CM060323.1, read on the forward strand.
TAGGGTTGATAAAAAGTCGTTGGGCGTAAGTTCAGGAAGCAAATCTCGTCCTCTTCGCTCATGCACGCACATGTAACTACCCAGATTGTTGCCAACCACGGGAGGAGGGGGGTAGAAAGAGAGAGAGAGAGAGAGAGAAGAGAGAGAGAGAGAGAGAGAGAGGAGAGAAGAGAGAGAGAGAGAGAGAGAGAGAGAGAGAGAGAGAGAGAGGGAGAGAGAGAGGTGTAGGGGGGTGAGACAGCTTATTCTAAAAAGGAAGGCAGAGAGGGGAGGCATACAGGCAGATAATTAAAGTCAATTGTTACCCAACAACAACACCCCCCCCCAAAACAAAATTAAAAAGCAAGCAAACAAACAAAGAAAACAACACCAAATACCCTCTCCCCCGACCAACCAAACAAAGAACCCCAAGTAATTTTTCGTCATGAACAACAACACTTCATGACATGAATTATTAAGTCAGTCTGGCTTATAGAAAAGAATTAATTTTTTATATCCTTTTGACGCTCTGAGTTCATGACCAAGTGTGTCTACAGCAACGACTAAAGACTACCCTTTTTCATGATGACAAAAACAGCGTTTGAGTATAGAAACTTCGTTTCAGTTACACTGTTTAGAGGTACAGGGTAGCTTAGTTTAGAGGACTCGCTTCCCCCAAGTTAAGGTTTCAGCAGCATTGAGCGTGGCTGCCAAGTGGATAGCTATATAGGTGACCGTTCGTGCACCTTAGCTTAAGCATAGTCCTCTAGTTCACCCAGCTGCAAATGGGTGCCTGTCTTCTTTAGAGTCAGAGAAGGTCAAGTAGTGAGGGAGAAGACATGGGCACAGCCCTCAAAATTAATGCTGGCCTCTGGAGAAGCTGAGGTCTCGAACGTCATCTTTCTCTCTCTCCAACGACCACACAGGTTATGGGAACACCTTTACCTTTTATACTGATTTAATTACTTTAAAAAAACTTAAATGATAAATGATCAAGTGTATTTAAAGCAAGTAGTCTGTTATACACTTTCATTAAAGGGGTTTTCCTTGCCCCGAACATAGCAAGTGTACACTATCTGCAGTTTAATTCCGGTTTTACTGCTTTCGCGCAGGGCTTTGCTTACACTATAACAACAACAAATGCAAATAGAAAACAAGTTTCCTGATCAGTTTCATTCTCGGGGTCTTTTCGTCTGTGAAAAAAAATGAGGAGTCACTATCCTGCCATGGAGATTTTGTATAAAAGACGTCATTCCTGTTAAACTGTATTTTCAGACAGCCTGAGTTTTTGACATAGCAAAGGTCATATCTCTGCCTACCTACCATGAATTCCTTATAGGATCTGAGTACTCTGTCTCTTTGATTCACCTCAACTCGCTTTGCCACCCTTTCCCTTATTTATGTTTTCTTAGTGCGCGCGCGCACGTGTATATATGTGTGTGTATGTGTGCGTGCGTGCGTACGTGCATGTGTACGTGTGTGCGTGGGTACAAACACGTGTGCGTGTGTGTGTGTGTTTATTTGCTTGGTTGGTTTGATGTGCGTTTGTTTGCTTCATTTCATTTTCTTTTTGGTGTGGAATCACTAGGAGTGAATAGACTTTAAAGAAACAAACAAACAAAAAAAACACCACCCAGACCCCACCTTTTCTCTGTAACAGCAATTACTTATTTATCTGTGACACAACCAGTCACTTCATTGATGAACACGACTTCTCATGCCATTAAACAGACAGTTTCTCCATAATATACCAACTTTCACACCACTACATACCGGTGCAAAGGGACACAACCAGCAGACGACGATTGTTGATCTTGTTGAAGGTCAGTGGCCCCGATTCTCATCTTGCCGTGTGGCGAAAGAGGAGTCATGGACACTACTGGAGGCACTACCAGGCTCCCCGAGGAAGTGGATCTTTTGGACACCGCTGGCAGCAGAGGGGTTGATATCTGAGCCTCCAGCAGTGAAGGTTTCGTATCGCCGCCATGGCCAATGTCACTGATGGACATCCAGCTGGTCTCCACGTATGGCTCCGCAGCCACGTCAAAAGAGCACAACGCACGATTAGTCACTCGGTTGGTCATTCTTCTGGTTGATGCTAGATGTGGGTAGCCGATGTTGTCAAAAGTAAACGATGCTGCCATTTTCTGGGGCTGGTATCATTCTTGTGACTAAGTGTGATCGTTTGTCAGCAAGAAGGAAGAAGTCGGTAACGGTACTGATGTATCACTGCGCGTTTCACTGATCACAAACATAATTATTGTTATGAGGAATGATACAAATTACCCAGTCTCCGAGTGAGCCATGTCCAGTTTTCTCCACGAACAGCAGAGCTACATGGTAGCGCCGAGAAGTCAATTATCTTGCACCACGTATCGAAAACGTCTTATGCAACCTAGGGACCATGAACCTTCAAACATCACAGTTATGCTGTTACTTTCCAGCGACAAATTTCTGCTTGATCTCCAAAGTGTCTCACATTAATTAACCTATAAAGCAAGCTTACACCTCACACAAGACACTATACTGCGCGAATGACGGAGGCCAAGACATCTGAAACTGTCTGACTTGCATGCAGGGGGTGTGTTATCTCATACCTGGTCACGGTGTAGTCATTCCCCATGGCCCTGTCCCGTCCATTGATTTCCCCAGTCCTTTCTTGTCACGGCACTAGACGTAATCGTGTTGGTCTGGCATCGTTATAGGCGTGAGAGTAAACACACCGTGGTTCATGCAACCTTAGTGACATGTTTGTTTAGTGGAGTTGTTGTAAAGAAATTGAACTACTGCTGAGCTGTTGAGAGCTGATTATATCAAGGGGCGCAGATTATTGGGTTCTTTGTTGTTGTTGGTTTGTTGGTTTTTTTTTGTCAATTTGGTCAGTCAGTTCTTAATCTGTCATATTTTGGCCATATAGTGAGATATGTTTGTCTTTCCAAAAGATTGATGACAGGGGAGGGGGGGGGGGGAGAGGTAGAGGAAGATCAAGACGTCAGCGAACAGAGGATGTCACAGACTGGACAGGCAGTAGACTGGCTGAGTGCATAGGACCACTGGCCCAAGACAGACGGACACAGAGATCCACGGCACGTCAACCCCGCTCTTGGGACGGCACATAATCCAATAAAGCCCAGCCCATTTTGGTTTCCAATGGTCACTGACAGAGACAGTTTCAGTTTGACGAAATTTAAGCATCATGTACACAGATATCAGTTCTGATTGTGCAGAGGCGTCTGTACTGATTGTTTGATTCAGTTGATTGATCAATGGCTAGGTAGATGGTTTCATTAAAAATTCAAACTGTAAGCTTTAACATTTGGAGACTTATGACGAAATATCTAGCTGATGGAAAACACCAGCTCTACAAGCTGACTGATGTGTCAATAAAGGTTAAAAGAAAACCTAAAAAGTAAAGCAACAAAACCAAAAGCTCAAAACCTATACAGACAGAATTTCTCTTCAACTTCAGAAAGTGACGTGACATCTGCTGAAACGCGTCTGACAAAAAAAAGAGCACAATCTAAATTCGCTTTAAAATCCTTCTACATCTAGACAAGTACATTTCCCTAACTGTTCACTGCATGAAGTTTTAGGATGACGCTGAAAGTCAAATCATCTTGCAGGACTCGTCCTGCTGGAACAGCAAAGCAATCATTAACAAAATTCATATCCGCTCTGGCACTTTTAATTACAAACCATCTTGAAATGATATTTTAAAAAAAAAACCCAAGTTATTCCACCAAAAAAACCCCGGAGCACTGTCAAGGAGAGAAAAACGCATCACTGCCGAAAAAGAAAAGTGACGAAAACACTTGAAGAAGAAGTTCCACCATTAATTAAACTCCATGCCTGAACAACACTTTGTCGGTGTCGGCGCAATCCAAACACAGCCATCCAGTTAAACGTCAGTCATTCAAGGCAGAGACTGCAGACTGCAGACAGACAGAGGGAAAGAGACACGAAAAAGGCCGGTAGAAGGCCGTCAGGGTGATGATGTCACTGATGCCTTCCTCCCCACCGCCAAAGGCCCCTCCATTATTCAGCAGCTCTGGCAGCGGTGCCGTCTCCTACCCATCACCCCCTTCTCTGTTTCACAACCCCGGATCAGAGAACGTTTGGATATCTTGGTTTTAAACGAAAATCTGGTCAGTCAGAAAGAAAAGCATGGTTATACAAGCAGACGAGTAAAGACATAACACCCAGGTGTTTGGCAGAGCCAATTTTCGGTTTATTTAAAACCTTCTTCAGGCTAAAAGATTGGCTAACCCATACGCGTATGGTTGAGGAAATAGTGGGGAGGAAACAAGTGCAGGTGAGCACTTTCAACATCTTCATTATGTTTGTTTATGCTACTCAGATAACTCTGGAGAAAAAAAACACCCCCCCCAACTCATCCCCTCTAGAAAAACCACCACCAAAAAGAACCAAACAAAACCAGCAGCAACAACAACACACACACACACACACGCGAGAGAGAGAGGAGAGAGAGGAGAGAGAGGAGAGAGAGAGAGAGAGAAGGCAAGGCAAGCAAGCAAGGCAAGGCAAGGCAAGGCAAAGTCTTTTATTCGAGGATAATAGATAAGCACTCGTGTGCTTTTTTACATCCAGTCCCGCCCTTTTCAGGGATACATCAAGTTGAAAATATACTAAACAATAAGACTTACGCAGTACCAAACAACACAAAGAATAAGGACACTATATATGTTAAGGTAATAAAATGCACTCTTTCAGAAGACAAAAATCAGAAGTCACAATAAAAGATTTTGATTATGGAAAAAAGAAAAGACCGTTAGTAGATAAGGAGCAAACATGAGAACAAAATGAAATAAACAACGAAAACATCAATCCACCACTATCTTCAAAAGTTATACATGTGATATAAATCATACATTTGGATAAAAGGGGATTTTAAAAAAAATGGATCCTTATTGGAGGGGGGGGGGGGGGGGACATACTACACCAATAAAAAGTTATGATAAAAAAAAGAAAAAAACAAACAAACAAAAAAATAAAAATCCTAGAGTGTTTCAAAAGAATAGGATAACATTTTTTCAATCGGATAATGTTTCACAACACTCAACTCACTCACGCACAGACAACACACAGACACATCTACTCACAGACTACTTATCCAGGACACACAATAAGCAGAGAACAGTGAGGAGGAGTAGAGATGAGTAGAAGATGGATGAGGAGAGAGAAGAGAGAGAGAGAGATGAGGAGAGAGAGAGGAGGAGAGAGAGAGAGAGAGAGAGAGAGAGAGAGAGAGGAGTACGCGAGCGGTGTGTGTGGTGTGTGTGTGTGTGTGTGTGTGTGTGTGTGTGTGTGTGTGTGTGGTGTGTTGCTGTGCGGTGTGTGTGTGCGTGTGTGCGTGCATGCGCGGTGCGTTAGTGTGTTGTGGCGTGCGTGCACGCGCCTTGTATGTGTGTGTGTGTGTGTCGGAGTGAGGGGGTGGGGGGGGGGGGGGGCAGCACTGTTGACGGGTGGGGTATACTATCAACAGAGTGCACCGGGTTAGAAGTGATTCAATCGTCTGCCATCGTCATGAAGGGAGGTCGTAGATTGTAGGATTGTAGGTAGATAGATAGATAGATAGATAGATAGAGAGAGAGAGAGAGAGAGAGAGAGAGAGAGAGAGGAGGAGAGAGAGAGAGAGAGAGAGAGAGAGAGAGAGAGAGAGGAATGATGATGATGATGAGAGATGAAGAATGAATGAAGAATGAAGATGAATGAACTTTATTTCAGGAGAGAGAAGACAGGACAGAGAGACAGAGACGAGACAGACAGAGAGAAGACAGAGAGAGAAAGCAGACAAACAGACTGAGGAAAGGGAAGAGGAGACAGAGACAGAGACAGAGATTTTGAAAAAAAGGAAAATGAAAAGGTGCGCTCAATTGACCTACTTGCGATCAGATCGAACGACTAGGTCAGCTATTCGTTTTAACTGGGTTAATGTCTACGCTCCCATGCCCCACTCTTTCTGTCGTTGTGTGTGTGTGTGTGTGTGTGTGTGTGTGTGTGTGTGTGTGTGTGTGTGTGTGTGTGTGTGTGCGTGCGTGGTGGTGTGTGCGTGCGTGCGTGCGTGCGCGCGGACGTGTGTGATCTAAAAATATTCGTCTCGTCTTGAACGCACGCGTGCGCTCTCGTACAAACGCGCGCGCGCGCGCGCACACACACACACAACATACACACGCGCACACACACACACTCACACAAGTCAATACTCCGCTTTGAGAAGAGTAGGTCATCGTGTGCCAGTGGGAATGGATGACAAATTTACAAAACTGCATGCACAGGGAGTGGATATAAAAAAAATATAAGTGCTCATTCTACTTAATGGAATAAGATAAAAAATAAAACAATAAATAAACAGAGTGACTACTATACACACAGTGCGCGAAGAAGGCAAGTGAGGAGAAGAAACGCAACCTGCCGATGATTGTTCTAGCGATAATTTTGAGTTGTGCCCTTATTACGTGGACCGCTTTTCCTTCCTTTTCGCTGGTTCTATAAAGGGCAAATTGCTTAAATTCTCTCTCTCTCTCTCTCTCTCTCTCTCTCTCTCTCTCTCTCTCTCTCTCTCTCTCTCTCTCTCTCTCTCTCTCTGTTCGGGGGGACGGATAGCCTAGTGGTTAGAACATTGCGCTCGCAATTTGACGACCCGAGTTCGAGTCCCGGTCGAGGAGATTTTTCTCCGGAGTTAACATCAGTGCTGACTCCACTCTCCCAAAAGTCCTTCGGATGAGACTTTAAATCGAGGCCCTGTGTGCAAACGCACGCAGAACATCTTGCGCACACGTTAAATCCTGTTCCGCTTTTCGTAAGAGTAGGCATCGTGTGCCGGTGGGAACAGATGACATTTACAAAACTGCATACACACGGGGACTGGATGTAAAAATCACAAGTGCTTATCCTATTATGAAATAAAATAAAATATAAAATAAACAAAATAAAACACACACACACACACACACACACACACACACACACACACACACACACAACACACACACACACAACCGACATACAGACAAGAAAAAAGACAATTGTTGATAATTGTCCCATAGCCACAATCCTTTTTTTTTTTTTTTTTTACCCCTTCTTTCACAAAACCAATAGTCCTTAACGCTCACACTCGTCAACGTAAAGTAGAGTTGTCAAGGCAGTTTAATCCACTACACACACACACACACACACACACACACACACACACACACACACACACACACACACACACACAATTACACACACACACACGCACACACACACACACACACACACACACACACACACTACACACAAGTTACAACACACAACACACACACACACACCACACACACACACACTACACACACACACACACACACACACACACACACACACACACACACACACACACACACACACACACACACACACACACACACACAAGCACTAGTCTCTCTCTAATCGGCTTACGCTTATGTGCTTGCCTCCAAAATGAACGGAATGAAAGCGAAAAAAGAAACATTGGGAAGAACTCAACTGTGAAGTTATTATTGGGTTTTCTTAGGACTTTTTCTTCTTCTTCTTTTTCTTCTTCTTCTTCTTCTTCTTCTTCTTCTTCTTGTTGTTTGTCTTCTATTTGCAATAGTTTACCGGGTGAACATTCTTTTTTGGCACGTACCGTGGCACCCATGGTTTTGGAAGTGTTTAAAATAGGTCTTCTTTTGCCGGCGTGGATGCGATACATAATTATAATTATGTGTGCATGGTTTTTTATGCCTGTGTGTGTGTGTGTGTGTGTGTGTGTGTGTGTGTGTGTGTGTGTGTGTGTGTGTGTGTGTGTTGTGTGTGTGTGTGTGTGTGTGGTGTAATGAATGAATTAATCTACGTTTTATAAAACACATCGCTGGATAATGAAGATTTGTAAAGCATATACATAGGTGAATGAAGGAATCTAGGAGTTAAAGCCCATAAATGGATGAATGAATCTGATTTGAAAAAGACTGCAAAGTAGATGATGAATAAATCTAAGATTCATAAAGTGTATACGTTGATGAAGGAAGGAATCTGGGATTCATAAAGATCATAGAAACTCTCCACCCACAGGTATGATATCACGCCATGACCACAGAGCGAGAGCGGTAGCCAATAGCATACATCTATTTTGTACTTTGCAATTACGACGTCTGCTCTGCTTCTTTTCACTAGGAACTTTCTGACCGACTGACCAGTTTATCGGATTTTCTTTTGTGTTCTGTGGGAGAGAATCGGGCCAGTCAGTTAGTCGCTATAAGCCCAGTCTTTAAGCCCTATTGCAAAGTGGCAGATGGCTGTTTGGTCCTTTAATTAAAAAAGCTGCCTGACTTTAATCAAGTTGTCAATTATTTGTCCTCAGTTTTTTTAAAACCGAAAGTTCGCAGTCATGTCATTTTCAGCATGCATTTTTCGCAGAAACTATTGCAGTTTATTGTCTTCAATCCAGCTGTTAACGTTTTTACTCCTTTGAAAATGTCTCAGCTGTTCCTTTGTCCTGTCTTGCGCTCTTCCTTGGCTAATTGCATTGTATTAAAACGAGTGTAGGTACCCGCTGAATCCTTGTATTAAATGTTGGTGCTATTGCATATTCGGTGATGATACTTTAGACCTTGTCATCGGCACGACACCTCCCATTCCTGAAAATTGGAGTGTGGGTGCCACTAGGTCTAACAAAATACGTCGATTAAATGGGTACAGACACGGTAACACTGTCTACAACCCCCCCAGGTTTTGCAACAAAATGTTCTGATCCTGCGAACGCTTTTCATGCATAATCTAAAAACTATGAAAACAGAAAACAATATCCTACCCCAGTATTTTTTCAGAAACCATCTAGCCACACATCTCTCCCCATAGAAAGGTTACGGTCTTTATCTGATTCTCCAACACTATCCGTTCTGTGTCCACACAAAAACGTTTGGCCATAAATCTAGATCTAGCCTAGATCTTTTTCCTGGTGTGGGCTATTTGATTGGAATAGCCTCCCTCATAACATACGTCATTCTGACTATAGGCCTATCACAGCTTTCTGCCCTGCACTTGAAACTGTGCTGGTCGAAACACCATACAGCTAGATATTATAATCATTCATATTTTAGAATTTAGCAGAGCTATATTGTTGCAGACTTTGATCAAAATCTGGGGGGGGGGGGGAGGGGGAGGGGGGGTAAGAGGGGAAGGGAGGACATTGAAAAGCGGAAAGGTAGGAAGTGATGCCTGAGATTATTTGTAGGCCTATACTCTCTCTTAACTGGGCATGCGTGCGTGCGTGTGCACGCGCGCGCGCGATGTGTGTGTGTGTGTGTTGTGTGCGCGCGCGCATGTATGTGCAATTATGTCTGTACGCGTGATATATATATATATATATATATATATATATATATATATAGAGAGAGAGAGAGAGAAGAGAGAGATGAGAGAGATGAGAGGAGTAGAGAGATGAGAGAGAGAGAGAGATGAGATGATGAGAGAGAGAGAGAGAGGAGAGAAGAGAGAATCAAGATCAAGCTGCTTTTTACGTCGGATGTAAGGCACAAATCACAATTAGCCTATACAGCTATTTCCTGGTGGTGGCAGTTGTTATAATACGTATCCTGGAAGCAAAGGCGAAAATGTCCCAGTCACCTATATTCTTTATAATCATGTTTATGGTCCCTTAGCACCCACCACAAGGCTTGGTCTGACTCTTAACACCAATCAGGGTTAACTTAACTCTGTATAATCCAGTTAGTCACACAGCACTAGTTCTTATATCGCCTTCTCTCTTTCTCATTTTCTTTGCTCCTGTAGTATAGACCTGGGAGCGGGATAGCTAAGTGGTCAGAGTACTCGCTTCCCCCAAGTCAAGTTAATTAAGCAGCGTCCAGCGTGGTTACAAGTTGGACGGGTGACCGTTTGCGCACTTGGCTTCAGTACATCCCCCAGTTCACCCAGCTGTAAATGGGTACCTTCCCTCTTTAGGGTCAGGGGAGGTAAAGCAGCGAGGGAGAGGAGATGGCGCCGCCCTCAATATGCTGGCCCCTAGAGAAGCTGAGGTATGTGATGCCTCGCTCCCCTACGACCACATAGGTTGTGGGACACGTTTACCTTACCTTCAAGTATTATATAGGCCTACTCACCTGATAAAAAGACTTACTGCCAGAGAGGTGTTTTTGTGTCCTTAGTGTTTATTCATAGGAACATTTTCTGGTCCAGTCACTGTTACGTGCTGACGGTGTTGCGTTATAGTAGAAGAGCTGTTTGTTCTTTGTGTGTGTGTGTGTGTGTGTGTGTGTGTGTGTGTGTGTGTGTGTGTGTGTGTGTGTGTGTGTGTGTGTGTGAGAGAGGGAGAGAGAGAGGGGAGAGAGAGAGAGAGAGAGAGAGAGAGAGAGAGAGAGGGGAGAGAGAGAGAGAGAGAGAGAGAGAGAGAGAGGTAATATATATTTTAAAGCCTTGGCCCTCAGCAATTTCTTTTAAAAACTTCATTACACACACACACACAACACCACACACACACACACACACACACACACACACACACACACACACACACCAACACACCTACACACACCACACACACCACACAACAACGACAAAAACAACCATTACCACACACACACACTTCACACACACACAACACACACATACACACACACAACCCACCCAACCACATACACATACACACTCACATCCACACACACACCAACACACAACACACACACACACACTTATACACCAAAACGTACTAGATCACTCTTAGCACTTTTAAGCCCCAGTCACTCCCACTAATATCTATAGATCGAAAAGAAAAAAAATCCATTTTGATTCCCTTAACCCTTTACGTACGACCTACTTCTTCCCCCGCACTATGACAATATTATTGACTACAGCAGTAATGACTCCGCGGTGGTACGCCTAGATCTCTGGCTGATTGATTGACATTAACGCTTTCTGACCCAGTCGCCACGTACCGCCATACCACAGTAATGGGCTGGTTATGGCCCCTGTGCTGGTAGCACTCTTCATTCGGACTGACATTAACTCTTTTGACACAGCAATACATGAGGAAATTACCTAACATATCGCATGAAAATGTATCATTGACAACTGAACTATTGCTAACAAACAAAAAGCAAAATATCGAGCACTACCGGTGTATATAAGCAGAAATTACGTTTTAGGGGAGGGGGGAGAGAGAGAGAGAGGAGAGAGAGAGAGAGAGAGAGAGAGAGAGAGAGAGAGAGAGAGAGAGAGAGAGAGAGAGAGAGAGAGAGAGAGAGAGAGAGAGAGAGAGAGAGAGATGTTAGAGGAAAAGCTCCTTGCATACTACAAGTAAATACAGCATAATAGAAATAATGATAACCACAACAATAATAACAACAATCATAATAATTATGATCATAATAACAATCATGGTATGTTTTATACAATTTTCATTCCCACCTTCAATATCACTTTCAACACACTTAACAAAATGCGAAATAGTACACAACCACAAAACAAATCAAACAACTCATTACTCATTCACTTAAAAAAAAACCCCACCCCAAAACAGAAAAAAGGCTCTGTTATTTCCACAGTAAAGGAACTATTTGCGCTACTGTAATGTTGCAACTGTTAAGTTTAGTCATCAACCTCAACGGAATTTGTGCTCCCGAAAGAAACAAAAACAAACAATTTAAAACAAACATAAAACCTAAAATAAACCCAAAACCTCGGAAGAACGTTATGCATGACAAAGTGCAGGACAAACCAGACGATTCATGGTAAACAGACAGACGGACAAACAGACACAAAACAGACGGAAGCTCGCAGACAGACAGGCAGAAAAAGAAACCAGAGGAGATGAATGAAAACAGTAATGTGAACCCTAAACAGTCCAGCGAAGAGGGAGTGGGGGTGGGGGTGGGGGTGGAGATCAAGAGGAGACAAGAGAATGGAATACTGATGATGGCTGATGAAGATGCCGCTGCTGTATGATGATAATGATGGATGAAGAGATAAAGATAATGACGATGGTAAACAGCAACCACACAACGATGATAAAAATGATGATGATGACAAAGTGGCAGGGCCGAGAAGAACAACCAGAAAGAAAAACAACAACAACAAAATAACCAGATGAACCTGATAGTGATAACGATAATATCTGTTAGGAATAATTGTGATGGGCGAATAACCCGGCAACAAAGTGTTGAAAATTAAAGTAAAAAAAAAAAGTATTTCGTGCAAACAAGACCTCAGAAGGAAAAATACCCCAAACCAAAACTGTCGAAATACCGGAACATACCAAAATCAACCAAATCGCCCTCCAAAAAAACCCTTTAGCCAAGTCGAGTGTGCAAAAAAGACCCCCAAAATATTCGGTGCCTGGAGAGAGGAGATCTATCTATGTGATCAGGAGACAGGCTAGACGATGTAACCTACCAATGGGGGAAGGACCAGGGCCTAACGCGGCCTCCCAGGCAGCAAGCTGTGCGATGACGTCTGCAGACACGTAACAAGTCCATTGTCGTCATTCAGTCAGCACGTTACTTTGCTTAGATTTAGATCTAGATCTAAAAGCCGAGGACAATATTGACTCGTCGGTTTAGTTGGTAATGAGCTGTTGTTGATTTTATTTGGCTAGAGAGAGAGAGAGAGAGAGAAGGAGAGAGAGAGAGAGAGAGAGAAGAGAGAGAGAGAGAGAGGAAACTTAATGTGAAAGGTATAATTTACATGGCATGAACAAACAAATGAGTACGCCTGTGAGTATAAACACATGCATACACATACGCGTGCGTGCGCGGACACGGACACACACACACACACACACACACACACACACACACACACACACACACACACACACATTTTCTATAGGCATATTGTATTTTTGAGGCTGTTGAAGTCATGTTGGTTAATTAATGTTGGTGAAATGTTTGTCTCTGCTTTAAATTTTTTTTATGTATTATCTATTAAAAACAACAACTGTTGTTGGGGTTTTTTTGTTTTGTTTTTTTCCCTTAGATAGATGGCTTGATGAAAAAAGCAAATCGATGCTTACTCAATGTACCATCTGAAAATAAAATTTTGACTGACTTCACACACACACACACACACACACACACACACACACACACACACACACACACACACACACACACACACACACACACACACACACACACACATGAATCTAATCGCGAGAATAATCATAGATGACATTGAATGAAACTGACCGGGCGTCAAAACTTAATAAAGAATAGGCAGGCTCCTTCATATACTTCTTTCTTCGTTTTTTGTTTGTTTTACTCTTTCAAGAAGTATTTCAAGTAGGTTTCACTTTAAAAATAAAAAAAAGAAGATATATATACACTAGGGAAAAAAACAAGATTGATATCACAATACATACGATTAAAAACAACAAGAACAACAAATAACCAAATAGTAAAACAAAAGTGATTTATCTATCTGTGCATATGTTGATGGTTGATCAGTCAGCCAGTCATTCGTCTGTCTGTCTGTCTGTCTGACAGACTGTCTGTCTGTCTGTCTGTCTGTCTGTCTGTCTGTCTCTCTTCTCGTCTCTCTCTCTCTCTCTCTCTCTCTCTCTCTCTTCTCTCTCTCCTCTCTTTCTTCTATCTATCTCATCTATATATAAAAAAAGAGTATAAAATGGAAGTAGCCTACAAACCATTGTGTTGTATCTTTCTCAGATAAATCGGCATGTGCAGGCATGCCGTTTTTATCAGCCACATCTGTCATATGTTGCTGATTGAAACAATTTGCAAAGGACTCTCTCTCTCTCTCTCTCTCTCTCTCTCTCTCTCTCTCTCTCTCTCTCTCTCTCTCTCTCTCTCTCTCTCTCTCTTCTCTCTCTCTCATAATGAAAAAAAATGTGGTACAGGCAATTCACTGTGCTGTGTTGTGTATTGGTTACTGATAAACGTGCGCAGGCATGAAATGTGTATCTGTCAAACTCAGTATGTCCCAGATAAAACAATTTGCAATATACGGACGCAGGGCACACACGCACGCACGCACAACCACTAACACCACAACCACTACCTCCGCCATACCATACCATACCATACCATACCATACCATACCATACCATACCATACCATACCATACCATACCATACCATACCTTACCTATGTTCTCTGTATGTCTTTCTCTTTAGTCTTTTTTCTCTTTGTCTGTCTGTCTGTCTGTCTGTCTGTCTGTCTCTGTCTTGTCTCTGTCCTTCTCTCTGTCTCTCTCTCTCTCTCTCTCTCTCTCTCTCTCTCTCTCTCTCTCTCTCTCTCTCTCTCTCGTTCTCACCCCTCCCTTACTTATGAACATTGAATCATTTGAAGTCTTGAAATCTCACCCCTCCCCTCCTCTCCCACCGTCTCCCCCCCCCCCCCCCCCAAAATGTTGTCTATCACCCCATCAGAATGAGTAAGGAAAGATGTCAGTGTCAAAAGTGATAAATGTCTGAGATTCCCCCCCTCAGCAGCCTGTGAGAACTATTGACAGGCAATTTATAACACCTTGCAGTTACTTGTTGGTAGATCGATAGAATATGCATGAAAAAAGGGTGGGAGGTGGGGGTGGGGAGTTTGTAGAAGGTGACTGATAATATCATCATTCTGGTGGTCAGGAAGTATGGAACACCATTCCTTGCCAATAGTTTATGACTCTCGTAAATCTTTTTTTTTTTGCAAGCTTATGGTGTATTTAGTGCGTCATTGTGATTTTTTTTCTTTTTAAGCATGTAAGTGAAAAAAATCTGTCCAAACGAAAAACAAATTGAGCAGACTAATAAGCATATTTACAACTGAAATAAACTACTCGTGAACAGGCTAAAGGTAATACGAATGTAAAAGATATATATACCAGCAAAGTTGTAGAAACATGGATGTCAACACGAAAATAAAAACAAGATTAAATGCACATCAAGAAAAAAAAACACGTGAGGATATAAATCAATCAATGCATTTTAAATTTCAGTCAAGATTTGTGGAAATGAAGAAAGAAGCACGTCATCAAATAAATTAAAAATAAACGGACAGATAGACAGACACTGGGGAAAAATTAATAAATAATACAAGAGTAAATAAAGCTTGGAGATATTTCAATCATGACAAACCCTCAACAGTTTGCCGAATGTAGAAACGTTCAATCAAAAATGAATCGACTGGGGAAAAAAATCTTTTTTCGTTAAATTTTCTTTGTTTAGTTAAGTTGTTTCCGCACTCCTTTGTTGCTGTTGCTGCTGTTGTTGTAGTGACACTGATTGAATCTACATCCTTTGTTGTGCCTCAGACAGCAGTGATAAAACACAAGGTGGGCCACACACGGGCTGTGAATGTGCAATTGACAGCAGAGAGTGGAGATCCCTGGGGCCCTATAAAGGTGTGGGGGAATCAGGTAATGACGGCACCCATAGTGGGATAATAGCTTCAGGGCTGATTGACTTGCTGTCGTCTGGTCCGCATGGTTTTAGAGAACGCACACGCACACACGCCACACACACACACCACCAACACGCACACACATACACGCACACACACACACACAACACACACACACACACACACACACACACACGAACCCACGCACGACACGCACGCGGCGCCCACCACACACACACACACACACACACACACACACACACCACACACACACACACACACACACACACACACACACACACACACGTGTGCTACTGAAACATACACTCACACCTACATAGCAGAATCCAGTGGAAAACATTGTAAACGAGGATGTGCTTTCCAGCAAGAAACATAATTGTATAATAGGCCTGCGTTCTCCTTAAGTGTACAGATAAAAAAAACGAAAACAGATCTGGCATTTTTCCCACACTCTGTAATGAGATTAGAAAATAAAATTCCACTAGTTCAGGTAAGATTTTTGTTCCTTTTTTCACCTTTAATCTGAGAAGTATATATATATATATATATATATATAATATATATATATATATATATATATATATATATATATATATATATATATATATACATATATATATATAAATATATATATATATATCCCCATATTTTCAAAACGTGAAGAAAATGAATACAGTGCATACTATTTAATTTTCATCTTTAATCAGAGAGAAGTATATACCATCTATTTCCCCCCACATTTTCAAAATGTGAAGAGAAAATTACCAAAGTACATACTATTTAATGTTAGACGTTAGAACAGTCAGGTTTTATCCGGATGCTCGAATTATTTGGCAAATATTACGAATTCGCTGTTGTTTAAGTAAAAAGTTTCCAGCAGGAAAACCAAGACCAGTTGTCCGATCCAATTATTCCACAATCTTGACAAACCACAACATCATTTAATTAAAAAAAACCAAAACTAACGATGTCGTTCCACAACTCAATAACCACAAAATTTCTTAAACTGAAAAACAAAAAAACCAACTAGCAGTACTTTCAAACACCCAAGTGACCAACCTTTTTGTTGTTTGTTGTTGTTAAAAGCAAGGGGGTAGATAAAAAAAAAACCAAAAAGAACCCCCTCCACAGACATTCCACACCCTCACAAAGCAAGCTGACAAGACACTCACGTGGGGTGTAAGCTGGGAGGCAGCCAGTAGTCGGTGTACAGCCCCATGCGGGCCGTTTTGCGGAAACTGGATCGGATCTCCACCATCTTGCTGCGGAACTTGGCCACGTAGTCTGGGAAGGAGGACATGCTCTTGCTCTGGGCATCCCCGCCGGCTCCCGGAGGAGGCCTCCTCTCCAGGCTGCTGCTGCTGCCGCATCGGGAATCGGCTGGGAAACCGCGCGGAGAAAATGGCCGGCCTCTAAGTTTAAGGGGTTGTCCGGGCTTCCTCTGCGTTCTGTCAACATGGTGTGTTGTTGGTGGGTGTTGGTGTGTGGTGGTTGCGTTTGTTTGATCCACCTTGCTTGTTCTGAGGATTTTGGGAGTGAGTGTAGGCCTACGTCACTTGGTTTCCTTGTCATGTCTTACTGTGATGGGATATTGCACATGTACTTTCAGAGTTATGATGGTTCGCTTGTCATGCTTTGACTTAATTGTTGTGAGTTATTGCACCTGCACGATGCTTTCAGAGTTGATGATGGTTTCCGCTTGTCATGGCTTTGACTTTTATACTGTAGTTGTGGGAGTTATTGCACTCTGCACGATGCTTTCAGAGTTGAATGATGGTTTCCACTTGTCATGGCTTTTACTTTATACTGTAGTTGTGGGAGTTATTGCACTGCAGATGCTTTCAGAGTTAATGATGGTTTCCACTTGTTACGACTTCTTTTTTTGAAGTTGTGGAAGTAACTGTACCCTGTTCATTGCAAAGAGTTGGTGATGTCCCTTGCACGGTTTCTGTTCATTCCACCATTGTTGTTGAACTGCCTGGTTCGTAGTCTGTGACTGAAGTTTCTGGTATTTTGCTTTCTTTGCGTAGATTTTTGTGCAGTGTTTCAATAAGATTTATAACCTTTATAATTGCACAATTTCGGTTTCTTTGTTTTGTACACTTTCAATTTTTTATTTTCGTAAATGCAATTGATTTTTTACGATGAATCGTCCACAATATTTCCTCTATCCCTTCAGGGCATATTCCTCCTTGTTTCATGATTACACAGAAGTGTGGTCCCAGTTTTAATTTTCTCACATTTCCTTTCACCTCATCATAGTTTTCTTTAACCTTCTGAACATCTTTTCTGTTCAGACATTCCTTTCTACCAATAACACCATACCGGTTTGTTTCCCTTTTTTCCTTTTCATTTTTTTTGTTTGTGCTTATAATATTTCACCAATCACAGTTACACTTCTGGTGACAGCTAGCTAAAAGCACATATCACTCCTAAAAGTTACTGTATAACATCCCAACAATCGTCTTGACGATACACAATCCCCGAACATTATCCACGCTACCATCTGCAGAGAACGGTTGTGACACTGAATCGTGCGTTAGGCAAGGAAACCAGATAGCGCCGAGCAGCCAGCGTGGAATGCGCAACAGTAGTAAGGCACACAATACAGCGCGGCAGACACATCATAAAGCCATCCCTCACACCGCCTGTCAAGATGGGCTTTCTTTCTTGTCGCCTTTCAAGCTCAAATCCAGTTCAAGCCCTCTGTAAAAAAAGTCACGGTGTGAAAGCGAGTGACCTTTATTGAGGAACGTGAATGAACAACAAACAGACCCCGTGGTGTAGATCTTCTTCGTCTTCTACAGTTTAGCGGAGAAAGCTCCTTGTTGATCCTATGCTCTGTCCACGGCCGCTGGAGCGTGTGATGTATGCTGTTTGTCGTCTGTCCGCCCACCCCCTCCCTATCTCTCCCCTCATCTACCTTGTGACTGACTGACTGACTGACTGACAGAGAGTTCTACTCCATGTTATGATATGAACATGTATCCCCTGTGTGTGTATGCACGACCCTACCTACCATGACAGCTTGATGTCTTGTCAACGTCTTCCCACCCACTGTTTACCTTTCTCTCCTCTCTTTCCCCTACTGGTACAGACAGTCTCCATTCATTCACTGCTGCGCCCTGCCCTGACACTTCAAGTCGCTAATCGAGGTTTCAACGTTGATAAAACACACTCTACCCCGAGGACCCTTACACGTCATGAAGAGGTCTCTGGTTCCTTGACACGAGCTTATCTACAGCCATTGGGTTAAAGCACTTCATTATGCAAAAAAGGACTGCAACAAACTTTAAAACCTGAATCGAAAGCTTACACTTATTTTTACAACTCGAGAGTCTTTCCTTTCAAAGGTCAAAAACGATTCCCAACAAAGGAGGACAAAGAAAGCCGGTAATGTCAAGCTTATTCCATTATCCGCGATATAAAAGAATAAAGAAATAAACAAATAATAAAAAGACCCGAGCTCTAAGTGGAGGCCGGAGTATAACAAACTGTTGTCTATTGTGTTAGCGGCGGCTGACTGGTCATGTGCAGCAAACTAGGCTAGCAGGCAGGGAGGCAGGCAGGCGCACGTGCTACAATGTAGGTGATGAGAACAGATAGCAGCAGATAGACAGACAGAGCCCCGGACAAAGGAAGAACACACAGCAGCAGCGGCGTGTTTGTATTAGGAGCCTGCCGTGGATTGATCCGCAAATCGATTTCCGAATGCCCCGCAAGACCTCACTGGTTGCCAGGGGAGACAAGAGACTGGGAGGGTGTGTAGCTGTCAGCAGCATCCCCATCTATCTCCACGTCACGTGACACAACACTCATCCGATCCCCCAGCCCTGTAGGCTTCTGGGCAGTGAGAGGAGGGGAGATGGGGAGAGGGGAGGATGGGTTCCTGGACTTGGTCCAACTCCAGAATGCAGATCTGTATCACAGCACAACTAGCATGACAGACTCCTGCTCTGTCCCGTGGGGGTCTGTGTTCCAGCCAACATTATGAATCGCACCACCCATGTATCTTTTTCGTCTGTTCATCACAGCACTTTGAAAACGAAAATGTTTAGTCTACCTGTCTCTCCCTCTATCACATATCACACACACACAAAACACACACTGACGACTGCAGGGCTAGTCTTTGCTGTTCGATTTCCTTTTGCAGAGACAGGAGGTCCAACAGAAGAGATTTATAGAGCGGGTAGCTCTCTTCATTACCTGGGCCCTGAAGGTAAGCCTGTCAGGCGATACACGAGTGCTGGACACGGAAACTGAAAGTTGGCACTGTCCTGCACTGGCTAGATTGATACACCGTACTTCCTCGAACACCTCCTGCCTTTGACCGGCCACACCAACAAGTTTATGGCCCGCCCCACATCAAAACACCCTACCTGCCTACCTACCTGCCTGCCTGTACTTACAGGATGGCAACACACAAGGTGTAGGTACGTGAGGTCTTTTTTGATCAGGAAGACGGAGAATTAATGGCTGAATTGGATTAACCTTACAGGTTCGTGCATGACTCTTTCAAACACCGCGGGGAGCAAGGAGGAGGAGGAGGGGACTGCAGTGGCCATTGTGGTTGCCCGGTGCCCGGAAAGGAAAGTAGAAAAGACCCTTCCCTCCCCTCCCTTCTCCCTCAGAAGAACAAAAAAAACCTCCCCTCCTTGCTTTGAACGCAATTGGGTCTCTTGGCAGGGAGCTAAAGGCAGTGAAGAAAAGTGTTGGGTGTTTGTTGTTTCACCCTAAGCCAGCAGGGGGGATTTGCCGGTCTCACAGCCCCGTGTCTGTTCCCACTGTCCACATTCGGCGCGGTCAAGCGGCCATAACGACCCCCATTAGCTCCACTGCTCCCACCCGCTGGGACAGTCAGTCTGTCAGTTTGTCAGTCAGTCAGTCAGTCAGTCAGTCAGTCCCACTGCCTTTACAACCCTTGTCCAGTCTTAAATGAATAGAACCTAGCTAGCTGTGCAAGACTTTCACTTTTTTCTTTAGCTTTTAGAGACAAAAGGTGGAGGGAGGAACAGTAGCGGGTATAAAGTTGAATCAAGGCAATGGGCTGTAGGGACAGCAGTGTGGCCCTCAGTCCCCTCATGTTTTCTCAGGTCCTGCATTAGGCTTCCAACAGGAGTGAGCTACAGCATCGGGCCTGGCCCTGGCCTGTGTTACATGACGGTGTGTTTCACTGGGGCCTGGACTGTTGGTTCTGGTCTTTAAGCATTACAGTCATTCATGGTCACCTAACCTTGCAGTGACGCCTTTGTTCCGACCCCATACACTTACTTGCTGAGTAGATAGACCTCCTAGGCGACTTTGCCGACATTGGCGCAGTCTAATGTACTAGGCTACTACTGTATCTATATGCAAACACAGGATCCGTTTCAGCCGCACTGTTGGAAAGGACCAGGCAGAACTGCCGTGGTCAGATCCCTCTGTCTATATGAAAAAGGCAGGGGTGCTACACTGAGTGTCCACACAGATCAGCTGACTGATAGCGTGCAAAGATTGGAAGGGTTGGGGTTTGATTTTCAACCACCCCACATAGACCTTAATTATATTTAAACTGCCTGTTGTGTTATGCTGTTATATGGTGCAGAGTGGTTTCAATCACTCAACAGGATTTTTTTGGTTTTCGTTCCTCAGCTAGAGCTCTGAGGTGAGATTTTTGCGTATGCAAACGATGTCCCCACCATGGTGGTAGCCGAACTCCGACTGTGGGGATATGATCTTTTTAAAACTTCCTATCGTTTTGTGATTCAGAAGGTAGGTGGTTGACAGGTCCTAACATACAAATCTCCAGAGATGACTATCCAAGCACGTCCAGTAAATCGTGAAAGTGGGTGGTCATGTTTACCCATAATAAAAGAAAGAACAATCCAAAATGTCCAAACTGTGGAAATAATGATAAGAGTGGGGGTAAGGCTCTTTGGAACCATAACAACATAAAAACTTACATACCCTTTTTGTAAATTTTTAAAAGTTTCTTTGTATGTTTGTTTCCTTAGGTGTTTGTGTCTTTCTTTTTTCTCTCTCTCTCTGTTATTTTTCACATTGTTTAATTTTTCATTCCTTGAAAAGAGGTCCAATGGTTAGATTTTGCTTATTCAACCGTTTTTGCCCACCATTAAGGTAGCTGCATTCTGACTTTCGGTATGAAATCTAAACATGACACCAATGTGCATGCGGTTTTTCTTTTTTAAATATAGATTTTGTCATTCATTCCTACTTGCACGCAATGGTCTACGCTTCCGAAAGGCAGAACTAGTTTTAAAGTGCCCCCTCCCTCCATAACCTCTTCTTATGCTTATGATGATCATTAAGTACAATGGTCTTCGTTATGTAGATTGGATTGCAGCAATGAGAGAGGAAGGGATAAAGCCCGGCAGATTAGTTCTTCTCGTTGCTTTGATGTACATTCATTGCAAGGGTGATTTAGCACAATTACACCTTCACACTATGAAAACAAAGATTTTTTTCTTTGCCTAACAGTGTATAGGCAGGGAAAGACAAGGTTAAGACTAGCGATAGGGTGGAGAGAGTTTAGGAGACGGGGGAGGGGGGGGGAGAACTTGGGTTGCAGGTTCGTGGAAAACTGCAGTTGTAGGGATTCCCTCTTCCTCCCCCTCCCCCCTTTACCCCATTTATCTTGCATTACACAGGATTCAGAACACCAGAGAACAAGGGCAGATCTGTAGGCATTTGAGTCAAGTTCAAGGGTAAGGCCAGAGTTGCGAGAAATTAGTCCATGTTATGAAAACTGTCAAGTTTATAGACATATAGGTCGATCAGGATCGTGGAAAAGGTCAGACCACCAGAAACGGTGCAAGAACAAGAGCAGATTTGTAGACATTTGGGTCAATTTCAAGGGTGAGGCCAGATGTGCAAGAAATTAGTCCCATGTTATGAAAACCGTCAAGTTCGTAGACAGCTAGGTCAGGGTCATGAAAAAGGTCAGAATCGTGAGAATTTAGGTCATGTCAAGAGAAAAGGTCAAACGTGAGATTCTCGGTCAGATTAAGGGCAAGCCTATGGTCTGAACGTGTCAGGTCTGAGGGAAAGAGTCAGAGTCAAGGGAAGATTCAAGTCGTATAGGTCAGAGAAACACAAGGATCGCGAAAAAAGCAAGAAGATTCATGGAAAGGGTACCGTTATGGGAATCACAGTTACATCCATGCTAACTTCAATAGGGCTTGGAGAATAAGGAATGGAGTTATTGGACCCAGCGTATCGTATTTTGTTGTAAGTTGTCTGTGAGGATAGATAAGTTTTATGGAGGAGGAGGTCCTTAGAAAAGGTCCGGTCTGTTTTAAGTGGGCCAGATCTGCTGACAAATAACTCATGTAATTTACAATAGAAAAAAAAGTCAATTCATTTTAACCATCCAAATTTCACAACAGGTTTAGGTTCACACAAAGGCTGTTTTATTCAAAAGGAAATCACTTAACTAAAAGATGAACGTCATGACAGAAGTATAACTTTCCCTGTATGTCTTCATGTTTCTGAAATATGACAGGTTTGGACAAAGCACCAAGTTTACAATGCAAAGCAGATCAGAGTCAGCTCAAGGGAGTTACGAAACAGGAGAGGCTTACACCCAAAGTGGAAATACGCTGAGATCATTCACGCCCAGTATGTGGATAGAGTCACATTCATCTATAATTGGACTTCAGACTCTCTCTCTCTCTCTCTCTCTCTCTCTCTCTCTCTCTCTCTCTCTCCTCTCTCTCTCTCTCTCTCTCTCTCTCTCTCTCTCTCTCTCTCCCAATGTTCTGTCACAAACCACCGTGATAAATGCCACACACTTACAAAGAGGTTTCTCAAGTGCAGCATTTTTTTTTCTCCATCTTGTTTTTTCCCTCAATGTGGATAAACTGCCGTCTTTCCTAACTCAGACAAGATGTGTGGCAGAAAATCAATACCTGTTGTTGTTGTTGTTTTGTTTTCTTTATTCAATCATGCTGGGCAACAATGCCCCAGGCAGTGAAGCGTGCACGCTATGAATATCTCTTTTCCCAGCGACTCACATAACTAAATGGTTGACCGTTGTTCTCCCTCACTGCACACCGCAAATGCAGAAACGATGTCTCAGAGTCCTCCACAGCAGAGACTATTGACCGACAATCCCTCTCCAGGCAGTGTTACCAGACACACAAAAAAACATTTGCCGCTCGCACAAACACAAAACACGTTTTAAATTATCAATGCTACAACTTCAGGACAGTGTTGGGGGAGTTCGTTGGTTGGCAGTAATCTCTTGAGATCGAAACATGACAATGACAAGAACTGGGAGAACCCCCTCTCGTTGCTCAATGTCTAATGCGCGAAAGAAAGAAAGATACTGGGGGAAAAAAAAGAAGTAAAGGGAAGAAGAAAAAAGCACACAAAATTCCAGCACCGTTGTTTTTCTTGTGTAATCTCATTTCATGAGTGTCATCGAACAGTATTTGACACTAATCCTATACATTTAAAAAAATCATCTGTTGTTGCAAACCCCAGGGGTTTTGTTCCGAATTTTATTTTTATTCTCGTTGCTATTGTTGCTGTTGTTGTTATTGTTGCTGTTGTTGCTGTTGTGGCTATTTTTGTTGTCATTGTTGCTCTTCTTCTTCTTCTTCTTCTTCTTCTTCTTCTTCTTCTTCTTCTTCTTCTTCTTCTTCTTCTGTTGTTATCATTATTATCATCATAATCATTAGTATTATTATACAAGCACGGAGGACTGATTCAAAGTGGGTTCTTAATAGCGAACGTCCCTTGAATGATGAACGGTATTCAGATTAGCTATGAGTGTTTTCTTAAATAGTATAGGTGTTTCGTTTTTGTTTAAAAACTCAGCATAAATAAGGGGAAAATCTTAGGGTATTGCAGGCAAAGCATCCTTCAATATAGCTACTGGCAAACAAAGAAAAACCATAACCAAAAACAAGGAAAATACTTTTGTTCTCCCACAGTAACTGTCATGAATGGCCGAATACTTCACATCTAATACTGTCTTTATTTTTGGCAATAGTAGAATTCCTCACAAAAGAATATGTCTACACTGGTTTTTAATTTTTTTTTAAATAAAGAAAATGTATGTTTGCTTCATAGCATTCTGGAAGAAGTTTGTGTTACTTTTTCACTATCTGCCCTGGACAATTTGCTTTCACAGAAAATCAGCTTCCATGTACTGTTCCGTTTTAATTAAGATGCGTGTTAGTGACACTTTAATAACCACTATAAGTGCCGGTAACCACTCCCAACGTCTCAATAATTTTGAAAATGACTTTGTGCCATATGTTTGGGGATCCTATTTAAAGGATGCAAGGGAGGTCATAAAGTTTGTATCCAGCCAAGTGATCAGTACTTAGCTGGATAATCACCCAAACATTGCCATACACTTAAAGTGCAAGCACAGGCAAGAGAAGTTGGGGTGAAAATATAAATGGCCTACACTTGGATGTACTAGAGATGCAATTCCCCACTTGACCACAAAATATTACTGAGGAAAAAGTAGTGGAGGAAAAACAAGTGCAGTTAACCACTATAAACTGCTTAATAAAATCGTAACTTTTTTCTTTTTCTTTTGTTTTTCTTTTTTTTTTTTTAACTGAGGCAAGATTCGGACATAACCCCTGTTGATTACTTATTTGCTTGCATTCCCAGCAAAAATGAATGAATGAACGGACAAACACTACCACAAAGACAGTTATAACTGCACTACAGGACTCACAAAAAGTGTCAATGTTCAGACATTGTAGAATAATTCATGAAAAGATGCAACATTTCTTTTGGTATGCTTATCAGTCTTGTACATATTGTATGTTGATGGGGATTCTCCACACTTGTGATGCTGCCGGAAGAGTTGTACCGACAGATATAATAATAAAGCAGAGGGAAGATGGGTGAGAAAGATTTTTTTTTTTTTTTTTTTTTTTTACTGTTTTTTTATATAAAAAAGTCCTTAGACTGCTAGAGAATTCGCCCCCCTCCATCCCCACCCCCAAACAGATGAACAACAACCCATAATGGATTTGATGAAAAAAAGCAATTGCACTGCTTATTCAATGTACCATCTGGAAATAAAAGTTTGACTTTGATTACAATCTGATGTAACAAACGAGTTTGTTTTAAAGAAAGTAGCTATGTAAAGATAAGCATATCAAGATAACATATTCAGAAACTTTATGATAACTGAACACATTGTACGACTCAAAACAAACCCAGTATTTCAGAGGGCTGAGGCAGGTGACAGCCGTTCCTGAATGGCGAACACAGCAGGCTAAAGTTAACACTGCACTGTACTTCCCCAATGACAACATAGGTATGAAGATAGGCTGTGAAAACACCCAAACTTTTAAGAGAAGCAAGCGCGTGCGTGCGTGCGTGCGTGCGTGCGTGCGTACGTGCGTGCGTGCGTGCGTGCGTGCGTGCGTGCGTGGTGTGTGTGTGTGTGTGTGTGTGGTAAAGAGAGGGGTTGGGACAGAACTGCACATGTATTGTTTAGCGCATGTAGCTTTCATAGTCCTCGATATAAAAGAATAAATAATCAAATAAATAAAATTAGCAGGCAAATAAGTAAGACCCTCTACCTACTGATCCAAACGGCACTCTGAGCCACAGCACTGTCCCTGTCAGCAGAAACACACGTCCTGGTGTCTCCAGTTACTGCTGACAGTGACACACTGCACTGAGTCACACTGCCACCTGTACACATGCTGACAGCAGCACAACACCGGCAATCACCTCTCCAATGATAGTCTTTATGGAATGAAGACTTGTTTCTGAGATGCATCAGGGGGTTCAGATTATTATCTTTTTCAAATTCTACTTACCACACATATGGGAATGACTTTTTCTTAGAAAGTTTGGCAAAATCTGGCGTTTAGCAACTCATTGCGCTGTCTTCACAGTTTTCACTGATTCAAAACATTATATGATGCACTGGTTACATAAAACACTGTTTCACACATCTCTAACCACCTATCAATAAATATGTATTACCACAACTGAATGATCTGAGCGTTGCACACAGTTTATCCATACTCGTTTCACATCACATGCTGCCCAAGTTTCCATGCGTTTTCTGGAAACTGACGAAAACTTTGCAGAAACTATGGCAGTTTCTAGCCCAACTTCACACCAAACACTTTTTTCTCTGTAAAAACACCACCCAAAGTTTTATCGAAGCCGACCACAACCATAACACATAGCTTTGTACAGTAGTTTTTTGCTGGATTATTTCACCGTAAACTTCTATTATACACGCTACTACATAAAACATATATGTACAGGCTGCGCACAGCTTGTTCCCCTCTCACCACCAGTCCTGTACCATACACTTCCCATACTAAATTATACGCTGGCACCCAACATCACGACTCCATAAAACATGCCCTACACAGCCGTAAAGATCCATTCCGACACGCACCGCGAATCGCGCTGTCTTAAAAGACTACGGGTTAGAAGGCAGTGATCTATTCTCTCAGGGCACATCAGAAAAACTCCGGGGTCAAAGCTGACCACCACCACAACAACCACTGACCAAAAAAACTTACCGTTAATCGATCGCCACATAGAAGACACAAGCGTGGGACTGTGGACGACTCTAGTGGCACATAATCACCACATTCTGACGAACAATAACATCCCCCCACCCCACCCAACCCAGCCGCTACAACCACAGAAAAGGGAACTAAAAAAAAAAGGCAAGAAAGAAATAAAAAAAGAACAATCTCTTTGGTGGTTCTTTTCATACATGAGGAGAATAATGAATTGGGGGGGGGGGGGATTGCGTGGACTTGGCAACAGGGGCCCTATTGTGACTGATGACAAGTCAATTGGTAGGAGATGGTAAGGTATGGGGTGTGGGCTGGTAAGACTGCAGATGGTGAGTGAGGGGGGGGGGGGGGGGGGCTCGGGGCATAGATGACACAGAGTAGAGAGAGAGAGAGAGAGAGAGAGAGAGAGAGAGGAGAGAGAGAGAGAGAGAGAGAGAGAGAGAGAGAGAGAGAGAGAGTACAGACAGACAGACAGAGACAGAGGGACAGAAAGAGAGAGAGAGGGGGGGGGGAATGAATGAATGAGTGAATGAATGAATGAATGAATAATCTTTATTTGAGAGAGAGAGAGAGAGAGAGAGAGAGAGGAGAGAGAGAGAGAGAGAGAGAGAGAGAGAGAGAGAGAGTACTTGTAGCCTGTAATGACAAAATCGATAGCTACTTGACCCCCCCCCCCCATCTTTTCCGCGACTAGTCTAACCAGGCGACGTAAACTGCAACAACCTCTCTGTCTCTCTCTGTCTGTCTCTGTCTCTGTCTCTCTCTCTGTCTGTCTCTCTCCCTCTCTCTGTCTGTTTCTCTCTCTATCTCTCTCTGTCTCTCTCTCTCTCTCTGTCTGTCTCTTTGCCTCTCTGTCTCTGTCTCTCTCTCTCTGTGTCTGTCTCTGTATGTCTGTCTGTCTGTCTCTCTCTGTCTGTCTATCTCTTTCTCTCTCTCTCTCACTCACTCTCTCTACTCCCTCTGTGTGTGTGTGTGTCTCTCCCTCTGTCTGTCTGTCTGTCTCTGTCTCTGCTTCTGCCTCTGTCTGTCGCTCTGTCTGTCTGTCTGTCTCTGTCTCTGTCTGTCTGTCTGTCTGTCTGTCTGTCTGTCTGTCTGTGTGTGTGTGTGTTCTCTCTCTCTCTCTCTCTCTCTCTCTCTCTCTCTCTCTCTCTCTCTCTCTCTCTCTCTCTCTCTCTTCCCCAAAGCACTCACCTATAATGCCCTAGTACCTGCCCCTGTCACCTTCTGCAACCAGCAATGGGAGGAGGGGGAGGGGGGTGGAGGGGGAATGAAGGTGTGAGGAGGTGGGAGGTGGTAGCCAGGAAGGAGAGAGAAAGAGAGAGGAGGGGGGTGAAAGTGAGGAAGACATTTTGAAGTTAGTGGGCTGGTTGTTTGGTTGTTGTTGGCTGCAAACGGGTATGTTTCTTATGTGCGTGACAAAAAAACAACAACTACAACCCAAACACACACACACAAAACCCACAACCCCCAAGCCAACCAACCAACAGTGATCCCAAAATTGATCAGATCATCATCAAAAGCAGAATCTTTCTATGAGGTGGCAATCAGGGGGAAAAATTGATGTTGAAACTGTAGATAAACAAACATAAAAAACAAACACAAAAAAAACAAACCGAATTTTACTTCGATCCAAAGTAGAGGCACTTAGAACACGACAGACATGGTATACAAGAGAACCCAAGACCCCCCCCCCCCCCCCCCCCCCCGAATTCTTCGATAAAAGAAAACAAAATTGTCCATGGGGGGCAAATACTGTCAGGGGAAGAGTTTTTTTGCTGGATGCACACCGTCTCCTTGTGTTGGTAATGACAGGAGTGTTTCCCTAATCTCACTTATCTAGCCGAGCAGCAAGGTGCAAAGGTGTTATTATTAATGATCAGCAAGGTAACACCATCATATCAACCTGCAACCCACAGCTAGTAGACAGGACATACTTCTGTTGGGCACTAAAGGGACTACACGTGTTGAAATTCTGTGTGTGTGGGTGGGCGGGCGGTGGGGGATATAGAGTGAGAGGGTGATGTACGTGAGTGGGTGCGCGCGCGCCCCCCCCCCCCCCAGACACACAGACACACACAACACACACACATATACACACACACAGATACACACAGCCACAGACAGACACAGACACAGACACAGACACAGACACACACACACACACAAGCACACACACACACTCATACACACATTCACACACGCACGCACGCACGCACGCACGCACGCACGCACGCACGCACGCACGCACGCACGCACGCACACACACACACACACACACACACACACACATTGACAGAGAGACAAGATGGCGGAAACGGTGTGCAGCTAAACCGATAGCCAGCTGAGTTACCGCAGTTGTAACACAAGTTATGACTAGATCAACTCGATCCAAGAGCCTAGGAAGCCGTATAACATCTCCGGCTTCCAAAGAAAAGGTACGGACGAATAAGGTCAGTGATGACAGCGAGAATCTTCGAAAGAAGGTTCTGAAGCGTGCAGAACAGCAAACCAAACCTGCTCTGGACAAAGCTTCAGACCCAGCCGGCAATGCAGAAAGCGCAGCAGACCTAGCACCAGTTGACACAGTGAGTGTTATCCATGATTTAACATCTATCATCACTAACTTATGTGACCGTGTCTCAGCGTTGGAACGTGTCATTAACGATCAAAATGACATGATTAAAAAATTATCAATCCTAAACAGCCAAGAAAAGACTATGACTCCCAAGCACGACAAAGAAAGACCGATCAATTCAGCGAAACCCAGGTGTTCTACCTATGCAGAGCTGCAAGATCTGCATTGTCATTGCATGCAGATCATCACCCAACACACAAAAGGTCTACTGCACAATTTTCAGCCCCAAACGACATGAAAACGCAAAAGAATAAAAATAGAACACGTAACTCCAAAACTAATGACGTCGGAAAACCAAGTGACGTAATTTATCACTCCCACAAAGCACGTAATATGCCTCTGGAAACAAAAGAAGAACAAGATCTTCCTCAAATTATGATTCTGCATGACTCGGTTGTTAATAAAGTCAGTCCTTCACGCTTGGGTTCTTCATATGGGTTTGTTGCTGGGTCTCACAAGTGTTTTACAGTGGAAGACATCTGCCCAACTTTTGAGGAGGCTCAACTCTCAGTTGATAAATCTCTGGATGCTGTTGTGTTTCACTGTGGAATGAACAACATCAAGAAGACGGACCCCAAAGTGTGTAGCCAACATTTCACTGAATGCATCAAGGACATAGCCAAGAATCATCCCAGGCTGAAGATTATAGTTAGTAAGATTGCTCCAGTGAAAGACTCTCAACTCAGCATGAAGAGAGAGGTCTTCAATGCCCTGGTGACTTCAGACCTGTTTGGCATCAAAAATGTTTCCTTGATCAGTCATGAGAACTTGGATACTGGCTTCAGGACACTGAAAGATGGCCTTCATCCAACTTCAAAAGGAGCCAGCGTTCTGGCAGTCAACATTGGAAGACATGTGAGGGCTCTGTTCTGGGAAAAGCCAAAGAAAACAGCAAGAAGGATCCCTCCACACCTACCCAGGGTCCCCCAACGCCTTCATGAACAGCTTCCTTATATCAGAGATCATCGGAGGCCTTGGCAGAACATGTATTCCATTCTTGATGACTGGTACTACTACAATTAACTCTATTGTTTGCCCTGCGGTAACTTGGCCTGCAAACTGACCCACCGTTTTTCTGTCACTTATCAACAAAGTATAATTTTTTGACTTTTATAATTAAGTTTTGTTCATCATAAAACTCCCCCCTCCCTATATCATCATTTTAGTAACTAGCTTCTTTTGTTTAACCCGAGTTATTGTTTTTGGTTACTTGCTTGTTTTTGTTTTATTTTGTTTTTTTTAATCATTATTTTAACTGCTAATTTGTCTTGATAACATTATTTTCACTAAGAGAACAGTCATGAGTAAGGCATGTTCCATTAGAACCATGCAATGGAACTGTAGATCCATCAACACTAACCTTTCCTATCTAGTACAACATCTTGCTTCTCAGAGTTATCATGTACTTATGCTTCAATCATTGAATGTAACTGAAAACAAATTACCAAAATTGACCAATTATTTTTATCCACCAGTAACTGGACACAGAGATCACAATGAAAAAGTTAAAGCAGCCATTTACATACACAAAAGTTTGGATTATAATCCGTGTGTTTCACCTGTGCCAACTGATATACCAAACTTACATTCCTGTGCAGCACGAGTGAAAATTAGTAACAACCAAATAATCAATTTTGTTTCTGTATATTTACCCAAAGGTCCCAATGAAGAAAATACAGAATGGGTTCGCTCGCTTCCTATGTTACATGATAAATGGCTAATTGCTGGAGATTTTAATGCCCACTCCCCTTTCTGGGAAAAGGACAGCGTTACAATCACCAGCAATCGGTTTGTAGAAAACATTGTGGACTCTTCTCTTTATCTTCTTAATGATGGAAGCATCACAAGGGTTCCTGATATTTCTAATCAAAGGGCTAGTGCCATAGATCTATCCCTCATCTCACCCATTCTAGCCCCTTATTGTACGTGGGAAACACATAATGATACATTAGGAAGTGATCACACTCCAATAGTAATTACTCTGTACGATAACTCTGTGCAAATAGACAAAGTTAAGGACATTGTACCGAAATATAAATATAGCAATGCTAATTGGGACAAGTTTCAGTCTCTCTTGAGAGTACAAGAAACAAGCCTTTTTATAAACGATGATATCAATGAATTTTATGCAAAGTTTGTAGAAAGTATTCTAATGGCTGCAGATAACTCTATCCCCAAACTTTCGTCTGTTAAGTCTAAAAAACACACAGGTAACATATGGTGGAATGAAACCTGTCAGAAAGCTGTAGATGAGAAGAAATTCTTCTTTAAAAAGTACATAAGAAACAAGTCCTCAGAAAATCATGCTATTTTGAAGAGAGTGAATAAAGCCACTGACAGGGTCATAGCCCAGGCTAAGAGTGATTTCTGGTCTGCATTCTGTAATAAAGAAGTAAGTAGTCATAAAGATCTACAAAAAGTATGGAAAAAATTTAATGACATGAAACATGGAATTTGTTTACCCCAGTATTCTATCAATATTAAAAATAATGAATTCCCAACTAACTCAGATAAAGGAGAAGCTTTTATTGATATGTTTGCTAATACCATGAGTGACAAAGGTTTGTCTCAAACACAGATTATGTTAAGAAGTAAGGAAATGCAAAAAGAAAAATATAATGATCCCATCTCTGATGACTCACTGTACATAAATGCTCCAATAACTCTGCAAGAGGTCAAAGATGCCATTCAATCTCTTAGTAACAAAAAGACATCTGTAGGAGAAGACGCTATATCAAATGAAATGTTAAAACATCTACCTGATAACTGGATTTCACTGTTACATGTATTATTTCAAAAATGCTGGGCAGAGGGCTCACTTCCTCTACTATGGAAGCAGTCTGTAATTATTCCTATATTAAAACAAGGGAAAGCCAAAGAAGATAAAAATAGCTATAGACCCATTGCATTAACTTCACATACAGGAAAACTTTTTGAAAAAATTATTTTGAATAGATTGGTGTATTATTGTGACAAAAATAAAGTACTTCCAGTTAATCAGGCAGGCTTCCGTAAATGCAGATCAAGTATAGACCATCTCGTTAAGCTTACTACACAAATTAAACATCAGTTTGCTCGTAGAAAAAATATTCTTGCTACTTTCTTTGATGTTCATAAAGCTTATGACCAAGTTTGGCATGCACGATTACTGTTTAAACTCAAATCAATTGGCTTGTCTGGTCACATTTACTTTTATGTTAAAAATTTTCTTAGTGGCAGAAGTATCAAAGTAAAGATTGGAAATACATATTCTAACCCAAGATTTCCTCAAATGGGTATACCACAAGGTTCTGTTATTGCTCCTTATCTCTTTAACATTTTGGTTTATGACCTTCCTAGTTCGTTGTCGAATAATGTTGTTCTTGTTCAATATGCAGATGACCTCTGCATGTGGATGAAGACAACTATGAAAAAGTCAACACCAAAAAGACAGCTAAATTATGTGAAGAAAGTATACCAGCTTGAGCTTGATAAACTTAGTACTTACATGATAGAAAATGGTTTAAAACTGTCTCCAGAGAAAACTAACATTGTACTCTTCAACAATGGAGCCAATTCCCCTTCCCTGCCTAAGTTCAAACTCGAAGACAGGTATCTTGAGTACAAATCTGTTGTTAAATTTCTGGGTATAAATCTTACTTCAAAACTAACATGGAACTATCATATTGAATATTTGTTAAATAAAACCAGAAATACATTAAATCTGTTAAAAGTAGTGAGTAAACAACAATGGGCACAAGACATTATGGTACTTAAACATCTATCCTTGGCTCTAGTTCGTTCTAAACTAACATACGGCCAACAAGTCTTTTTTAATGCTCCAAAATATTTACTGAAAAAACTTAGGAGTCTTGATTGTAAAGCCTTTCGCCTTGCTTTGGGTGTGCCATCACATGCCTCATCCTTAGGCACCTACAAAGAAATAGGAGTTCTGCCTCTGGATGAATATCGTGAATTGATGCTGGCAAAGTACATAATAAGAAGCTCAGCTACTGAAAACTATGTTGATCAGGAAATCTACCTGAGATCGGACGAGCATTTTCCTAACAGAGCCAAAAATATTTGTTCTCTGACTACAATTGGCACGTTCACAGCAGATCTTTTTGAAAAGTCAAAAGTTAATCCTAGAGCAATGAAACAGTCCTCGTTTCATTTATCTCCTACTCCTTCATGGGAACTTCAAAAAGCTTCGTTTGACATTGACCATTCTACCTGTAAAAAAGAAAAGGGGAGTCACATTCTCAGTATTCAGGTAAAAGAGCACATAACAGTTAATTACCCTTCACATCTCAAAATCTATACTGATGGTTCTCTTCTAAATAGTACTGATGGAGGTGCAGCCTTCATAATTCCCTCCTTAAAGGTTGAAAAACTATACCATATTGGAAAGAATCATTCTATTTTTACAGCAGAGCTAACTGCCATTCTGATGGCCTTACATTACTTAATTGACTTTCCTCGGCCTATTTTACAGGTTCTGTTATGTGTTGATTCAAAATCTGTGTTACAATCTCTTAAAAACTCTGGGTCTAATATTAAACAAGATCTTATAATTGAAATAAATCATCTTATACACTTTCTCATTCTAAGAGGCACTAGTATCACCTTTTGCTGGGTACCATCTCATTGCAATATTTTTTATAATGAAAAGGTTGACAGAGCAGCTAAAAGTGCAGCAGCTCATTCAGACTCTGCTGCTATCTTGAATGTACCAATGTCAGTTCATGAGAATTATAACCTGTTGGAAAGTGCTTGCTGGAAACATGTAAGGAAAAAACAAGAAGATGCGGGGTATTCCTATGGTACCTCTTCTATTTTTGAATTAAATTTCTTTCTGTCTTCTCATTACGGGTTAAATATATCCCGCCAAAGGCCAGTACTAAGTCTTATTAATAGATTGAAGTTAAATGCTTTCCAAACAAAATTTTCCAGAAATGTGCATTGTGTCTGTGGTGGGGCACTCTCAAACTTTCATATTCTTTTGGAATGCCAAGTGTTAAAAATGTACCTTCCCACCATACGTGAGAGATCTTTGCAGAAAGTGTTGAATAATTGTAAATTGCTATGTGAAATTGCTATGCTATTGAAAGAGAGTTGTGTCAGTAATTTGTTATAGTGCAAGTAAATATGTCATTTATTGATTTTAAGCAAAGGCATTTTGCCTACCATGGTATATTTCTCGACATTATTTTTCTCCCCTGTTCTTTTCACATAGAAAGTATTATATATATATATATATATATATATATATATATATATATATATATATATATATATATATATATATATATATATATATATATGCCTTTTTGATATGTTGTAGTTACATTAGTTATACAGTTTCTTAACGTGTGAATTCAATTACTTCATTGTATTATGGTTATAGTTGTTAGACAGTTCCTTTTTTCTGAATTGTTTGCCTTTTTGTGTCTAATATCACTTATTGTGAATAGACGTTAAATTGAAGAACAACACACACACACACACGTGCTTGTGTTGTACGTAACCACAAATAAGTCTTTGCGACTCTGCATATGAAACAGCTTCACTATTCTGATCATCTCTATCAGTCCTGAAATCTAGACAGGAATGTGCATAATGTAGATTGTGGGGGGCCGTGTGTTAATGTCTTCATTTTTCTTTTCCTATTCCCTTCCCTACAGTCACATTTGATATCTGATCAGCTGAACAGTCAAGCGATTGTCGGGGACGGTTTCTGTAGTATGGAAAGAGTTTTCCACAGACTTTGGGATATAGTTTAGCTTTCTGATGATGGAACCGTTACTTCTTATATATATATTACATATATATATATATATATATATAGAGAGAGAGAGAGAGAGAGAGAGAGAGAGAGAGAGAGAGAGAGAGAGAGAGAGAGAGAGAGAGAGAGAGAGAGAGAGAGAGAGAGAGAGAGAGAGAGAGAAACGCGTGTGGATGAGCGTGCGTGCGTGCGTGCGTGCGTGCGTGCGTGCGTGCGTGCGTGCGTGCGTGTGTGTGTGGTGTGTGTGTGTGTGTGTGTGTGTGTGTGTGTGTGTGTGTGTGTGTTGTGTGTGTGTTTAAACTTGAGTCTGTTCGAAAACGTTTATCAAATCCTTGCTTTAATCATGTCTTTGTGGTGTTATACATACATACATACATACATACATACATACATACATACATACATACATACATACATACATACATACATACATACATATATATATATATATACAGACAGACAGACAGACATATATATATATACAGACAGACAGACATATATATATATAGACAGACAGACAGAAAAGAATGAAACAGGGACAGAGA
>CM060323.1:42531454-42533954 GCA_030674155.1 Stramonita haemastoma
AGTTTATGGGGAAAGTTATACAGTTTGCAACAGATAAAAACGTGTAAACTGTTTTTTTAAGTGTGGAACCAAAATGTTTGTTACAGCAATAAGAGTAACGAGATTTCTGTAATTTCTCCTGGCACAGAAAAAGCCAACACACTGTTTTACAGAAAAGAGACAGGAACGTGTGCACCAAGACAGAAAAAATGTTGTATCAACAGTACACTCCTCTAAAAAAAATTGTTTGGAACACGTTCAACCACATGAAACTTTTTGTACCTCACCAACCTCAGCCAGAGAAAGTGAGTTATCCCAGAAAAACCAAAACCCCCCACAGAACAACCACTAAAACTTAAGACTCCACACCAGACAGCGACACACCATTCATCATCCCAGGAATCAGCACTGTTTCTATCCGGCGGTCCACGGCTGAAGACGCCATGATTGATATGGAGACCTGAAACAAAGGGCCAGCACTGACACACACGGGATTAGTGGCCGGCCCTGCTTTGGCCCTGCCCTGCCTGCCCAGCCCAGCACGCCAACACTGCAGCAGCAGGGCCAGGGGACGGACGGACGGACCCCCGCTAGCTAGCTCTTAATCCGAATTACTTCCACCCGGTGTTTTAGTCCTTACTCTCAGTAGCCAGCTCTTGCAGATCTACCCGTGTAGCGGGGCAACGGAGCACGAAAAACGTGTCACGGGCCGGTGAGGCTAAAATCAAAGCTGTGAAAATAGCACGGGTCAGCAGGTCGTCACAATCCTCTTAAACAGTCATGGAGAGAAAAAAAAAACGAAACACGATTGACTGCTTTTCATTCTGGAAGTTTTTATGGCTTTTTGTTCTCCCCTAGGCTCCGGTCTGCATTTTGTCAAACCCGATGAGATTTTTTTTTACCGGAAGAGCGGGTGACTTATGGGATTGTTTTTTTTTTCTTTTTCAAAACTGTAGCTTCCAGGGCTCGGTTCAAGAACTGGGCTATTTTGTTAAAATTTAAATTGATTAATTTGATATAATTTTGTGATTGATTTGATAATATTTTGTTTATTTTTTATGTCAGTTCTTTGTAAGATAGCATCTTCTGATAAAGAGCTGCAATAATGGTTTCTCTCTCTGCAATAATGGTTTCTCTCTCTGCAATAATGGTTTCTCTCTCTGCAATAATGGTTTCTCTCTCTGTAATAATGGTTTCTCTCTCTTTAGTAGTGATAGGTGTTTCACAGCTGACCCTCCACACAATGCAAAAGTGCACTGAGTAATTCCCGAATCATAGAGATCACAGCCGCCAGCCAGTCCAGTTCTACAAACCAATCCCTTACCGGAGTGTACCCCCCCCAAAAGAATGCCAACAGCTGAGACAATGTTTGTTCCCCTTTTGCACAACTGCTTCCTCTGCCATGTGTTGAGGCGATGTTAATGGTCAACTGTTATCCTCAAAAGACTGATTTCACTTCGTTATTCTTCTTCTTTTAACCACAACTAACCTGACGCTAACTACACACGTCAGACCTATTGAAATATTACGGGAAAATCTTCCTTCACCATACTAAGACATTGGTTGTCCTGGACTGTTTTCCTCAAAAGACTGATTTCGCTTCGTGCTTTTGTTAACCACAGTTTTCGTGACGCTAACTTACACACGTCAGGCCTGTTGGAATGTTACATAAGAACCTTTTCACCATACTCTGGCATTGTTTGTCTTGGTCTGTTCTCATCAAGGACTGGGAATTCAGAACTGTTGTATAACAGCCTGTGATTCCCCGTTTAGCTCACAGCTACCTCCGCTTCTCTTTTCTAACTAGAACGGGTCCGTATATAATCAGTGTCACACCACGGCCAACATGTTTCACAAAACACTCCTCTACAGTGGTAGAGTCTACAACAAAAGTAGTCACCACCATTCAGGGGGTACTTAGACCCCTGTAGTACCATCAGTAGGAAAAAGACACCCCCAAAAAACACAATGCCGGCCTCTACCTGCAATTATTTGTTTCTCAAGAGCCTGCCGATGGTGCAAGAACCGAACGAAGCCTGTTTGTACTTCTGCTAAACTGGCAATTGGTCAAAGGGGGGAAGAAAAAGTGCTGTGTGTGTGTGTGTGTGTGTGTGTGTGTGTGTGTGTGTGTGTGTGTGTGTGTGTGTGTGTTGTGTGTTCACGTGAGAGCAGAGGCAATTCTTCGCTGCTGAGGTCTGCCCATCAATACCCAGAGCTGCAGAGTGCCTCTGCTTGCCATGCCAACATGCAGTAAACTATGTTCTCAACAACGCTACACCTCTCTCTTTCCCAAGGACATTCTGTTCCCAGAATAGCGCACAAATATCAAGTTTGATTCGAGTTATTCAAACCAAACCACATTTTTTTTTCAAAATAATGTTTTGTTGTTGTTGCTGGTGTAAAAAAAAATCGTTATTTATTATTCTTTTTTTACCATCAAGTGTCAAAAAACTTCCGATGAACAATAGGTAGAAACAATGTATGTGGTTCGTTCTATTCAATCAATCCATCACCACAACAA
>CM060323.1:42538954-42550604 GCA_030674155.1 Stramonita haemastoma
GAGAGAGACAGAGAGACAGAGAGACAGAGAGACAGAGAGACAGAGAGACAGAGAGACAGAGAGAGACAGAGCACTGTTCTTTTTCGTAATATACTATAATTTTTTTTCCGAAATTTCTCTCTCTCTCTCTCTCTCTCTCTCTCTCTCTCTCTCTCTCTCTCTCTCTCTCCTCCTCTCTCTCTCTCTCTCTCTCTCTCTCTCTCTCTCTCTGGTGCAATTTCCGTCTTTTTCTGTCAGTCTATTTGTCTGTCTGTCTGTCTGTCTGTCCATTTGTCTGATCCACAGACTGTGCAGTGTTCAGCCGAAAGAGGATCACTGGCTATTCATTGCCTGTTTGACG
Source organism: Stramonita haemastoma (assembly GCA_030674155.1). Classification (NCBI taxonomy): domain Eukaryota; kingdom Metazoa; phylum Mollusca; class Gastropoda; order Neogastropoda; family Muricidae; genus Stramonita; species Stramonita haemastoma. Next base: position 42,539,295 of record CM060323.1, read on the forward strand.
GCTGTATTATTTATACTGCTCTGCTTTTTAGTCATGTTTTTGCGCTGTAGTTGTTGTCTACATGATCACTCAAAGCCCATTCTGCTTCATTCTAAAATCTCCCATTAATTATTCTCCCAGTGTGGGGGTATTGCGGAGTTTTTCAGTCTGAATAGTATCCCCCATATCTCTTCTTTCTTCTGGTATGGTTTATCACGATCTTCCTGTCGACTGAATCAGGTTCAAAAAAGGATCAACGTTAAAACTGAATGAAACAGATAAAAGAACAACATTAATTGCTTAAAAAACAGACAGGAACATTGACTCATTCTGTACTCCTTGGTTTAACCATACAAATATGAATCCTAATGTTTCCAAAAGTGTTCTTACTTTCGATACCCAGTGACTTTTGCCTTGATTGTCCAGATTACATAGAAGTTGGTAAGTTTGATGAGAATGGCGAAGTCTATCCATTTTTATTACACGGAACCAAAATTTCAGAAAGAAAAAATTTTCCCCAGAGGGGGAAGAGGAGGGGCCCTTTTTTTCAAGGCGAAAGAACGGGAATAGAGAAAAACAAAAAACGGGCACTGTTCTTTTTTCTTTAAAATTTTTTTTTAATTTTTTTTCCCGGGGAAATTTCGGGGTTTGGTTCCCCTCCTTTTTCCCTTTCCATTTTCCCTCCTCCTCTTCTTTTTCAAAAATAGAAAAATTTTTTTTTAAAATTTAAATTTTTGGGGGGGTTTGACTTTGAAGGAAAATGGGTTTTTTGGGGGGTAAAAATATTAAAAAAAAAAATAAAGTTTTCCAAATACCCAAAGGGAAAAAAAAAAGAAAAAAAAAGAAAAAAAAAAAAAAAAAAAAAAAAAAGGGGAGAACACACACACACAAACACACACAGCACACCAGATTTAAACACACACACACAACACACATCCCTCCCACACAGCACACACACACACACACACACCAGATTTAAACACACACACACACACACACACACACACACACACAACACACACCACACACACACACACAAAACCAACCAGATTTAAACACACACAACAGCACACACACAACCACACACACAAATCACACACACACACTACAACACACACCAGATTTAAAGCACAAAAACCACTCACACACACACCACACACACACAACACACACACAAACTCACACACAGCCCACCAGATTTAAAAACACACACACAACATCACACACACACACACACACAATACCACACACACACACCACACACCCATTCGCCAGATTTAAACACACACACACACACAACCACACACACCCACCCACCACACACACACACACACACAACCAGATTTAAAACACACACCACACACGACACACACACACCTCACACACACACACACAACACACACACACACACACACACACACACACGACACACACACGAAAATTAAAGCCCTTTGGCAGGTTATGGAGATATGACGCTATTGAAGTATAGACACTTACTGGTGCAACAACGGGAAATGCTTTCGATTGTAAAATAATAATAATAATAATAATAATAATAATAATAATAATAATAATAATAATAATAATAATAACAACAATAATAATAAAAACAACAATAACAACAACAACAACATACAATAAAATAATAAAAATAATAATTAATAATATAATAAATAATAATAAAATAATTAAAAATACTAATAATATAACGACGACGACTACGACGACGACGACGACAACAACAACAACAACAACAACAACAACAACAACGACGATGATGATGATGCTATAATAATAATAATATTAATAATAATAAAATAATAAATAATAAAATAATAATAATAATAATAATAATAAATAATAATAATAAACATAACAACAACAACTACTCAACAACAACAACAAAAATAATAAAAAAACAACAACAACAACAACAACAACAACAAAAACAAACAATTACTAATAATAATAATAATAATAATAATAATAATAAATAATAAAAATAATAATAATAAATAAATAATATAGAAATAACAACAACAACTACAACAACCACAACAATACAATAATCAAAATAATAATAATAATAATAATTATAATAATAATAATAATAATAACAACCACAACAACAACAACAACAACAATAATAATAATGATAATAATAATAATAAAAATAATAATAATAAGTAATAATAATAATAAAAAACCCCAAAAACAATAATAACAACAATAACAACAAATTACGTGCGATTCTTCCAAGGGGTTTGGAAGGGAAGGAGAGGAGGAGGGGTGTGGAGGTAGTACAGGGGAGGAATTCAATGTGATTTGATTTACTTTGGTAGATTTTATTTTCTGTTGTGTTTGTTTACCTTGATTTTTTTTTAACTTCAGTTTGCTCGTTCTTTGCTTCAAGACGGTGAGGGAGGGATAGGGAGGGAGGGGGGGAGTGGGTGAATTTGTCTTAGAAATGAAGTCCTGTGTGTACTTGTGTATGCGTGGCATGCAGCAGGGTTGGGGCAGGTTGAAAATAATAACTGGGTACAGAGGAGAGATGAGAGATAGAGAGAGATGGAGAGAGAGAGATAGAGAGTAGAAGAGAGAGAGAGAAATAGAGAGATGAGAGAGAGAGGAGAGAGAGAAGAGAGAGAGTAGTGTAAATGAAGAGATGAATCAAGAATAGAAATAAACTACAGTGGGGTTTTTTTTTGTTTTTGTTTTGTTTTGTTTTTTGTGTTTTGTGGTTTGTGTTGTGTGTGTGTGTGTGTGGGGTGTGTGTGTGTGTGTGTGAGTGTGTGTGGGGGTTTGGGTGGGGGTGTGTGTGTGTGTGTGTGTGTTGTTGTTGTTGTTGTTGTTGTTTTGTTTTGTTGGTTTTTGTTGTTGTTTTTGGGTGTTGTAGGGGAGGAGGAACAGGTGCTTGTGTACTTTTTTCTCTCTATAATTTGTATTTAATGCCATCTGTCTCAGTTTATTTTTGCACATTTTTCTGATTATAGAATTTCCATAATGGTGTACAGAATATTATGTATTGTCTATAACTTGATTTTATTTGGTGAATTGAAGGGGTGGGAGTGTGGGGCAAAGGTGGGGGAGGGGGGTAGTTAGAGGGAGAGATGATGTGGTATATATTCAAAACAAACACCCTACACCCAATCGAAATAGAATTGCTTATTCCATTATTCTCGATATAAAAAATAAATAAAAATAAATAATAATTAAAAAAAATTGATATGTAAAAAGTAATCAACATCCTAACTTATTCACGGTTAAGTTAAAGTCTTATCCCGAACCTAAGTCTCATCATGCCGGGTGCTTATCCCGTGTTTCTATGGCGTTTAAGCGACTGGAGAGTCATAGACTCCCCCCAGGAAAGGACGCCAGACTAACGCATGTTTGAACCCCCAACACAAGGTTGGACCCCCTTTTTTTAAACACCTGGGGGGGTGAGAAAATAGCCGTAAAGTGGCCTTTTCCAAGGCAACCATGAACGCCATAGCCAAAAGCTGGGATCGAACCGCAACCTTTAGTAGATACGAGTCCAATGCCCCCTAACCACTAGACAACAGCGTGCGGCAACATATTCAAAATGAATGTATCAAAGTCCTTCAATGTTTCGCCTCACTCGTTACCTAACTATCCAATAACATCCTTGAAAATAGGGTAGGCCCCTGCTATAGTTCATAACAATATAGCCAGTAAAAAGGTGTCACCAAAGTTGATCAATGTCATCCTAAATAAAAATGAACACGTGTCTATATAACTGGCATCCTACATTTCACCTACAAAGTGTCTCATTACGTCATCAGATCAAAAATTTGCCCTCCCAAAAACTGAACCAACTCTCTTACCCTTGAACTGATTACATTCAAAATACACAAACATTGTGTAGGCAAAAGAAAAAGAAAAAAAAAAAAAAACATGAGTAGGGCATGATATTCTAAGTAGGACTTTCTACAGTTAAGGTTAACAAAATAAGGCATCCATTTTTTTGTATGTATGTGTTCGTTTTTTTTTCGTTTCTCCTTCCACTGAGTTTCCCAACTTTGGAATTTTAAGTTCTTACTAGTATTTCACTCACGTACAAGACCAAAACTATACAACAGCAAAAGACCTCTCTATTGTCAGAAAAGGGATCTGCCCCATTTTTTGTCAAGACATCAAAAGGACTTGTAGAAAGTTAGGGACATAGTTTGAAAGTTGTTTGTACCTTTTTGCAATTGTGAGCATGCACGTGCTATAAAGTGCAGCTTATTGGAAATGACACACTTTTGGTTTGGCCATCAACAGATATTTAGGTCAAAGGCTTGAAAAAAGGTCTGCAGATCAGTTTGAGAAAAGTTGTGTAGGTGAGAGAGAGAAGAGAGAGAGAGAGAGAGAGAAGAGAGAAGAGTAGGAGAGAAGAGAGAAAGAGCTAGGACAGACAGACAGACAGACAAGACAGACAGAAGACATACAGACAGACAGACAGACAACAGACAGACAGACACATAGACAGTAGACAGAGAGAACAGAGTAGAGACGAGAGACAGAGACCAGACAGACGTGTGCGGACAGACAGAGACAGAGAAGACAGAGCAGAGGAGACAGATCAGTAGATCGACAGAGAGACAGGCAGTCAGACAGGCAGACCGACAGAGACAGACAGACAGAGACAGACAAGACAGAGACAGATAGACAGAGCAGACAGACAGTCAGAGAGAAACAGACAGACAGACAAGAAATAGGAGGGGAAAATTAGAGACAGAGTAAAGAAAGATACAGAGACAGAGACAGACGACAAAAGGAGAAAGAGACAGACAGAACAGACAGACATACCAGACATAAAAAGAGGAGACGAGACAGAAAGAGATACAGACAGAGACAGAGAGACAAACGATAGAAAGAGACAGACAGACGACAGAGACAGAGAACAGACAGTGAGACTGACAGAGACGGCAGACAGACATGCAGACAGACAGACAGACAGAGAGAGAGAGAGAGAGAGAGAGAGAGAGAGAGAGAGAAGAGGAGAGAGAAAGAGAGAGAGAGAGAAGAGCGAGATAGAGAGAGAGAGAGAGATACATATACGTGCAGAGACAGACATAGGCAGAGAGAAAGACAGAGAACCAGACAAACAGAGAAATAGAGACAGACAGAGGCAGCAGAACAGAGAGAGACAGAGATGAAACAGGAGAGCATAACCAGACAGAAGAATGCATATAATTATATCCTTTTGGGGGGTAGTGGGTGGGGATGAGGTTGATAGGATGGAAACTAGATAAGTTGATTTAGTTTATTCAAAGTTTACACACACACACACTCCACACACACACACACAACACATCACACACACACACACACACAGCACACACACAGAGTGCAGAGCGACGAGCATATGCCTGCTCTTGCATACACACACACACCCCACACACACACACACACACCCCACACACACACACACCACACACACACAAAAAACACACACACACCACCACACACACACAAGACAAGAAAAGACAGACGAAGACACACAGATACAAAGAGACACAGGGGCATGACAAAAAACAGCAGACAACAGCAGTAGGAAAATAAAGTTTCCCCTATTCAGTACCCCCCCGGCTACAAAATTGAATCTATCACACGTAGTTGATGACAAAAAAACTTAAATTCTTTTCTAAAACAAAAAAAAAACCCAGACAGACAGACAGCCCCCCAACAGACCGACAGACATAGAAACTCTTTGATAGGAAAGGATAAAGACTTTTAATCTTTCTTGTAAACTGCAGACATCAAAAAATCGTACCCGTGATCTCTAAGCCCATTTTCAAAACTTGTTCAGAGGATTTTTTTTTTATCTGAGTTAACATTAGTGCCAATCCCCCCCCAAAAATCCTTTGGGTGGAACTATAACCGAAGCCCCTGTGTGAACGCCCCGCAGAACTTCTTGCGGCCCCACTTTAATTTAAAAACCCTTTTCCTCTTTTCGAATGTGTGGCCATTGTGTGCGAGGGAAAAACATTAAACAAAATTTACAAAAATGCATACACACAGGGACTAATATGTAAAAAAAAAAAAAAAAAAAAAAAAAAAAAAAAAAAAAGCAAAAGATTGCTTAGTCCATCATCCTCGAATTAAAAGAAAAAAAATAAAAAGTGTTTTTTTAATCGATATAAGCGGAAAATTAAAAACAGTGCGTAAAACTCATTGACTAACTTCACCAAAAGATGAACACTAAAACCGTTTCTAACCCACATTTACCTATAGAGTAAAATAGTCAAGATTCCAAGATTCAATTCCTTATTTCACCCCCCTTTTGGGGCTTTGGAGGATAACAAACAAGTTCAACAGGAGAAAAGAAACCTTACAGCAATACATCCAAAAGTATTATCAATACCAACAGGAACTGAAAATCAAGAATTCCTCGCAAAATGAAAAACAAACAATATTAAAGACTCCAGATATTTTTCAGGTATGTCAATTTCTGTAAAAAGCACAAGCAACACTCGTTAAAGGAAATCAAATCAAATTTCAAGAAATACCTGCAAATCTTATGAATTTTGAGAGAGACAGGAGAACCTTTTTTTTTCGAGATTTACATTTCATCAGCCTGCAAAAAATAACTACTGGACCTGGGTTGACAAAAATGCTGAGGGAAAAAAATTTTGCCATAAATGTGAAAATTGTAAAGTGGGGACATGCTATGAAAAATGAAATTCATCCCCTTTAACATTTACACTAAAAAGTCATTCTACCACACTATCTGTATGTATATAGTCTGCATTAAACATTTTGTGTAGTGTACATAGTCTGCATTAAACATTTTTTTGTAGTGTACATAGTCTGCATTAAACATTTATGTATGTATATAGTCTGCATTAAACATTTTATGTAGTGTATATAGTCTGCATTAAACATTTTAAGTAGTGTATATAGTCTGCATTAAACATTTTATGTAGTGTATATAGTCTGCATTAAACATTTTATGTAGTGTACATAGTCTTCATTAAACAATTTTATGTAGTGTATATAGTCTGCATTAAACATTTTCAACACTGGTGAACAGCGACATAAATGTCATCAACTTTAACCCCAAAATTTCATGTATTTTACTCTCGAAAATAATAATTCGTAAGCTTTAACATTTTGCTTTTTGTATGGAAAGAATGTATTTTCCAAAACGTGGACATCAATTTAAAAAGAAAAAAGATGTTTATGAGGTAAATATTTTCCCCAAAGTTTAGAAAACTTTGGACATTTCATTAAAAATGAGAAATCCATCCCCTGTAGCATTCATATTACAATGTTTACAAAGATGGCTCTCAGAGCAATGCCATTCACTGGACCATTTTCAATGGGTGAATAAATGAAAAATTACAAGTGAATTTTAAGTAATAAAAAACATATTTTCAAATTTGGGAACTCACGAATGTACCTTTTGGTTTTTAAAAACAATGTTTGTGTTAAGTACGATAAAATGTACACTTATTGCTTTGTTGTAACTTTTTGGACCCATATCTTGTCCAAGGGGGCAGGATAGCTCAGTGGTCAGAGGAACTCGCTTATCACCCAGCCAAGGTTAAGCAGCATCGAGCGGGTTACCAAGTGGGTGGGTGAACGTTTCCGCGCCTTGGCTTTATACAGTCCCCCCTTCACCCAGCTGTCAATGGGGACCCGCCCCAACTCTTTAGGGTAGGGAAGGTAAAGCCCCCGAGGGAGAGGGGAAAGGGCCCCCCCTCAAAAGCTGGCCCCAGGAGAAGCCGAGGGGCCGACGCCTCCTCCCCCTCGACCGCCCTTTTTTTAAAAACACCTTTACCTTTTAAAATTTTTCCAAATTATTCTGAAAGCTTTAGAATACTAAAACCCTCAAAAATGTCTTTGTTTACCAAACACAGCAATACCCAAACACAATCAAAACCCTGTTTCTGGTAAAACCTTATGCGGGTTTTTTTTTTTTTTTTTTTTCTCCTCTCTCTCCATCCATTCAAAGCAATAAAATCAACTCGGGCAGTGACAAACAGTATATCAGGTGACATCGGCAGGTGAGGGCGGTTCCACTATGCAGAAACCATAAACCATGAAGAGAAACTAAAGGTATAATAAAATAAAAACACACAGTTCTAAATGATAGAGGTGTTTTTTTTTTGTTTGTTTGTTGTTGTTGTTTTTTTTGTTGTTGTTTTTTTTTTGGGGGGGTTCGCTTTTCAATACTAAAGCAAACGTACGTGTTAATTTTTAAACAAATAAATATTTCCATGTTTCAAGGCCAGGCGTAAATGAACTGTTCATTTGAGGAACCCCCCCCCCCCAGCCCCCCCCCCCCCCCCCCCCCCCCACCCCCCCCCTGAAACATGTATACATACATCTTTTTGTAATGTCATTATTTGCTTGGCACATGTTGTTGATCACGACTGTACTAAATGACACTTGCACAGGGGTCTGTTTGTTGTCTTCTGAGACAAGCGATGACGTTTGGTGTTTGTGAGGCTAAGTCGACACTTTTAATATTTTTTAACAAGGTCACACACGTACTCACCACGCACGCACGCACGCACGCACGCCGCCCCGCGCGCCGCACACACACACACACACACAAACACACACACACACACACACACACAGGCACACGCACACACACACACACACACACACCCCACACACACACACACACACACCAACAACACCACACACACACCACACACACACACGGGTTTTCGATTCCCGTTCGAGTGGATTTTCCCCCTGGAGTTAACATCATGCTAACTTCACTCTCCCCAAAAGTCTTTCGGATGAGACTATAAACCGAGGCCCTTGTGCAAAACGCACGCAGAACATCTTGCGCGCCACGTTAAATCCTGTTCCTCTTTTCGTAAGAGTGGGCCATTGTGTGCCGTGAGAAACAGATGACAATATTTACACAACTGCATTCACACAGGGGACTGGAGGACAAAATGCACATGAGTGCTTATTCTATTATCCTCGATATAAAAGAATAAAATAAAAAAATAAAATAAAAATAAACACATGCACGCACGCACACACTGAGTGCTTATTTCCCTTATCCTCGATAAAAAAAAAAAAAAAGAATGTTGAATGGTGAACACACAAGAATGTTGAGGGCATAAATCAACGTATGGCCAAGTTTGGAACATAAACAACAGCCACATAAACAGCTCTTTTTTAAAAGGACATTCCATAAATTTAATTCTATTGTCTATTTTTTTGGGAAATTTAAACGTTTTAAAATCCGACGCAAAGCTGGGTCCCCCCTCGTAAGCAATCTAAGTTTTGAACGATGATAGCAGAAGATGATTGCTTTCGATCCATGTAATATCTGACTTTTTGGTTTGGTGCTTGACAAGATTCAGTGCTATATATAAATTCTATACATTTTTATGATTATGATTATGATTATGATGATGATGGATGAGATGATGATGAGATGATGATTGATGATCATCATCACATCATCATCATCATCATCATCATCATCATCATCATCATCATCATTGCTGTTGTTGTTGTTGCTCCTCTTTGTAGCATAGTAGTATAGTAGTAGCAGCAGCAGCAGCAACAGCAGCAGCAGTAGTATAGTAGTAGTAGTAGTAGTAGTAGTAGTAGTAGTAGTAGTAGTAGTAGTAGTAGTAGTAGTAGTAGTAGTAGTAGTAGCAGCAGTACAGTAGTATCATCATCATCATCATCATCATCATCATCATCATCATCATCATCATCATCATCATCATCATCATCATCATCATCACCACCACCACCACCACCACCACCACTACCACCAACATCATCATCATCATCATCATCAATCATCATCATCATCATCATCATCATCATCATCATCTCATCACCACCACCACCACCACCACCACTACCATCATCATCATCATCATCATCATCATCATCATCATCATCATCATCATCATCATCATCACATCACCACCACCCCCCACCACCACTACCATCATCATCATCATCATCATCATCATCATCATCCATCACCCCTCACCACCACCACCACTACCCTCATCATCATCATCATCATCATCATCATCATCATCATCATCATCATCATCACCACCACCATCATCATCCTTACATACAACAGTTTTGAATCTTGACTGTGTTTTTTTTGTGTTTTCTTCAGTAATTTTTTCTTTTTTTTTTTTTTTTACAAAATAGATTAATTTTCCTCTTTCCTCTCGCCCCCCTCCCCCCCCTCCCACTCCCCCCCCCCCCCCCCCCCACCCCCCCCCCCCCCCACCCTATTCTTTCTTTCCACAATCCGCAACACACATGCAACGTTGCAGACTGCTTTCTGCGGCCCTACACCCGCTCCCAGTAATTTAGTTGACATCTGAGAAAGTGGCAAAAAAGCACGACGACCTTTCAAATACTAAAAAAAAAAAATGGGAAAGTTCAGAGAAAAAAAATGTTTGAAAAATTCACAAGGGTTAGTATTGGTGTTAGTGTTTTTTTTTGTTTTGTTTTTTTTTTTATTGTGTGTTGTGTTTTGGTTTGTGTTTCTGTGTTGTGTTTGTTTGTGTTTTGTTTGGGGTTTTTTTGTGTTTTTGTTTTTTGTTGTGTGTTGTGTGTGTTATGTTGTTTTTGTGTGTTGTGTTTGTTGTTTTTGTTTTGTGTTGTTTTTGTGTTTTTTGTTTGTTTTGTGTTTTTGTGTGTGAGTGTGTTGTGTGAAAGTTCCCGAATAAGATTTGAAAGTTCACAAGGTTTTTGATAGTGGTTGTTGTTTTTTGTGTGTTTGGTTTGTGTGTGGTGTGTGGGTGTTGTGTGTGTGTGGTGTGTGTGTGAAACTCTTTATTTCGAGGATGATGAAATAAGTATCTATAGCAACACACACACACACACACACACACACACACACACACCCCACCCCACACACACACACCACCACACACACACACCACAACAAACAGACGCAAAGACGTGCGCGCGCGCCCCCCACACAAAACGCATACACACACAAACAAAAAACACACATGCATACACAAACGCATGCGCGTGTACACACACATACGTGCATGCATCCAGAGAGAATGAAGAGAACAGAGACAGACAGACAGACAGACAGACCCCAAAAAGAGTCAGACAGAGAGAGAGAGACAGAGACACAGAGAGAGAGAGAGAGAGAGAGAGAGGAAGAGAGAGAGAGAGAGAGGAGAGAGAGAGAGAGAGAGAGGAGAGAAAGAGAGAGAGAGAGAGAGAGAGAGAGAGAGAGAGAAGAGAGGAGAGAGAGAGAGAGAGAGAGAGACTTTACACAACACACACACACACACACACAACACACACACACACCACCCACACACACACACACACAAAACACAAAACACA
>CM060323.1:42550704-42553204 GCA_030674155.1 Stramonita haemastoma
CTGAGTCACACTACCACCTGTACACATGCTGACAGCAGCACAACACCGGCAATCACCTCTCCAATGATAGTCTTTATGGAATGAAGACTTGTTTCTGAGATGCTTCAGGGGGTTCAGATTATTATCTTTTTCAAATTCTACTTACCACACATATGGGAATGACTTTTTTTAGAAAGTTTGGCAAAAATCTGGCGTTTAGCAACTCATGCGCTGTCTTTCACAGTTTCATGATTCAAAACATTATATGATGCACTGGTTACATAAAAACACTGTTTCACACATCTCTAACCACCTATCAATAAATATGTATTACCACAACTGAATGATCTGAGCGTTGCACACAGTTTATCCATTACTCGTTTCACATCACATGCTGCCCAAGTTTCCATGCGTTTTCTGGAAACTGACGAAAACTTTGCAGATAACTATGGCAGTTTCTAGCCCAACTTCACACCAAACACTTTTTTCTCTGTAAAAACACCACCCAAAGTTTTATCGAAGCCGACCACAACCATAACACATAGCTTTGTACAGTAGTTTTTTGCTGGATTATTTCACCGTAAACTTCTATTATACACGCTACTACATAAAACATATATGTACAGGCTGCGCACAGCTTGTTCCCCTCTCACCACCAGTCCTGTACATTACACTTCCCATACTAAATTATACGCTGGCACCCAACATCACGACTCCATAAAAACATGCCCTACACAGCCGTAAAGATCCATTCCGACACGCACCGCGAATCGCGCTGTCTTAAAAGACTACGGGTTAGAAGGCAGTGATCTATTCTTCAGGGCACATCAGAAAAACTCCGGGGTCAAAGCTGACCACCACCACAACAACCACTGACCAAAAAAACTTACCGTTAATCGATCGCCACATAGAAGACACAAGCGTGGGACTGTGGACGACTCTAGTGGCACATAATCACCACATTCTGACGAACAATAACATCCCCCCACCCCACCCAACCCAGCCGCTACAACCACAGAAAAGGGAACTAAAAAAAAAAAAGGCAAGAAAGAAATAAAAAAAGAACAATCTCTTTGTGGTTCTTTTCATACATGAGGAGAATAATGAATTGGGGGGGGGGGGGGGGGGATTGGGGGTGGACGGGCAACAGGGGCCCTATTGTGGACTGATGGACAAGTCAATTGGTGGAGAGGTAAGGTATGGGGTATTGTGGGTGGCTAGATGACAAGAATGGGAGTGAGGGGGGGGGGGGGGGGGGGCGGGGCATGGATGGGAGCGGGGAGAGGGGAGGGGGGGGGGAGAGGGAGGGGATGAGAGAGAGGAAGAGAGGAGAGAGGAGAGGAGATGGGAGAGGGAGAGAGAAGAAGAGAGATGGGAGAGGGAGAGGGAGGGGGGGGGCTGGACAGAAGGGGAGAGAGGGGGAGGGGGGGGGAGGGTGATACAGAGGAAGAGAGAGGAGAAGAGGAGATGAGAGGGGAGAGAGGGAGAGGGGAAGAGGGGGAAGGACATGAGGGAATGAGAGGTGGGGGGGGGGTGATATGAGTGAATGATGGGAATGATTCTTTATTGTGAGAGGAGGAGAGGATGAGAGAGAGAGAGAGAGAGAGAGGAGAGAGAGAGAGAGAGAGAGAGAGAGGAGAGAGAGAGAGAGAGAGAGAGAGAGGAGAGAGAGAGTACTTGTAGCCTGTAATGACAAAATCGATAGCTACTTGACCCCCCATCTTTTCCGCGACTAGTCTAACCAGGCGACGTAAACTGCAACAACCTCTCCGTCTCTCTCTGTCTCTATCTCTGTCTCTCTCTCTGTCTGTCTGTCTCCCTCTCTCTGTCTGTTTCTCTCTCTATCTCTCTCTGTCTCTCTCTCTCTGTCTGTCTGTCTCTTTGTCTCTCTGTCTCTGTCTCTCTCTCTCTATCTCTGTCTCTGTCTGTCTGTCTCTCTGTCTGTCTATCTCTTTATCTATCCCCCTCTCTCTCTCTCTTCTCTCTCTCTCTCTCTCTCTCTCTCTCTCTCTCTCTCTCTCTCTCTCTCTCTCTCTCTCACTCTCTCTACTCCCTCTGGTGGTGTGTGTGTGTGTCTCTCCCTCTGTCTGTCTGTCTCTCTGTCTCTGTCTCTGCTTCTGCCTCTGTCTGTCGCTCTGTCTGTCTGTCTGTCTGTCTGTCTGTCTCTGTCTCTGTCTCTCTCTGTCTCTCTCTGTCTCTCTCTGTCTCTCTCTCTCTCTCTCTCTCTCTCTCTCTCTCTCTCTCTCTCTCTCTCTCTCTCTCTCTCCCAAAGCACTCACCTATAATGCCCTAGTACCTGCCCCTGTCACCTTCTGCAACCAGCAATGGGAGGAGGGGGAAGGGGGGGGGGTTGGATGGGGAGTGAAGGTGTGAGGAGGTGGGAGGTGGTAGCCAAGAAGGGAGAGAGAGAGAGAGGAGAGAGAGGAGGGGGTGGAAGTGAGGAAGACATTTTGAAGTTAGTGGGCTGGTTGTTTGGGTGTTGTTGGCTGCAAAGTGGTATGTTTCTAATGTGCGTGACGAA
>CM060323.1:42558204-42560704 GCA_030674155.1 Stramonita haemastoma
CCTCTCTTAAAAAAAATCACACATCTTGTGGCTCTCAGAGAGACATGGCTTCTGCGTGCTTCTTGGGAAAATTTAGACCTGGTACGCTTTTGAGGAAACACCTTTGTCCTACTGGAAAACACAAACAGTTATAATAATGTGCTCTTAGCCTCCTGGAAAATACTGCTGTGCTCATGCTGGAGAGACAGATCCCGTGCACTCTGAAAAGAAAAACCATTGCTACTTCTCTCTGCTACTTCTACCCGTGGAATCTATTCTTTCAGCATGAGCCAGTCCCCATTAATTAACCAGTTCATTTCATTACAACTTTATACCTTATGTTGTTCCTGCTTGTCAAACATGACGGGGGATCAAGAGCTGGGGACCCATGGGTGACAAGAGACTGGAGGTGCAAGAGGACTTAGGTGACTGGCGATCTAAAAGGGTTCACCAGCCTGCTTACCATGCGTGGCAAAAGACAAAAGGGGCAAGAGGACTTGGGTGACAATCTGAAAGAGTTCATGAGCCTGCTGCTAACCATGTGGGATAAAAGACAGGAGGAGCAAGAGTGGTGAGGTGACTGACCTGAGGCCCATGAAGGGCATGGTCTGGCGGCGGTGGTTCTGCATGAGCTTGAGGCGGATCATACGGCTGCTGAAGAGCTGCAGGAAGGGCTTGCTCTCGCTCTTGTCCACCATGGCCTCATAGCGGTTCTGGTGCGAGTAGCGCAGGGGCAGCGGGTAGTCAGTGTAGTACCGCTGGAGCACCATGGCCGACTTCATGGGGCCGGGATGGTCGTCTGCCTTCGGCCTGCTCTTCTTCCTTCTCTCGGGGTCAGAGTTGGGGTCCGCATGCAAATTGGGATCGATGGTGGCAGCAGGTTGTGCCGATTCAGGTTTGGGTGTGGGTGAGGAGGAGTTTGGGGGCTTGTTTGTGAGTTACAGTAATCGGTTTTTCAACTCCGTTGAGAAGAATGTGATCAGCTATATCTAACCCAGATGTGGAATACACACAGTTTATGGGGAAAGTATACAGTTTGCAACACAATAAAAACGTGTAAACTGTTTTTTTTAAGTGTGGAACCAAAATGTTTGTTACAGCAATAAGAGTAACGAGATTTCTGTAATTTCTCCTGGCACAGAAAAGCAAACACACTGCTTTACGGAAAAGAGACAGGAACGTGTGCACCAAGACAGAAAAAATGTTGTATCAACAGTACACTCCTCTAAAAAAAATTGTTTGGAACACGTTCAGCCACATACAACTCTTTGTACCTCACTAACCTCAGCCAGAGAAAGTGAGTTATCCCAGAAAAACCAAAAACCCCCCACAGAACAATCACTAAAGCTTAGACTCCACACCAGACAACGACACACCATTCATCATCCCAGGAATCAGCACTGTTTCTATCCGGCGGTCCACGGCTGAAGACGCCATGATTGATATGGAGACCTGAAACAAAGGGCCAGCACTGACACACACGGGATTAGTGGCCGGCCCTGCTTTGGCCTGCCCTGTCCTGCCTGCCCAGCCCAGCACGCCAACACAGCAGCAGCAGGGCCAGGGGACGGACGGACGGACCCCCGCTAGCTCTTAATCCGAATTACTTCCACCCGGTGTTTTAGTCCTTACTCTCAGTAGCCAGCTCTTGCAGATCTATCCGTGTAGCGGGGCAACGGAGCACGAAAAACGTGTCATGGGCCGGTGAGGCTAAAATCAAAGCTGTGAAAATAGCACGGGTCAGCAGGTCGTCACAATCCTCTTAAACAGTCATGGAGAAAAAAAAAGAAGAAGAAATACGATTGACTGCTTTTCATTCTGGAAGTTTTTATGGCTTTTTGTTCTCCCCTAGGCTCCAGTCTGCATTTTGTCAAACCCGATGAGATTTTTTTTTACCGGAAGAGCGGGTGACTTATGGGATTGTGTGCTTTTTTCAAAACTGTAGCTTCCATGGCTCGGTTTAAGAACTGGGCTATTTTGTTAAAATTCAAATTGATTAATTTGACATAATTTTGTGATTGATTTGATATTATTTTGTTTTTTTTTATGCCAGTACTTTGTAAAGTAGCATCTTCTGATAAAGAGATGCAATAATGATTTCTCTCTTTTAAGCAGTGATAAGTGTTTCACAGCCGAGACTCAAAACTCGAACCAAACCATCAAAACTGTAGCATCCAGGGCGATTTTGTTGAAATTTATATAAATGGGTTTGATATGATTTTGTCACTGATTTGATATTTTGTTTTTATTTCCGTTCTTTGTAAAGTAGCATCTTCTGATAAAGAGCTGCATTAATAAATGGTTTCTCTCTTTTTAGTAGTCATCTGTGTTTCACAGCTGACCCTCCACACAATGCAAAAGTGCACTGAATAATTTCTGGATCACAGAGATCACAGCCGCTAGCCAGTCCAATTCTGGAAACCAATTGCTTACTGAAGTATACCAAAGATAATGCCAACAGCTGAGACAATGTTTGTTCCCCTTTTGCACACAACTGCTTCCTCTGCCATGCACAGAGGCG
>CM060323.1:42565704-42573204 GCA_030674155.1 Stramonita haemastoma
ACGGAGAAGAGAGGAGAGAGAGACGAGACGGAGAGAGAGAGAGAGAGAGAGAGAGAGAGAGAGAGAGAGAGAGAGAGAGAGAGAGAGACGAGAAGACAGGAAAGAGAGACAGGAGACAGCAGACAGACAGAGACAGAAGAGAGACAGAGATAGAAGGAGGGAGAGAGAGAGAGACAGAGAGAGACACAATGGGAGAGAGGGGGAGAGAAGGTGAGTGAGAGAGAGAGACAGAGACAGAGAGAGAGAGACAGAGGGAGAGACAGAGACAGATAGATAGACAGACAGACAGACAGACAGACGGATGGATGCATGTATGCAGTAGACAAAGAAACAGAGAGGATACTGATCAGAAAAAAAAATGCAATAAAACCCAGAGGAACAGACAACAGAGACAGACAACAGAGACAGACAACAGAAACAGAGACCACGGAGTTGAACACAGGGAGATAGATTGATTGCAGACCGAACACAGAACGCATAGCAACGGTGATAAGCACAGAATAATAATAACTAGGATGAACTACAGAGACCGGACACACAGTTAAGATATGTAACAAAGATACTAGGAACGAGCACAGACAGGCATGTGTATATGTAACAGAGATAAGAGCAGTATGGTACAGAATGGAAAATACCTCACACACACACACACCGATCTTACCTACCGAAAGTGTTCAAACACTAGTTACATACACACTTTTGATTCATGAAGACTGTATACAGTACTATGTCACCATTCGTTTGTAACCAGATATGAGGTCTCCACTTAGTCTGCTTAAGCTTTTTTCTTTTATTTTTTGTTACTGTTTTGTTTCGATTACCTTTTGTTTTTTGTTGTCTTTTGCTTTCGGATGAAGATTAGGCCTACATGTTATGCAATCTGATTTAGCCCATGATTTTTTTCATGGGAATTTAGGGCGTGAAGACATGAAAACAATAATGAATAAACTCGCTTTTTGGATGGTTATCCTTGTCAATCAAATCCTTAAAATACCCTTTGGAGTTAAGCCAGGGCAAGAGAAATGACATATACAGCAGGTAGGTGTCATGTGATAACAGACAGTGCCACGGTAGAGATAAGTAAAAAGCCTGTCATTTTCATACGATTTATCGAAGCGTGTATTTTCGGTGTATTGTAAAAACCGTTGACATCTTTGAACTTGTAGTAGAGCAGGCTTGCAAACACGAAGTAATCGAACATGGGCTGAGAGCTAGAACTGCGAGAAGTGGAGGAAGTTGATTGCAAAGTCCTCAGTGGTGCCCCAACTGTCTTAATTAACAGACTACGAGATAAGGGACTGTGGTGAAGATAAAGGTGAATATAGCGAAGAATCTAAATCCTTGTCTATTTTGGATCAGCACATATTAGACATATATGATATTTCTATCCCAGTTGCAAAAAAAAAAAAAAAGAATTCGGTTTGAGCCAGATCTGTTTGGAATGATCTATACATTAATTTTGTGACTCTCTTGCTGAAACCTGTGTGGTGGGTTTTAATCTCTGTGTTCCCATTCCGTCAATGTTCGTCTACAGCAACCTGTGAATTTTAGTCAACAGGGCTATGGTCTTGTTCTATTTCCATTTAAATGCAAATTCCAATTTAAACTGTAGTCAGGTGAGCAATTACTACTGGATGAGAGAGACAGACGAACAGACAGTCAGTCAGTCAGTCAGACAGACAGACAAACAGACAAACAAACTGGCAGAAAGAGACGGAAATTGCGCCAGAGCGTCTCTCTCTCTCTCTCTCTCTTCTCTCTCTCTCTCTCTCTTCTCTCTCTCTCTCCTCTCTCTCTCTCTCTCTCTCTCTCTCTCTCTCTCTCTGATGCATTTTCCGTCTCTTTCTGAATGTCTGTCTGTCTGTTCATTTGTCTGATCCACAGGCTATGCAGTGTTCGGCCGAAAGAGGATCACTGGCTATTCATTGCCTGTTTGACGGCTGTATTATTTATACTGCTCTGCTTTTTAGTCAGCTTTATTTTTTGCCGTTGTTGTCTGCATGATAAGTCAAAGCCCACTCTGCTTCATTCTAAAATCCCCCATTAATTATTCCCCCAGTGTGGGGATATCGGGGACTTTTTCAGTCTGAATAGTATCCCCCATATCTCTTCTTTCCTCTGGTATGGTTTATAATGATCTTCCTGTCGAGTAAAATCACGTAAGTGGGATACAACGTTAAAGCTGAATGAAACAGATAAAAGAACAACATTAACTGCTTAAAAGCAGACAGGAACATTGACTCATTCTGTGCTCCTTGGTTTAACCAAGCAAAATTAAAACCCAGTGTTTTCAAAACTGATCTTACTTTTGATACCCAGTGACTTTTGCCTTGATTGTCCAGATTAAATAGGAGTTGGTAGGTTTGATGGGGAAGGCGAAGTCTATCCATTTTTATTATATGGAACCAAAAATTCAGTGACCTAATGAAGCAGTTAACTATGAGAGGGTACCTCCCCAGCTCGCCGAATATAACATAACAGATGATCTGCGGCCGGGGATACTCAATAACTTTTTACAAACATACAGATGTACTTTTTCAGTCAAATCGCTGTTATGCAAGAATCCGTGATTATTTGTATGATGTAGCAGACCCCATATTTCAGAGGCGTAAAGAAGAGTTGGCTGCACTATAGAATCAAACAATTTGAAGAATGTCTGTTTGGTCATACTGTCGATTCGTTTTAATGTCCGTGTAATATCTGCTGTTGCTCGTTTACCTCTGGTTGCTAGGAGCTGTGTATTCCGGGATGTGCTCATAGTGGTTGAGAAATTAACCTCCAGATACATATAGTTATTGACCACTTCCAGCTGTTCTCCTCCAATAGACCATCTTTCGTGTCTCTCTAAATATCCCCCTTTCCTGAAAACCATCACTTTTGTTTTGTATCAATTGATTTCAAGTTTGAGGTTTGAGTATGCTCTACTTAGATAGTTGAGTTGATTTTGCAATTAAGATGGTGAACTTGATAGTAACTCTAGATCATCATTCTGCAAACATAAGGATAAGGAGCTCCCAGAGTCCAGAGAGAGAGAGGAGAGGAGAGAGAGAGAGAGAGAGAGAGAGAGAGAGAGAGAGAGGAGAGAGAGAGAAGAGAGACAGACAGACAGACAGACAGACAGACAGACAGACAGACAGACAGACAGACAGACAGACAGACAGACAGACAGACAGACAACAAGACAGAGAGACTGACACTGAGAGAGAGAGAGAGAGAGAGAGAGAGAGAGAGAGAGAGAGAGAGAGAGAGGAGAGAGAGAGAGAGAGAGAGAGAAGACAGACAGACAGACAGACAGACAGACAGACAGACAGACAGACAGACAGACAGACAGACAGACAGACAGACAGAGAGAGACTGACACTGACACTGAGAGAGAGAGAGACAGACAGACAGACAGACAGGCAGACAGACAGACACAGACACACAGATAGAAACACAGACAGACAGACAAACAGGCTAATGCATATCGTATACAGACAGACGGTCAGACAAACATTACTTTGTGTCGCCGCATATAATATTGCTCAGAAGAGAACATACTGTATTCAGACAAACCAGTGAAGGGAACACTGCTGAACAAACTATCGATATACACAAGGTAGGCCTAATGGGATTGCAACACAAGCCAGCCGAAGTTGTTTTTTTTTGGCCAAGAGAGGTAACCCAGTTACTTTCGGTTTTTTTCCGCTGCCACAGAGAGCTAGGTGGCCTCCCTTAAACTCTCTCTCTCTCTCTCTCTCTCTCTCTCTCTCTCTCTCTCTCTCTCTCTCTCTCTCTCTCTCTCTCTCTCTCTCTCTCTCTCTCTCTCTCTCTCTCCATCCGTCTCTCTCTCTCTCTCTCTCTCTCTCTCTCTCTCTCTCTCTCTCTCTCTCTCTCTCTCTCTCTCTCTCTCTCGGGGGCGGATAGCCTAGTGGTCAGAACATTGCGCTGGCAATTTGAAGACCCGGGTTCGAGTCCGGTCGAGGAAATTTTCTTCCTGGAGTTAACATCAGTGCTGACTCTACTATCCCCAAAAAGTCCTTCGGATGAGACTTTAAACCGAGGCCCCGTGTGCGAACGCACGCAGAACATCTTGCGCACACGTTAAATCCTGTTCCGCTTTTCGTAAGAGTAGGCCATCGTGTGCCGGTGGGAACAGATGACAATATTTACAAAACTGCATACACACGGGGACCAGATGAAAAAAAGCACATGATTGCTTATTCTGTTATCCTCGATATAAAAGAATAAATAAATAAATAAAAATCTCTCTCTCTTCTCTCTCTCTCTCTCTCTCTCTCTCTCTCTCTCTCTCTCTCTCTCTCTCTCTCTCTCTCTCTCTCTCCATCCGTCCTCTCTCTCTCTCTCTCTCTCTCTCTCTCTCTCTCTCTCTCTCTCCTCTCTCTCTCTCTCTCTCTCTCTCTCTCTCTCCTCCATCCGTTCCTCTCTCTCTCCTCCCTCCCTCCCCCCCCCCCTTCTCTCTCTCTCTCTCTCTCTCTCTCTCTCTGAAAAGGGCGGGGACTGGATGTAAAAAAACACATGAGTGCTTATCTATTATCCTCGAATAAAAGAATTTTGCCTTGCCTTGCCTTGCCTTGTCTCTCTCTCTCTCTCTTATTTTCTCACACTTACTTTCCTCCATCCATCCATCCAACCATCCGTCCGTGTTCTTCCTTCCTGCATCAGCCATTTTTTCTGTTCTTCTTTTTTTGTTTTTTTGTTGTTTCTTTTGATCCATCCATCCATTTATCCTTACTTTCCTTTTCCCGTCATCTATACTTTCATTTTTGCCCCTCTTTTTCCTTTCTGTCTGTTTCTACTTTTTTCTTTCCTTCTCATCTCATTCTTCCATTCCAATTCTTACTTCATTCAGCTCCACTTATTCCGTTCTTCCATTCCACTTCTTTCTTTCTACCATTCCAATTCTTCCTTTCGTTCCATCCCAATTTCTTTTTTTTCCTTTCTTCTAATCCACAGCTTCCTTTTTTGCTATACCATTTACTCTCCACTTTCAATCCAGTGCCTTCCTTCCCTCTATCCCAATCCTTTCCTTCCATCCCAACCCCCCGTCCCTCCCTTCCTTCCATCCCAACCCTCCGTTCATCCCTTCCATCCATCCCAACTCTCCCATCCTCCCCTCCAACCCTCCCTTCCTACCTTCACATCCCAATCTTTCTTTCCTTCCATTCACCCTTCCATTCCTCCGTTCCTCCTTTCTTCCGTCCATATCTCACCTCTTGTCGACGACAGAGACAGCCACAGCCACAGCAGTAGCCCCGGGCACGGCAGATACAGTAGGCTCCAGAGGCTTCAACAACCTGGGCACCGGCACCGCAGGCGCCGTCGCGGGCATCTTCGTCGTTGTCGCTGTCGCTGCTGCACTACTAGCGGCTGCCATCATCCTCATCACGCGCTCTTGCCGCTGACTGAGGTTGTCGATCAGCTCCTTGACAGTCGGCACCTTACGGCCTCGCAGGTGAGGATGCATGAGCGGAGGTGGGAGTCCCTTAGGTCTGCGTCTCTGCTGTTGTTGTTGCTGCTGTTGTTTCTGGCGCAGGTGATAGTCATGTTGTTGCTGTAAATGTTTCGTTGGGGCATCTGTGGCTCCGTACAGCTGCGACAGAAGCCTGCAGCCTGCCGGGAGGCGGAGAGTGCCGTCTGCTTCCAGGCGGACTCGGGGTACGGGTGCGCTTTCTGGTACTGATGGTTTGAAGGGAGTTTGGGGAAGGTTTTTGTTGTGTGTGTGTGTGGTGGGTTGGGGGGGGTATTAGTATTTTGTGGGTCATTTTTGTGTTGGTGGGCTTGGGTGTCGAGTATGTTGGCAACAAAGTGTTGCTTTCTGTCTCTCTGTCTGGTTCTGTCTGTATGTCTGTATTTGTGTCTATCTGTGTCTGTCTGTCTGGTGTGTCTGTCTGTCTCTCTGGTCTGTCTGTCTGTCTCTCTGTATCTGTCTCTGTGTGTGTGTGTGTGTGTGTGTAGGCCTATGTGTATGTGTGTGTGTGTGAGAGAGAGAGGTGTGCATTTGTGTTCTGCTTATATTCTTTTCTTATTTTTTGCATTGGAAACTGTGTGTTTAAATGATACGCTTTTGTGTGTATGCGAAACCTTAATCGTGTAACAATCAATGCTTTATGCATTTGCCCCAAACGGTAAGGGTCTTGGTATGATAAACAACGCAATTGACTTGAAGCCTTTTTTATGTCTTTTATTCTTTTTGCTCTCTTTACACGTCTGTATTTTTTGCGTTTCTTGATTTTAATTCATAATTTCATCTAATCATTTCATCTACGGTCTATGTTTATGTATTCCTTCTCTCTATCTTTGCTGTATCTTTTTTTAAAATAATATTTCTTGCTATTGAATCCCATCAACCATAGTCTATATCAAATGTTTCCCTTTTACTTTTTCTGTGGATTCTTTGTCGTTTTATTTTTTTCATCCCTTATTCTTTGCTATCCTTAATAAACTTTTTATCATTGTACTCCTCCACTTGCATTCTCCCCCATCTTTCTCTGTCTCTCTCTGTCTCTGTCTGCCCGTCTGTCTTTCTATCTCTCTGTCTGTCTGTCTGTCTGTCTGTCTGTCTCTATCTGCCCGTCTGTCTCTCTGTCTCTCTCTCTCTCTGTCTGTTTTTCTCTCTATCTGCCTCTGAACTGTCTCTTCCTGTATCTGTCTCTGTCTCTCTGTCTGTGTCTCTGTCTCTCCCAGTGTCCCTTTCTCTATCTGTAGCTTTCCTACGTCTCTCCGTCTCTGTCTCTCTATCTTAGTTCTCTCGCTGTCTTCGTCTCATTTTTTTCGACAACAGTAGGCAGACCAAATGAACATACAAACAAATAAACATACATACATACAAACAACAAACTCCAAAGTAAAAAGGAAACAAAGCATAAAAGAACTCTGAAGTCCGGAACGCCCACTGCCCTTAAACAACAACAGCAACAACAACCACCCCCACCCACCACCACCACCACCACGACAACAACAACAACAACACGCATACATACACACATACACGCGCGTTCGCGCGCGTGCACACACACACACACACACACACACACACACACACACACACCACACGCAAACACACACACACACACACACACACACACACACACACACACACACACACACACACACACACACACACACACACACACACAAAGAGATAGAGAGGGTCCGAGGGGGGGGGGGGGGGGCGATCAGAGAGCAGGAATAAAAACACTGTAATGGGCCAACCGTTGAACCATTCACACACACATCACGCACACACACACACACAACACCCCACACACACACTACACCCACCCCCCCACACCACACCCCCACACCCCCATCCACCACACACACACGTACATACACGCACAACACACACACACCCACACACACACACACAACGCACCACACACACATTCACAACCCTCCCACCATCCACACACAACACATCACAACCCCCCCCACACCACAACCACACCACACACACACACACACACACACACACACACACAACACACACACACACAA
>CM060323.1:42583204-42585704 GCA_030674155.1 Stramonita haemastoma
CGAGGCGAGGCAAGGCATTACAAGACAAGGCGAGGAGAGACAAGGCATTACAAGACAAGGCGAGGAGAGACAAGGCATTACAAATGACAAGGCGAGGCGAGGCAAAGCATTACAAGACAAGGCGAGGAGAGGCAAGGCATTACAAGACAAGGCGAGGAGAGGCAAGGCATTACAAGACAAGGCGAGGAGAGCAAGGCATTACAAGACAAGGCGAGGAGAGACAAGGCATTACAAGACAAGGCGAGGAGAGACAAGGCATTACAAGACAAGGCGAGGAGAGACAAGGCATTACAAGACAAGGCGAGGAGAGACAAGGCATTACAAGACAAGGCGAGGAGAGACAAGGCATTACAAGACAAGGCGAGGAGAGACAAGGCATTACAAGACAAGGCGAGGAGAGACAAGGCATTACAAGACAAGGCGAGGAGAGACAAGGCATTACAAGACAAGGCGAGGAGAGACAAGGCATTACAAGACAAGGCGAGGAGAGACAAGGCATTACAAGACAAGGCGAGGAGAGACAAGGCATTACAAGACAAGGCGAGGAGAGACAAGGCATTACAAGACAAGGCGAGGAGAGACAAGGCATTACAAGACAAGGCGAGGAGAGACAAGGCATTACAAGACAAGGCGAGGAGAGACAAGGCATTACAAGACAAGGCGAGGCGAGGCGAGGCAAGGCATTACAAGACAAGGCGAGGAGAGACAAGGCATTACAAGACAAGGCGAGGAGAGACAAGGCATTACAAGACAAGGCGAGGAGAGACAAGGCATTACAAGATAAGGCGAGGAGAGACAAGGCATTACAAGACAAGGCGAGGAGAGACAAGGCATTACAAGACAAGACAAGGAGAGGCAAGGCATTACAAGACAAGACAAGGAGAGGCAAGGCATTACAAGACAAGGCGAGGAGAGACAAGGCATTACAAGACAAGGCGAGGAGAGGCAAGGCATTACAAGACAAGGCGAGGAGAGGCAAGGCATTACAAGACAAGACAAGGAGAGGCAAGGCATTACAAGACAAGGCAAGGAGAGGCAAGGCATTACAAGACAAGGCGAGGAGAGGCAAAGCATTACAATACAAGACAAGGCGAGGAGAGGCAAGGCATGGCAAAGTAATATAAGGGAGACAAGGCAAGGCGTTGTGCCCTTGGAAAAGGCACTTTACGGCTATTTTCTCACCCCACCCAGGTGTAAAAGGGGTACCAACCTTGTGTTGGGGTTAACCCTGCGGTAGACTGGCGTCCTATCCAGGGGGGAGTCTATAACTCTCAGTCGCTAAACTCCACAGAAACTGGGATAAGCGCCGGCCTGATGAGCCTTAGGCTCGGGACAGACTAGACGGCAAGGATGGGCTGCACAAGGCAAAGACAGGCAAGCCAAGACAAGACAGGGACAAGCAAGGCAAGGTTGGGCAAGGCAAGGACAAGCAGGACAAGGACAGATAAGGGTGGACTGGGCAAGGCAAAGACAGGCAAGGCATGACAAGACAAGACAACACAAGGCAAGGTAAGGCAGATAAGGCGAGGCAAGAGGGCAAATATCAGGACTCATATTGTAAAGGTTGATAGATATGTTCATTCCCAATCGTCCCATGTCATATAGCATGTTAAACTTGAGAACGCCCAACAGCAAAAACAACCATATCCCGTTGGTGTGAAGTTTAAGCACCACTATCTTCAGTTAAATTATATCTCTTCTTGAATATTTATCCAGCAATGAAATTACCGCTTTCGTTTATTGTTCAGGGAAAATAATTAAGCCAAAGGATGCACACAAAAAAGCAGGCATGAAAAAAATGAAAAAAATACACAAAGACGTAGAAGGAACTGGATGGTTTTTAAGGTGTGTACATCACAAGTTCAGCGAATGAATAATCTACAAAGGTTCGATGCAAGGAGTAGGCTGCCACAGGACGCATATCCCCCTCTCCCATTTAATTCATTTTTTGTTCAAATGTTAACAACTTGCCATTGGCCAACAAGTTACTGACAGGTCCAAAACCATGTACACAGCAGATTGAATTAAGCAATTTCTGAGATAATTTTTGTTTGTGTTTATTGATTTTTTTGTTGGTATATATGGCTTGTAACACACCGAATTTTTTTTTGTTCTCTTTATTGAGATAATAAAGTATTGGTATTGGAATTAGCGTGGAAGAGTGAAACATGGCTCAAACAAACAGTGGCTTAATCCATGGTAAGCATGTATAAAACAATGCCTTCCACTTTCTGAAATCGATGGACAATATCGATCTATCTTTTCTTTTCTTCTTGTTCTTGTTCTTTCTTCTTCTTCTTCTTTTTCTTCTTCTTCTTCTTCTCCTTCTTCTTCTTCTTCTTCTTCTTCTTCTTCTTCTTCTTCTTCTTCTTCTTCTTCTTCTTCTTCTTCTTCTTCAAATTCTTCTTCAAATTCTTCTTCTTCAAATTCTTCTTCTTCAAATTCTTCTTCTTCAAATTCTTTCTTCTTCTTCAAATTCTTCTTCTTCAAATTCTTCAAA
>CM060323.1:42590704-42593204 GCA_030674155.1 Stramonita haemastoma
ACGTTACATTGGATGCCCTGCTCCAAGAAAATCAACTCACATCTTGGAAAATCGCTGGCAGTGGCAACAGCACAGTTGTTGTGCTACGACTGCAAGCCAGCCCAGCTAACAGCAGCAACATGGCGCAACAATGCACCCCTGCCATCTCTCACAGCTATAGAAGGAAGCCGCCAAGCCAGACCGACAGAGACAGGAGAAGGGCGGAGGAGAGGAGAAGGACAGCGCAGAAGCAAGAAGAAACGGAGAAAGTGAAAATGTTATAATAGAGGAACATTCACAATGTTTATTTGTGCCCACACCTCCTTCAAGCTGCGCTGTGTTACGCACTGACACACCCCCTTCTGCCAACAGCACACTGTCACTGCAAGGCGCACGTGAAATCCGCAATGGGACAGAGAACGAAAAGCCCGCTGATCTGCAAAGTGACATTGACCTTGCGTCTGTGTTGACATCGGAAACTCCGGACTGTGACGATCCCCTCGCAAAACTTCAGGAAGTTGGAACCAGTGCCGATGCCGTCAAGAACTACGTGGCTGAACTGACTGATAGATCCTTGCAGCGGAGGCTAAGGGACACACGCAGGAACCAGGACTTTCGTCGAGTTTTCACCAGCAAACGGCATACGGACACGATACTTTGTGAAAGTGACGATCTCGTGTTTCGCTTTCAATGGACTGATGCTGGTGACACCCCCCCGGATTTGTTTTGGTTCGTAAAGAGGGACACTAGGCTGATGACCCGTCAGGAAAGCGTTGTCTACCAGAAGCTGCAGCTGTGGTCCCTTGCCGACCGGGAGAAACTGAGAGAACTGAAAGATCGAATCAGTGCCGGACTTGATGTGATGCATGTGATTGTGGACGCAGTTCAATTCTCACTTGGATAACCTGTTTGTGTGTGTATGTGTGTGTGTGTGTGTGTGTGTGTGTGTGTGTGGTGTGTGTGTGTGTGTGTGTGTGTGTGTGTGTGTGTGTGTGTGTGTGTGTGTGTGAGTGAGTGAGAGGGAGGAAAAAATGTGTGTGTGTGTGTGTGTGTGTGTGTGTGTGTGTGTGTGTGTGTGTGTGTGTGTGTGTGTGTGTGTGTGTGTGTGTGTGAGAGAGAGAGAGAGAGAGAGAGAGGAAGAAAGAATGTGTGTGCATGCGAGCGTGTGTGTGTCTATGAGAGAGAGAGAGAGAGAGAGAGAGGAGAGAGAGAGAGAGAGAGAAGAGAGAGAGAGAGAGAGAGAGAGAGAGAGAGACGGGATAGCTCTACCCTATATGCCATCTGGATTATTACAGATTTATCACGTGTTAGCGGTGCACCGTTTCTAAAGCCGTGGAAAAAGGGAAGAAGAGACATTGTGACCGAGTGTCCTTGTTGCAGACAGACCAGTTTGTTTTGAGATGTTGATTTTGGATTTGTAAAGTTTTGTGGAGAAAACTCCTCCGCCTTACCAATCACCATTGTGAGGGCTAACAAATGCTTACAGATATTATAAAAAAAAATAATGAAAAAAGGATTTCAATCTATCCTGTAACCATGTAATGGAATCCATGCCATGATGAATACTTGGGCGGTAGTTTTTCAAGTTATCAGAATATGACATTTTGTGTTTTGTGCCCAGCCCTCCTCCCGCTGTCCCCTTGCGTATGGGCATCATGCTTAACGCAATAAAATCTTTGTCTTTGTCTTTGTCTTTGTCTTTGTCTCTCTCTCTCTCTCTCTCTCTCTCTCTCTCTCTCTCTCTCTCTCTCTCTCTCTCTCTCTCTCTCTCTCTCTCCTTGTGTGTGTGTGTGTGTGTGTGTGTGTGTGTGTGTGTGTGTGTGTGTGTGTGTGTGTGTGTGTGTGTGTGTGTGCGCGCCTTTCTTTTCTTTCTTCCTGTTTGTTTGTTTTTTCTAGATTTTCTATCTTTCTTTTTGTCTGTCTGATCTTTTTCTCTCTTTTCTTTCTTTCTGTCTGTCTTTCTTTTACCTATTTCTTTTTTCTGCTTTTCTTTGTATCTTTCTGCCTCTCTACCTGCCTGTGTTTGCTACTTTCTTTTTTTGGTTTGTTTCTTTCTTTTCCTTTTCTTATTGTCTTTCTTCTTTTCTGTCTTTCTCTTTGTCTCTCTCTCTCTCTGTTCTGTGCTATCTCTCTCTGTTCTGTGCTCTCTCTCTCTCTCTCTCTCTCTCTCTCTCTCTCTCTCTCTCTCTCTCTCTCTCTCTCTCTCTCTCTCTCTCTCTCTCTCTCTTTCTCTCTCTCTCTCTGTGCCCTTCTCCCCCCCTCTCTCTCCCCTCTCTCTCCCCCCCCTCTCTTCCTCTCTTTAGGAGGACGGGTATGAGGAAGGTATGTGCGGAGAGTTGGTATGGTGTACAGTTTCATCTTCTCGTTTTCTTTCTTTCTTTCTTTCTTTCTCTGTGGTGGCTCGGTGGTCTAGAAGTAACGCGCCTATCTAGAGAACGAAAAGTGCAGGTTTGACCCCAGACGTTTCCTTCATCTACTAGATTTTGAGTAAACGCAAACGGTATATTATTTTACGAGGGTA
>CM060323.1:42605704-42608204 GCA_030674155.1 Stramonita haemastoma
ACGCTAAATTCTTCTTCTTCGTCGTCGAACACCCAGACAGCAACAATTATTGCCTTTCATATTAGCAAAAATGCGTTGCGCTGCCGTTAAGCGCCTGACAAGTCAGGCTCAGCGCAGTGCATTCGACTTCGTGCGACAGAGAATTGTCATCTTTTATGTCGTTCTGGAAAAAAAGATAGGAGAATGGACCAATAATACAGGAAATATAGGAGGTGATCGCAGGAAGAAACAAATCAGGTAGAAACAAAGAGAGGGGTAGAAAAGAAGGAATTCCCAGCACAGAGTCTCCAGAAGATGGGGATGGTATTGATTTTTATACTCCGACATCCCCATGGGAAATGTTTGCACTAAATGAATAATACCGGCCCTTTGGGGTTGTACAGAATCAGTCCTACTTGTCCCAAAGTGTCCAACAAAGGACATGTTTACTATATGGGATTACAGGAACAAAGGATCGTTAATAGAACATGGCGATGGAAACAGTAGCAGACAATGTTTATCTTCATCTGTTTCACTAAACCCATCAATGATGCCCTTCACCCTCTTCTTCACTGTCGCCACCACCATCACCACCACCTTCCATCCCACCCGTCTGCTTCATTTATACGTGTTTATATAATTGCTTGCTGACATAATGTAGTTCCACCACACACATAAACACACACACACTTGCACGCAAGTATGCATGCACGCACACACACACACACACACACACGTGCGCGCAAGCACACACGCACGCACGTATGCACGCACGCACGCACGCACTCACACACACATACACGCACGCACGCACGCACACACTACACACACACACACAAACACACACACACACACACACACACACACACACACACACACACACACACACACACCACAACCACCATCACCACCACCACCACCACCACCTCCTTTCTTGTTGGCATCCTTCTGTCTCGAGATACAATGGAGTTTTGCACCTTAGAGTCAGACCACCACCACCACCACCACCACCACCACCACCGACAACAACAACAGCGACAACGACAACAAACAAACACGCGGTATGTAAGCACACTACATACACAAATCCAAAGTGCGGATGGCAACGGCAATAATATTTGTATTCTACATCTAAAAGGCTCTGGCACCTGACAGGTTCTTAGTCAGTCCCTCCTGTTTAGTGGCCTGTTGTTGAAGTGTGGGTGTAAAGTAGAAGGCAGGTATGTCTGGCCATTGAAAACACCTCTAAATCTGGTACTGTGCCCACAGGATTAGGCCCACATCCTCTGTCCCGTCTGGATTCCGGGTCAAGTCGGCCTTCTTTCAAGGATAGGAGGTCGTTGACCGACTTGCCATAGAAGTCTAGATGACTGCCCACAGGGCTCCTCACACTCTACCAATACGCCGAAGTTGGATGTGCTGGGCCTGACTTGTCAGGCGCTTAATGGCAGTGCAACGCATTTTCGCTCGTATAAGAGACCATTGTTGCTGTCTGAGCTTTTAAAGAGGAAGAGGAGAAGGAGGAAGAGGAGGAGGAGGAGGAGGAGGAGAAGAAGAAGAAGAAGAAGAAGAAGAAGAAGAAGAAGAAGAAGAAGAAGAAGAAGAAGAAGAAGAAGAAGAAGAAGAAGAAGAAGAAACAAACAACAACAACAACAACAACAACAACAACAACAACAAGGAGGAGGAGGAGGAGGAGGAAAACAAGAGCAAGAACAAGAAAGAAAGAAGAAGAAACTAAACTCATCTATAGGCAGGCGTACTGTACTATAGTGATTTGGAGGACCTGCAGCGTAGTGCTGCCTTCATTGCAGAGACTGAATTGTCCATCTGACATACGTAAACAAAATACTTGAAAAGTATATTAAAAAAAAAAGAGTCTTATGTATAAAAGATTTCCCTCACCAAAAGTTCGACATCTAACTGACAGCTTTTTATTCAAATCTTATGTAACCATGGAGAATCTTTCCTAGTTTCTATGGATAATGAGGGGAAAAGGAAAACTGTCCACCCTGGACTGGTCATTGAACCTTACATGTATCTGCCTGACCAAAGTACTTGTTGTGTTGCGTGACTATTAATTTGATACCCAGAAATCATCAAACCACTTCAGCCACCATGTTTACAACCCCGCCCACATTGAAAGCCACACCAGGGATGTCCTTTCCTTCAGAACTCGCGTTCAGATCAAAACCGAGCGGAAACATAAATTACACATGTTAAAAGTCTATCATCAAAACCAATTCTTCAGTCGTTCCTCGTACCAATAGGCAAGCCAGCTTTACTAATGATGGTCGCACTACTGAGGACGCTCACAAAGGTAGTCATAACCTAGTGGTCAGAACATTGCGTTCGTAATTTGACGACCCAGGTTCGGTTCCCGTTCGAGGGGATTTTCCCCCTGGAGTTAACTTCAGTGCTGACTTCACTCTCCCCAAAAGTCCTTCGAATGAGACTATAAACCGAGGCCCCGTGTGCAAACGCACACAGAACATCTTGCGCACTAGTTAAATCCTGTTCCTCT
>CM060323.1:42613204-42618204 GCA_030674155.1 Stramonita haemastoma
TGTGTGTGTGTGTGTGTGTGTGTGTGTGTGTGTGTGTGTATTCATAATTTCCCCCCGTCACAATTTCTCAGATTCAAAAATATCCTATCCACAAACCCACATCGGCCACATACACACAGACTTACATTGACTCCCTCACACACTGATGAAAAAGATATGGCATAATTCCCTACTTTCTCAACCTTGGCTAGCACGTTAATTCAATCTCAACAACAATTCCTGCTTTCACAGCTGAAGGCACCGCTGATATATTAAATTGGCCCGCTTCTAAACCGGAAAGAAAAAAAATCAGTGAAAACGAGGTGGAGGAAATAATGAAAATTTTCTTTTTAAATTGGACGAATCAAAAAAACAAAAACCAAGCAATTTTACAAAAAACAACTATTAAAGTGACAAAGTATAAGACAAACCAACACACCACTTAACCAATCTACTCACAAACGAGCAATCTGCCAATCTATCAACTAGCAAGAAATCAAGTTAAAAAAAACCTCCAACAAATCCAACCCACCTTTGATTAAAGAAAACATCCGTCGCACCAAAACTTAAGAACACAGATTTCATTACTCCACGTGGTCACAAACTAAACATCCAAATTATATAAGCACATCGCTTAGTCTCCTCTCCATCAGCGAAACACCCCGAGGAAAAAATCGATGGTTGATTGTTTCAAAGTCCCAGTGGAGTTATCCGATCGAAGCACTGAAACTCTGAAAACAACGATGAATGTCTATCTCACTCAGCTACTAAAACTGAGAATATTCCCCCACAGATTTTAAACTTCAAAACAGACCATCGACAGCGGTAGCTGTGTCACCGAAAAAAAGCAAGGGAGAAAAAAAAAGCCTTGCAAGAGGGACACATACTCTCACACACTTCAACACAAACACCACCACCACCACCACCACATGAGCACACCCTAATCGATATATCGACGGCGTTCGCCTTCAGCTTGAAATCACATTTTTTCTTTTTCTTTTCCTTTTTTTTTTTTTTTAATCCAGCCGGCTGTATCAATCACACCGCCTGTAAAGCGACCATACTTTACGCCTTGCGGGGTTTGTGTGGGGTGAAGGGGAGAAACTTCGATCCCCTCCTCCGGTTAATATTGACCCCTCGGAGAATAACTTGTTGGAGACTGTTTAAACAAGAATCTCAGCTACACAAAGGTTTAGATTTTTGTTGTTGCTGTTGTTGATGGTCTATGTTTTTTTCTCACCAATGAAATTTGAAACGATAGAGTTTGGTAAAAGATGATAATATCATGACAATGACTAGATGTTTAGGGTTGTAAAGCGGTGTTGTTTCGATTTTTTTTCCAGTTTTGCCGTTAGTTGATATATCTTAATAATGATAACAAATTTGGGTTGCCTGTTTGTAAACACACCATTAATAACATTATATCACTTTACGTCACAGCAGATTTTCCTGCGTGAAGTTCGGGCTGCTCTCCCAGGGAGAGCGCGTCACCACAAGTGCAGCGCAACCCTTTTCCTTTTTCCTGTCTGCAACTGCGTTTGTTTCCCTATCAGAGTGGCTTTTTTCTACAGAATTTTGCCAGGGACAACCATCTTGTTCCCATTGGTTCTTTTGCGTGAGCTAAATAATGATATGTAACACAAGGGTTCTCAGTTTATCATCTCATCCGAAAGACTAGCGCCCAGACCACCACTCGTGGTCTAATGGATGGGGGAAAAGTGTTGGGCCCAAACAGGATTCGAACCACTGCACACTCCGACACCATGTTTTTTTTTATCATGATAAACATCAGCCTCGCTTCCTTCCTACGAAAGTTAAAACCAGCCGCTGTGAGCACTGCAAGATCAAGGTATGAAATTACCACCAACACCGCATGGAAACCACCCGTACATATGTATGTATGTATGGTCCTCTTAACCTAACCTGAGTGCTAGGCCTAGTGCTAGCGGGGCTGAAACTGAAAGGCCTGCCTTGTGTTGCCCTGGGCAGATTCCTTCTCAGCCGTAAGCTAACAGGATTCTGTCAGCCACTTTGTACTTGGGTTAAAACCACACCTCGCCACAATGGCCGGGACGTGAGCTCAAAGCCTCGCTGGTAGTTGTAGTGTAGCATGTTAGCAATATGTGTCCACATATGTTACCGTTGCGTCATTTTTTTTTTTTTTTTTTTTTTTTGGGGGGGGGGGACGGAGGCGTGAAGGTGCTTTAAGTACCTCCCCGCCCTGACAGGAGTATTTCCACAGCTTAGCAGTTTGTGACTGTTCTGTCTCACGACAGGTCAAGGGCAGAAATGAACGCAGCGATTGAATTAGAAGAAACGGGCAAATGCCAAGATATCATTAGAAACAACAGATACATATATACATGGTGGTATGGACACAAGACAGCACTCTCCTCCCCTCACCTCCCTGCCCGCCCTTCCTGGGGATTTTTTCAATCTCTTTCCTCTCTCTGTCAGAAAAAAATGTTAGAACCTTAAAAAATAAAAGACGTCATTTATAGATTCATTCCCGAAGTCGGATTGCAACTACTTTAATGGTGGGGAGAAAACGGTCGCATACGCAAAAATCTCGCTATTGGTGAACCTTGGAGTTCTAGCCAAGGAATGAAAATAGATAAATGATTGCATAACTGTGAATAGATAAATAAAATTCTTGAAGATTGATGTGTGAATATATCACATCTGCAAATCAGCGTAACTGGGTAGACCTCTGAGCTTTTCATGCCGTTGACATAGATGACTGGAGAAAGGTATTTTATGGAAACAATGAGGGATACAGTCGCAATTGCATGAAATGCTTTGTACAAGAATTTTACAGTATAACTGTATACTTTTAAATAGATTTGGACACAACAAAAACAGCGTATCGTTGTGTAGTCTTTCAGTGAGATGATTTCAAAGAATAGAGAGATGATAATTATGATAGAACATTATGTTACATGAAGAGAAGACAGTGATAACAACGAAACAAACGAACAATTTTAAGGGACCCCCCAGAGGGACCCCCCACCCCTACCCCCACTCCGTTAGTTCTTCACATGGACAGACGCACACATCATGCAGGTGTGATGGCTCCGTCTTTTTTTTTTTTTTTTTTTTTTGCCTCAGCAGCACAGGAACATTACGAAGAAGTCTGAACCAGGTAAAACCTTGAGGTTGGTTGTATATATATACAGGATGTGTGTGTGGGTAAAGCCAACACTTCCCAACCTGTCAGTGTCATGAGAGCAGGTCTGACAGGCCTGACAGGAGAAGAGGTATCATATCAAGCCGGAACCAGTCCACATTCTCACTGCTTGAAGGCTGTCACTAACAGGAACACCTGTCACTAACGGGTCGCATAGAAAATAGTCTGTCCTGAAGGATTTCTTTATAATCCTGCAAAAATTTCACATCAAATGATTTGGGAATTGATTTTTGACAGACGTACACAGATTTTTTTTTTCCTGTTGTTGGAATTTATCGAGGAAACACACCAAAGCCATTGATTTGCAAAGTATAGAAATGTACAGAGGTAAACACCATCAGCAAAGGCTTTAAATGCAAACTAGACATTTATAGATTCAAACTTCATTAAACATTCTTTTTCTTCCATCATGTCCTGTCGCGTTTAAATTAATTTGGATGTAGAAAAAATATAATTATGCCAATCATTTCAAAGTTAACTTCTAATCAGTTCAATGTCAGATGTTTTGCAGTCTTTGTTTTCCAACACAATAATGACAACGGTTCTGTTAGCGACACCCAAAATCGCTTTACTGCATTGTAGACATTGCAGAAGAACCACTTATCACAGTGGATATAGGGGGGTTGGTTGTCACTTTACAGTAAGGAAACACAGGGCTTCGCTGAACTTTGGAAATTTACTTGAAGGGATAACCTTACATATATTGTTTTTTAGTTCCTCAGCTAGAGCTCTGAGGTTCACCAAGTGTGGGATTTTTGCGTATGCTACTGTCCCCCCCCCCCCCCCCCCCCCATTTAGGTAGCCCCATTTCGACTTCGGGGATGGTGTCTAAAAACACGACACCTGTGTGCATGCGGTTTTGTTATTTTTTTAAGATTTTGTCATTTGTTCGTACCAGTTCACAATGGCCTACTCTTCCGAAGAGCAGAACGGTATTTTAACGTGTTTGAAAAGATGTTCTGCTTGCATTAGCACACGGGAGCCTAGGTTTAAAGTCTCAAACGAAAGGACTGATAATCAATCGATTTTCTCGTCAAGCTTGGAAAGGAAATGGCGAGGCTGGGAATCAAACCCAGTACATCACAGTTTATTTGTTAGGTAGGTGAACTTCTTAACCGTCCTGCCACCTTCCTTCTTGTGACCTTATATGAATTTTGCGCAGTGATTATGTATAGTACGTGTAGTACACAACGAAAAATCGCGCGCGTGCACACACACACACACACACACACACACACACACACACACCACACCACACACACAAAACACACCACACACACTCACTCTCTCTCTCTCTCTCTTCTCTCTTCTCTCTCTCTCTCTCTTCTCTCTCTTCTCTCTCTCTCTGAGCTTTAATTGCCTTGGTTACCCAATCACCCTCAATAATTTCGATTTCTGGTTCGATTTTCAGTTCGATTTCTTTGAACACAAGGATATAAGATTGTCCATATATGTATTACATGCTTCTATTACTGTCTGTGTATGTGCATAAAATTAATAATAATCCAGCATAGCCTAGCTGTAGGCCTAGATTTAATGTTTAAGAAGCTTGCAAGTAAGTACATACCATGTTCGGTAATGTTTATAGATATATTTTGCATGAGAAGGCGTGCGTACGTGTGTGTGTGTGTGTGTTGTGCGCGCGCGCGCGCGTGTGTGTGGTGGTGTGTGTGTGTGTGTGTGTGGTGTGTGTGTGTGTGTGTGTGTGTGTGTGTGTGTGTGTTTGTCTGCATCTCTTTCTGTATGCTTTCCTGCTTGTTTGTGTCTGTAAGTCTTGTGTCCTGTGAGTACGAACACAAGCTTGTTCGTTTGTTTGTTTGCTTTTCTTTCAAAA
>CM060323.1:42623204-42650704 GCA_030674155.1 Stramonita haemastoma
GAGAGATGGAGATGGAGATGCTCGATCAATCGAACGGGCCCGTGAATACAGACTTCCTGTAGTCGCTCAATCCCTTCACAAACACACATTTCTTGTCTAATTTTTTTTTAAAGAAGAAGAAGAAGGAGAAGAAGAGGGAAGAAGAAGAAGAAGAAGAAAAGAAGAAGAAAGAGAAGAAGAAGAAGAAGATGATGATTGATGATGATGATGATGATGATGATGATGATGATGATGATGATGAAAAGGAAAAAAAAAGGGGGAAAGAAATAAAAGAAAAGTAAAAAATAAAACGAAAAAAAGAAATCTCACGTGACACATTAATTGTTAAAGAAAATTACAGAACCTACTGACTTACACACTCTCCAAACACCTATCACTCTCAGTCACTGTAACACACACAAAAACATATTAGCAGACCAAACAGATCCCGAATCTTCTAATTATCCAGCATTCGCCTAACCTAACACAGTGTTAAAACAAAAAGAAAAACAACCCACCCCCAAAATCAGATCACAAAACAACACACCACACAACACTTGAGCACGTTGCAACAAAAACAGTATGTACGTTCACTGAACTGGGCAACGTTTCCAAGCCTTCATGCCAACTAGCTATAGTCCTGTTCATTTTATATCTGCAGTATCCATCCTCAGACACAACATTCCACTGTTCGCTGTCGAATTCGGCCTCGTTGGAATGGCTTTGGCGAACTCGACAGAGGGAAAAAAAAACGTTAAAGAAAGAAGACAAGCGACAGAAAGAGAAAAATCAGGGAAAGAGAGGAGTTAATGGTGGGGGGTGGGGGGGACTGTTATTTTCGCCATGTCAGTAAGGGTTGCCTTTGCATGGGTAGATGGACCGTGCGGATTTAATTGGCCAGTGCAGATTAACTCTGGAAGCCGCGGGGTATAATCCCTCCCCTTTCAAATTCAGGGACAGGCAATGGCTGTGACGATTTGCTCTGTACTTCGTGGATTTAGTTCCTTCGCTTTTCGCGATGTCTCCACCGGTACCGTAATTAGTTGTGTTATTTATTTATTTATTTATTCTTTTATATCGAGGATAACGAATAAGCAATCATGTGCTTTTTTTCATCCGGTTCCCCCTGTTGTGCATGCAGTTTTGTAAATATTGTCATCTGTTCCCCCGGCACACGATTGGCCTACTCTTACGAAAAGTGGAACTAGGATTTAACGTGGGTGCGCAAGATGTTCTGCGTGCGTGCGTGCGGTGTGTGTGTGTGTGTGTGTGTGTGTGTGTGTGTGTGTGGTGTGTGTGTGTGTGTGTGTGTGTGTGTGTGTTTCACTGAAGAACTGTTATTGTAGATGGGGAAAAAGATCAGTTGAGGGGGGGAAACAGTCACGTATGCAAAATCGAACCATTGATGAAAACCTCTGAGCTGTAGCCGAGGAAACCCAAAAAAAAAAAAAAAAAAAAAAAAAAAAAAAAAAAAAAGGAAGTTTGTTGAACTAACTGACAGCAATGAACTTGCTGGCCCTGTAGATAGTTTAAGTTGTTGTGGCATCACGCCCCTGACAGTGTTATAATTTATTATAGGCTGCAGACCGCTTTCAACATGAAAAACAAAAAGTTGGAGACAGAACACTGAAATACTGGGGTAGTTTACAGAAACAGATCCAGTGTGGTATGTTTGTTTGCTTGGTTGGCGGGTTGGTTGGCGGGTTGGTAGGTGGGTGGGGGTGGGTGGCTGGCTGGTTGGATGGTTGGTTGGTTAGCTGGGTGGTTGGCTGGTTGGTTGGGTGCCTGGGTAGGGGGATGCTTAGTTCGTGGGTGGGTGGGTGGGGAAAAAGGGTAGAGTGGGGTTTTGGGGTTGTAGGTGGATGGTAAGTTGGTTGGTTGGTTAGTTGATTGGTTAGTGGGTAGTTGGGTGGATGTTGTGGGGTGCGTGTGGGTGGATAGGGAAAGTTTGTGCACATTGACGACAGCTGAAGAATTCCTGTCTCTTTGTCTATCTGACGTCCGACTGTCTGTCTGCCTCAGCAGTATTGCTGTATTGTATACCACTTTCACCCGCGGCAGATTTATTTGCGTGAAATCGGGCCTGCTGTCCCTGGAGAGAGCGCGTCGCCACAAGAGCAGTGCCACCCATTTTTTTTCTGTCTGGGGTGTGTTGTGTGTCTGATTCCTATTAAAGTGGTCTTTTCAGACAGAATTTTGCCGAGGGGAGAATGAATACTGGATGACAGTGACTGATAGTATGTGTGTGAACTGGGTAACCCCAGGGACAGAAATAATAAAACAAACAAAAAAGCAAACAAACAAACAAACAAACAAACAAAAACAACAGCAACGGAATCGGACCATCATGGTAAAACTCCGGAACATTGTGATTTTTTTTGTTTTTGTTTCATGGAACAAAAGTGGATGGCATGAACCCCCCCCCCCCCCCCCCCCCCCTGATACTTTGAAATACGAATGATGATAAATGTTGTGCATGCTTTCGTTTGACTTTGAGCATAGGAAGTAACGGCCACGAAACATGTAGGCTACCCGTGTATCACCGATCGCCACTGTAAGCCTGGTGAATCACTGTAATGATTTAAACCGATCACTGATCAGCTAGACCTGAATAAGTCGCTGGATGCATTTAGGTTTTTATTATTGTTGTACTTTTTAAACGTCTTGCATTAACCACCAGGTTAGGGCTAAGTGTGTTCAATCTGATATATATATATTATATATATATATATATTATATTATTTATAAAAAAGAAAGAAAGAAAGAAACTTTACATACATACATACATACACACATACATACATACATACATACATACATACATACATACATACATACATACATACATACATACATACATACAAAACACACGTGTGTGTGTGTGTTTGTGTGTGTGTGTGTGTGTGTGTGTTGGTGTGTGGTGTGTGGTGTCATGGTATGTAGGCTAATGTGTCACCGTGTGCGTATGGGTGTGTGTGATGTGTGCACACGCGCGCGCTTGTTGTTGCCTGTTTACGCTTGAAAGTTATGAAAACTGACAGCTCTGTTTTCCGTGGACAGTATGCTACAAAAATAACCGTTTCGAACAGCTGAAAGGGTAAAATAGAGTTATCTTTCTTGAAAGGAAGTGACCTTTGATTTTCGAAACGTGCCATGTGACCCAGATGTCTACCAATCGAACTATGTAGTACTCTTGCCGCCATCTTTTCTGTACGATAATCGGGAAGAATGAAATAAACATTTTGTTTTGTTTACAACAAGCAAAGCTTCAAAGTAACAGTCGCTTTCTTAGATACTGTGATATATAATGGCGTTAGAAGGAGGTGGGAAAATCAAAAGCAAAGGAGGACATTCGCCAACAAAGCCGTTACGAACAACGAAAGGTAGGAAGTTTTTGCTACACGTGAGATTATCACTGATCAGAGTAAGCCACCACGGCATCTGAGATTGAAAAATAACTAATCTCGTCACGTTTTTGACGTCTTCAGTGATATTATTGCGTGCTGTATTCCGCAGAGTTAGTTTCAATTAGCATATTCTGGCAAGATGTAGCGTTCGATTCGAAAACAATCAGATGTTCCCGTCTCTTAGCGCCAAGATTAAGTCGCGTTATCTTGAAAACCTAGGTCTACAGGGTCTAGTCACAAACCAATGGATCCTCATTAGGCTACTGAATCGCTTTTGAGATATTATACATTTTTGTGTACACATAACATCCTCATTTTGCATGCATTTTTATGCCATTTTTTTTTATACAGTCTGGAACCGGCAACTCACTAATATTTGAGTATTCTCTCGCATGTCAAGCTGACGGCTGTCAGCTTGTCTGTCACTTTTGTCACTGTGTCAGTGTCAAAACTCAAATGTCTTGCCATAAGTCAAAGTCAAGCTGATAACAACCAAACACACTGACCAGCTGGCTTTTGACAGTTTTGTGGATTTCAGAAAAAAGTTTTAATGTTTTATTTCAAATTTTTTCTCATTGAAATAATTTTGATAAGGCAGTTGTGAAACTGAATGTCTACATTTTCAGTTAGAATAATCAGCAAATAACTTAAAATCAATTTAATTTGTTTTCTATCAACTTATGAAGACTGAAGTTCTACACTATACTATAACTTAAAAGTATTGAGCACTCTGTTTGTGTTGTCCCGCCACCCCAACATACACTTCTAAAAAGTATTGCACTAGGCCAATTTCAGTATTTGTCTGGTTCCCCCCCCCCCAACCCCAGCATACACAGTGATACTGATAGTCTGATACACTACTGAGCACTAAACATTGAAATTTTATAGAAAAAAATACAAAACCATAGATTGCCTTCTTTTTCAGTTTTTGAATTGTCTTTGTAACGTTTGTTTTGATGAATTCCTTTTGTTTGGGTGTTGTTTGTGTCGTTTTTAAAGATCTATCTACTATGTAACTATAGCATATTATTATTAGTTACTATTAGTATTATACCAGTACACTAATTTATTATTGAATGAGTGGAGGCCTACGCAAATTTGTACACAAATCAGTGCTAATGGCGTATTGCCGAATTGGGCCTACTTGCAGCTATTGTATGAGCTGATAATATTTTTTAACTGTGAGAGAAAGAGGGAGAGTTGACATTGAGAAAGTGGACATTTATCAGTCATGACTTGGTTGACATACGGAATTAGGTCAGAGGCCCACTGCGTTAGTTAATGCTTTTGTAGTTTTAGTTTTACATACATGAGTACAGTACACTGTAATCAGTAACACATTTTTAGAAAGTGAATCACTGCAGACAGGCTGCATGATACTTTGATAGGCCTAGTACAGTTGTAGTACTAGTAGCTCTCTCTGTGATAAGACGTAAGATGTGGTTGGTTCAGATGGTATTGCATTGTATTGCATCATAACTGAGAATCATGTGACATTAAATATTCGGGAGATTTCTTTCTTAAACTGTATTCATGAAGTTTCCGCTATTATCGTGAAAACAGCATGGCTTTACTTGTAACTTTAACTGTAAGATACCATCACTTATCTAAAGTTGAATAATTTTTTAGTCTCAGTACTCAGTAGTGGCTTTTTCTGCATGTCGCCATGTGTTTGATGCATTGAATCTTCATCAGTTCATAAGACTTCAGTTTATCATCTCATCCGTAAAAAAAGCTCTCGAATTCAGGCTACCATTAAAGGTTTTAGTTTTACAGTGACAGGAGACAGGTCTGTAGGCCGTAGATAAAAGTGATCTATGATAGTCATTGATACATTTACAAGTTCTAAGATAATCCACATCAACAGAAATCTGCTTGATCCAGTTACTGAGCCCGTTATGGTATTGTTTCACTTTCAGTCGTTTTTCCAACGGATCACTGACAGTGTCAAGGATGTCATGAGACCGTCATGGCTGGGGTACTGACCCAACTGATGCTTCTGCTTAGTCCTACCCGGACAGTGGAAAATTCCAGTGCGGCTACACGGATTCTGAAAAAGGAGGCGACTGTGGTGAGTGTCATAATTACTCTGATTTGAATTGATGGAAACAGTGGGATGTATTTTGATTGTGTCTTTAGTTCTTGGAGAAATGTGCTCACTTTGTCCAGTTTATTATATGATTTATCTTAATTCCTTTAGATATTTAAAGGCTGAAGAGTGTTGGCGTGATGTGTGTACATCATAATTTTTGTGCAAATAAAGAGTTAATTAAGGTATGTGGAAGTTTGATACAATTTTAATGGTTATCATACTAGACCTGTTCACATAAGTCCTTCGGATGAGACTTTAAACCGAGGCCCCGTGTGCGAACGCACGCAGAACATTTTGCGCACACATTAAATCCTGTTCCACTTTTTGTAAGAGTAGGCCATCGTGTGCCAGTGGGAACAGATGACAATATTTACAAAAACTGCATACTCACGGGGACCGGATGAAAAAAAGCACATGATTGCTTATTCTGTTATCCTCGATATAAAAGAATAAATAAAAGATATATGATACTAATTACTATGAAAGCTGCCATCAGAGAACATTTAGTATGCAATAATTACATGGATAAGTTAAAAAAAAAAAAACAACAACCCCCACCACCCCCCCCCCCCCCCCCAAACGATATTCTCTTCCCTGTTACGCATTTTACTTCTTTGAATATAATGTGATTGAATATGAAAGGTTTTAACTAAAGTATCATTACTATCAAATATTAAAAGATTTGATTATTATAAAACAAACAAATTAAGAGCATTGATGTTCATCTTATTTCTAGGTAAAGTTGATGTAGTCTCTGCTGAATTTTTAAGATTTTGAGTTACAATATAGACACTTGAAAATAGGCAAAGTAGAGACTAAACATTAACTAGTCTGTTAGGAAAAAGGTTTTTAAAAAAAAAATGTGATTTTGTTTGAGCTGGGTAACAAGTCTGCTTTGAATTCTCTCTATGTTTACTGCTGTATCATTTAACCCTTTGCTGGGCACAGCAAAATCATTTGTCACCTTCCTGCCGGGCAGAGAAAATGGAGGTGGATGGCTTGTGAGTGGGTGTATGTATTTAACATGCAATAACTCTACAATGGTCAGGTGGATTTTGATGAAATAAAAACAGCAAGATGCAGAAATGAATAAAGAAATTGCTAATACCCAATTTTTGTCATTATTTTTATTTTCTTTTAGAATTATAATGCATAAAACACACAAAGTCATTGATTGGTTTGTGTGTGTTACAGTTAGCGTTGCAATAACTTTAGAATGCGTGCATGGATTTTGATTAAATAAAAACTAAAACATTAAGAAACAATTATAGAAAAGATATTTTCAACCTACTGTTGGTTTTTTAGTTTTTTTGATAAATGGTGCACGAACACATCGAACATTCCGACGATCGCCATTTTTGTTTACCGATGATCGCGATCAGCTTAACGTTTAAGTTTGAGCCGCTTACCGTATCAAAACCCCGAATAGCAACCAAATAACAAAATATATCAAGTTCTGAACCATTGCCGAACTTGAAATCCACGATAATTTCCCCAAATCTAAGAGTAGAATTCAAAACGCGTATCGGCCGTGTTAGATTTGACGATCGATTTTCGTCTCGAACTTCGCCGTAGTCAAAGTCGTCTCTCTCACTTCAGTCAACAAACTCAGAAGTGCACACACTACTAGGATCGATTACATCGATATTTGAGCCTAGATACACATCTCACAGCGTCATATTTTCGGCATGGAAGCTGTAAAAAACGATCGTAAATGTCGGGTTCGAAGATAGCATCCATCTTGGAAAAATTTGCGATTTTTTTCCTCCAAAACTTGCAACAAACTCACTCCAATCGCCGCCATTTGTAATAAACATGCGGAAGTCTCGCGGGCAGTCTCATGGCTTCTATATTCACGAGATTTGAAGCGAGATTGGCGGGAATTTCGAATGTATGATCGCTCTGAAGTGACGGTCGTGTCGCCGGGTGCTTTGGGGCGTTTTGCCCAAGGACAGGGTCGGGCGCTTTGGGGCGTTGTGCCCAGCAAAGGGTTAAAAACTGTTTCCATTGTACCATCCTCATATCACCCACCCACTTTGTCTTAGTGTCTCTTTCTCTCTCAGTGTCTCTTTCTCTCTCAGTCCGCTTCCCCCCCCTTCCCCAACTTCCCCGTCTCTTATTCTTCCTATTGTGTCTTCAGTCTTGTAATTGATTCCTTTCTTGTCAGTTAAAAACATTTGTCTCCTCCACTAACCCATTTTGTATGGTCGTAATCATTTATATGAAATCGTTGTTTTATGTCACAGAGCAAAACGCTATCATCAGAACATTCACCTTTCTCCAACAAGAATGCCACGTCACCATCTCCACCACGTGCAGATAAAACTGCAGTCCTGCGCCAAACCCCCGACCACTGTCCTGCACCCTCTCCTAATTCCTCTGGTCTGTGGTCAGTGACACCAGGTGATAGTTCGCCACTACCCTGTGATGAACCCTGTCAGATGGAATCTACCTCTTCTGCCTTGGCCAGGTCTGCTGGACCAGTTGGCCATATGTCTAACAGTTCTCCTTACGAGCACTACGGTATGTTCAGTCTGCTTTCATCAGCAGTCATATCTTCTTAAATTTTTTATTTTCAAATTTTTTTTAGCTTGTTAAAAATTCATTTTGTTGTTATGAAAGCAATCTTTTATTTAATGATGATGGACTTTTAATTTATCATCTGTATTCGTTTTCATCCATAACTTTTTGTGAGTCTTGTTTTCCTGTATTTATTACTAATGAACTGTCTACTTTTGTGCATTACTCTGTGCATCGTGTAAATATATATAAATGAGTAACAGTCAAGATGTATCTGGATTTAAAAGTATATCGTTTGGGGTTCACTTGGTCTGTTATGTGGCTTAGCACTGGATGTAATTTGAAAATGTTCTTGACTTTTGATGTGAGTTTTTGAGAAAATTTTAAAAAATGATGCATATTCTCCCCAGTATAACTGAATACTAATTTTAGGGAACGGGCAGGGAATGAAACACAACCAAAAGCCTAGATGTTTTTCACTTAATTATTATATGAGGTTTTACAGACCAAACAACAAAAAAGATGCAGAACAATGTA
Organism: Stramonita haemastoma; assembly: GCA_030674155.1. NCBI lineage: Eukaryota > Metazoa > Mollusca > Gastropoda > Neogastropoda > Muricidae > Stramonita > Stramonita haemastoma. The sequence continues at coordinate 42,631,740 of CM060323.1, forward strand.
TTCTTTTCCCAGTTGTCTAGATTGGCATTTGTTTCATGTGTTTTGTTTACTTGATTCTGGCCTGAGAAAATCATTTCTGAGTGTATTTCGCAAATGCTCAAGTAACGCTATGTGACGCTATTTGTATACATAAAAACAAGTTTATTTTCTGACTTCTAGGGGGAAAATGTTTAGAATGTTAACTCCCATGCCCAAGTATGAACTGATCACTTTTGTTTTTAAGAGTGCTTTGATACATGTTCAAAAAGAACATTGTGCACATTGTGTTGACCCATTTTGGATGGCTTGCAAGATATTTGTAGCAACAACTTGAGAAGAAAAAAAAAGAGCCTGGCGAGTGTGATCCAGATCCATTGTTTAAGGTTTCAAAATTAAAAAAAAAATTTTTTTTTTTAGAGTGGTAGCCATACTCTCGTGCCAGCCTCTGTTTTGCAACTTTCATGTGGAATACAGAATGTGTGTTGTCACAGTTTTTGTAGAATCAGTATCCAGTCAAGAGAACCCACCCTTTTTGGGCTTTTCCAGGCATATAAGTAAAATAAAAATTATATTAAAAAAGGGAGAAATAATATGGGGGGGGGGGGGGGGGGGGATAAAGACTAGGCATTATTTTAAAGATGTAGCACCTTGTGGACTTCATAGTTTTCATTAAACAGCTGACGCATGCAGGGTGTTTGAGAAAGTTCTTGTTTTAAAGTGAATTATTTGTCATTGCAGACTTCAGCCAGTTACAAAGGCCACCTCTGCACAATGTGGATTCCCCTCGACCTCACACACCACCATCCAGTCTGTCTTACCTGAGACAGCGACATCTCAGGGAACACTCTGACCAGGGCAACAACAGCAGTGTATCCAGGGGAAGGCCTTCAGAGGCAGTGGGGGCTGCCATGCCTTGTAAGTGGTGTCTGTCTTTTTGTGGTCATTTTGCTCTGCCCTTCATCCTCCAACCAATTCTTTTATCTTACTGAATTTTACTTCACTTTTGAAGTGTCGTCGAACTGGATTGTTTGGTTTTTCTGTTGTTTTACTCTGTGTGTGTGTGTGTGTGTGTGTGTGTGTGTGTGTGTGTGTGTGTGTGTGTGTGTGTGTGTGTGTGTGAGAGAGAGAGAGAGTGAGAGATAATGTTCCTATTCAACATTTTAGGAAGAATAAGTACTACAAATGCGAACAACTGTAGTGGCCATAAGTTCAGTTTGTATGCCATGTTGTGAAAATATTTGTTTCTTGTAAAATTTACAATGTCTCAATCTTAGGTTTTATAACACATTTTATTTATAAACTGTTGTGTGAATCTGTGCCTGATGGCAATGTCTTGTGGTATGGTCTGGCCTTGAAAAGAAATGAATGTTGTTTTCATTATATTTATGATAAAGGTTATTTTTCCCTTTTGTGTCACAATCAGGATATAATTCATTATTCATGAAATATTCTGCTTACAATGTTATGTTGAGAAACTGCAAATGAAGTTCAGTAAATATGCTTGCATGTGTGTGTTTATATTAGTAACTTCAGTAGCCATATCAGATGTGTAAGCTGCACGTTTGTGTGTGTGTGTGTGTGTGTGTGTGTGTGTGTGTGTGTGTGTGTGTGTGTGTGTGTGTGTGTGTGTGTGTGTGTGTGTGCTGGTTTTGTGATGATACTGTACATGATGGAGTTGTGTGTGTCACATGTTTTCAGCTAAACGGCAGAAAGTGTGGGCTCCAGAAACATCAAGGAAAGGGAGACCACTACAGCCTGCTGTGCTCAATCAGCCAGCTTTCAAAATGTCCGTCTTCTGTTCTTCCAGTCTGGTAAATGCAGTCCTCCTCTTCCTTGGTTTTTATCCTTTCAAAACAAATTTGAGATACTTTAATTAAATGCTGTTGCAGGCTTATCAGATTAGTCACTTGGAACAATACTGTATCTGAGGTTGTAAATTGTAAAAAATCAGGTAATTCCTTGAAATGTATATTTTGCTGATGTTTTGGAAGATGTTGTCAAGAATCAGATCATTGTGAACACATCAGTTTAGTATGTTATCAATTCTACTTAAGACTTTGTGATGATGAATTTAAAAAAAAAATTTTTTTTGACAGGCGGAGTCTCGGTCTCAATCACCTTCCTATCCAGGGAGAACCAGTTATGGCAGTGCTTCCCCACACAGAAAACTGATGCTGAATAATTCCTTATCATACCAGGTAAAACAAATAATGAAATGAAGAGAGAAAGAAAGGCTTAAATAAATAGAGTAAGCTAATCATGGGGTTTTTTTTGTGTGTGGTTTTCTTTTAACCTTTTTTTTTTTAAGTTGTACATCATAAAGTCTTCCTCCCCCCCCCCTAAAAAAAGTGAATAAATAGAGGTTTGTATATTCATATGGATTATTTCAGTTACATTTGTGTGTCTTTTGTGTTGCTTTAGTGTATCGTATTATGATTAGAAAACACAATTATTTGTTGATGATATTTCTTGGCTGAGTTTTATTTGTTATTATTATTATTTCTTTCATTTTCAGTAAGAGCCTAAACATTGTGTATCATGGTTTTTAAAAAAAATCCCCCAAAACCTGATGTTATGATGTATTTTCCTGATGTGGCCTTTTTTTTTACTTGGGCAAATTGAATGTAAATTTACAGTTTCTGATGTTAAGGTGGTTTTTTTTTCAGAGCTCATCTCCTGTTCGAAAATCTGTGACACCAAAGCCAGTGAACAAATCTGGCAGTGCCATTTTAAGTTCATCTACCACACAGATTTTCAAAACGCTGGAAAGATTGTCGGTAAGGAAATTTTTCACTCTAGTTTGAATGGATTTCATTGTAATTTCATGTGCTTGTGACAGTTATTAACTAAGTTTTAAGCTGGAGGGAGAGATAGTAATTGATTTTTCATTTATGCCTATTTTTTTCCACTGTAAATGAAGTAAGAGACTATACATATTTGTATGTTTGTGTGTGTGTGTGTGTGCATAAGTATATTTTAATGTGCATAGGTGTGTGTTTAACGTAAATGAGGATATTGCCTTTCTGTGGCACTCATAGAGAATAAGCATGCTGCTTTTATGTAAAACTTTCTCAGGTCTTGAGTGTATAGTGGAAGCAGTATAAAAGAAAAGTTGAGATGTATTTCACCTATTCTTAGAAAAAGGACCATGTATTGCTCTGGTTTTCAGTCTATATGAAGTCAGATTTGTGCGTGTGAGTTTGACTGACTTAACAAGTCACCTAACCAAAACAAGGGGTGTAGGTATTCTCCTGTTTAATGTTTGTATGGGTTTTAGCTCATCTCTTGTCAGGTAGTTAAAATGTTGAGATTTCAGTCATACCCATGATATTTATAACTGAATGTTTAGGATAGTATGGTCATTGTTGTTTATGTTGTGATTTTATTGCAGGATACGAAAAGAGCCAGAGTGGACCTAAGGGATAGTGATTCATTGCTGTCTTTCTCGGTAAGCTTTTTGGGCTGAATGGTTGTGTGTTACAGTAATGGCCACTTTTTATCAGTGCCACAGTTTTGGGTTTTCTTCTCTATAGGCAGCAGCAGATTTACTTCAGACACATCTAACATTTCAGTAATTAAACATTTATAGTTAGTTTTTCCCTGTGGGGATGCTGGGGGCTCTTTCAGTATAAATAGCATCCGCACCTTCTGGAAAATACTGTAGCACTGTCAGCGTGGCATGGAATGCATACAGTCTTGCTTTGGAGAAAGAGACAAAATTGTCAGCATTTGAAAAAGGAGGGCAGGGGAGGCGTGTGGTTAATGGAGAAGAACAGAATGTATCATTTGGACTCCCATGTTGACAGTTGGATGAAGAATGAGCCATTGGTCGTGGAATGTTTTGTTTTGACTCCGGTTATGGGTAGTTTGCTTTTTTGACCTTTGTTTCTTGTTCGTTGCAGTTCATGTGTAGTTTGCTTTTACGACTTTTGTTTGTTGTTTGTTGATATCGTACAAGTTCATAAGCAAATGTTGCATGTTGGTTTCAGCCTTCAAGTTATCGGAGGATGTCAAGGCCATTGGAAGGAAGTTTTCCATCCCCGTCCATTGAAGTGAGTTGTGGTCATATAGTAGTTCTTGTTTTCTGTTCTTTTTTCCTCTTTTTCTGTCCAGTTTATTTTTTAAGAATTGTAATTTCCTGTGAAGAAAGTTTGGGATATCTTTCAGTATAAACCAGATCCCCCTCTTGTTGAAGTTCTGTGCCAGAAGTTTTTTCTTTTCTATCACTGTTATTGTCTGCTTTTTTTTTTCTTTTCATTTATTGTCTTTTTCTTTTTTTACTTTTATGTTTTGCCTTTTCTAACCACAGGTGATTGTTTTTTAAGCAAGCTGTATTTTTTTTTTACGACTAACTGAGGTAATTTGCATACCTTTTAAATTATTTTGTATGGCAATAAATTGTTGTAAACATTGGGAAGAGTGCATTATGCACACTCTGCAGCGCTGAACTTGTGATGTGTTTATATTAGGTGTGATGTTTATCTTTGCTAGGGGAAATAGATGTAAGTTTTGAACTGGACGACCCCCAGTGTGCTAAGGTGTGGAACACAGCTGTCAGTTCCCCCCACTTTCAGCTCCTCTCAGCTGCTAATTAATCCATCCCATCCCAGCCCAGATAGGGCCAGTTGGTGCTAATTATAGCAGGACTGACCACACTTGGACTAGGTAAAAGGAAAAGACGCGCTAAAAAAAATATGACACTCTTGACTGAGTGATGTTGGCTTTGTGCGCTATGGGAACTCCTAACAAGTGTTGTATTGTTTAACTGTACAAATGTTTTTTGTGTTTTCCATATTTAGGTCCAGTCCCCGGGTGATGCCATTGAGGCCAGCAGTCAGGAGACTGTTTCCATCCCTGCTCCCGAGACTGGGGTCCCTGAGGTTGTGCGGGACATCGTTCCCCTCTCTTCTACTGACTCGCCTATTCTCGAGGCCACACAGGAGGTTTTTGTCCCACCTGTGGCACGAGCCCCTGAGGTGACACCTGCGGTTGTGGTCATAGATTCTTCTGAATCGTGGGTCCCTGAGGTGACATCTGAGGTTGTGGTTATAGATTCTGCTGAATCACGTGTACCAGAGGTCTCACCCGAGGTTGTGGTTATAGCTTCTATCGAGTCGCGGGTCCCCAAGATCACTGCTGTTACGGAGGATGAAGTGGTCATCTCAGATGACAGCAGCGATGATGACGACGATGTGCAGGTGAGGGCGTTGAATAAGTTACTTCTTTGATACTGGATTTTTTTTTTTTCGAGAGTTGTATATTTTGATTTTTTTAATAGGTAATTTGGTGGAACTTGATTCCCCTTTTTTCTTCTTGTGATGTGAGAATTGAAATGTGGATAAAGTGAGATTGATATTTATTTGGTCAGGTAAGACATAGTGGTGTGTATTTTTGTACACAGAACAAGTTTGTTTGGCATCATACAGGGAATAATTCTGCAGTGCTAGTACTTATGTTCATCAGATTAGCTTTATTTTCATATTTTTGCTTTTTTAAAAATTTCCTAAAATCACAGCACTGCTATGTTGCTTGTCAGACAAAGTTATTTTAAAAAGGTGGCAGCCTTTGCTCAATCATTCAGCTGCTTTATTTGTTGAAGTGTTGATTTGACTTCTTCTTAAATTAATGTTAGAGAAGGTTTCTTTAAGAATAACACTATGAGGTTTTGTCATTGTTGTTAGGGCGGTTTTTCATGTGTGTGTGTGTTGCTAATACCAAAGATGTTTGCTGTGCAGATCATTGAATCCCCATCAGCAGCCACAGGGAGAGGTAAAAGTCCTGGCAGCACCAACACTGGAGCCCTGACAGCGTCCCAGTCCTTCAGGCCCCAGCAGCAGATGGGCAGAAACAACAAGGTAGCAGGCGTTTGCTTTTAACAGTTCAGAGAGAACAGCTATAGCAGAAGATAGGAGGGGCAAAAAAAAACACCTGAAAAAAGGGGAAGGGAGAGAGAGAGAATAAACTTGCAGTTTTTAAAAAAGAAAAGTTGGTTTTCATGTGACAGACTGAGCTTGCTTTCTGTTATTTGTTCATGCATCCCTTTTTTTCTTGTATTTTAAAAGGATAGGTTACTAAGTTAGAGGAATCGAACCAGAATGACATTTATTTTCTGTTTTTCCCTTTTGTTTCTGACGTGTCTTATCTGTCTTTTGCCCTGGTGATAATTATGCAATCTTTCCCATTTTGTTTGTCTGAATACAGAACTTGCCTGTCAGTGAGTTATCATGATGCTGCCGTTTATTGCAGGACTTGCAGTGGAGCCACCCTGTGAAGAATGCGCAGAGTCCAGGTCAGCCCAGTGCTGGGTCTCCTCTGATGGGTGGTTTTGGGGGGTCCTCCTCATCGCCCTTCAGCAGCCCCCCTGCCTGGGGATCCACCGCCCCCAAACCCAAGTCCATCATGTCGGGTACTGTGGTGCTCTTGGTGCCATGCACTGAAACACCTAGCTTATAATGCAGGCTTCAGTGATGTTTTGGGTTGTGATATTTGTGATGCATCATCAGCTTTGTGGACTTAGTATATGACACGCAGCACACATAGAACATTTCACTCTGTGTGATGCCTCTTTGGATAAACGTATCTTTTGGAATGTTTGGATAAATGTATCTTTTGGAATGTTTGGATAAACGTATCTTTTGAAATGTTTGGATAAACGTATCTTTTGGAATGTTTGTCATTGATAAATGGCAACTCAGTGAAATATCTCTCTCCGGTCAGTTATGTTTTGTACTGGCAGTTTCTGAGACACCTCTTTGTGTCTATTCTGTTATTATTAGATGTTCTTTTCAGCAGAAATCTTGCCTCCAGTGTGTATTTCTATTGTGGTTTTCTTTTTGCAAGGAGAAAGAAAATCTGATGGGGGTGCCTTATTAGTGTTGATTTTAGGCTTTAAAGAAAAATCTCTTTCTTACACCATGATCAGTTGACTGTTCTTAACAAACTCTGAATCACCCCTACCCCATCCTCCACCACCGCCAAATTTAGAATCTGATATGCTGTGACTCGGTTGCATTTGTTACAAGCAGAAGAGTGACCTATGAGCAGTTTGTTGGTAAAGAGTATTCTGCATATGAAAATCCAATATACCATGTTCTCAGAATTTTATCTGTGTGAAGTCATTAAAAATGAAAAAGAATTTTTTTCTGCACTGTATGTTAATATCAAGTTATAAATATAATGTCATAACTTTGCCATGCTTGACTTAAAATTTTGTATTCATTGATGATGTTTTTTGTACAGGGAATAGCAAGACGGGCACAAACAACCGAAAGTCAGTGAGTTTTAGCAACAGCAAATTGGATACATCTGACAGTTCTGCTGCACCAGTAACGCAGTTGAAGTCGGGCAGCGTGATGGATGTCCTGGGCAAAAGTCCAGAGGTGTCCTCATCACCCCTTATGTCAGCAGCACAGCTCAAGCAAGGCGGTGTCATGGATGGTCTGGATGGCCCAGGTTGGTGTTATTCTTACTATGCTTTTGTAAATATGTGTCTTTTTTCCTTCTTTTTTAATAATAATAAAATGACTATGTCAAACGTGTTGTGAATGGACCATGATTCAAGTTTGTGACAGGAATTTGTGTATAAGTTTTCAGTGGAACTTGTATCAAGTTGTTACTGAAATTTGTATGAAATTGTGAAGGGAATTTATTGAATTTTGTATCAAGCTGTGAGTGAATGTTGTGTCAACTTATTTGTGTTCCTTTTGTTTGGTGGTAATGGGACTCGTGTCAAACTTGTTAAAGATACGCTGTTTTCATTGTGAGACTTGAGAACAAGATATTCCTTACATACAGATGTAGAGTGCATGAATAACTTGAGGTTTAGAGAGGGTTTGTGAATGTTAGCACCGTGTACTTCTCTCAGCGATCATACTGTTGTCTGAAATATTCGGAAGAGAGTCTGAAAATCCAGCATAAGACAATTCTGACTGTAGTGACTTGCACAGCTTTTTTTCCTGGCTCTCAGTTATAGTTTTGTAAAATGTTAACACTTGATTGATTTGAAAACTGTGACATATAAGCAGAAAGCTAATTGACTTGGCCAGAGTTAACATCAGAGAAAAAAAGTCACTCTTGTAGCTAGCTGTCTTATGATGTTTCAAAAATATGTGTTTTCTTTTGTAGGTTCAAAATCATCGTCGTCATCCTCTCCATCAGTAAGCAGCAGTGAGGGCCTGTTTGCCAAGTTCTGTGCCCCTGCAGGAAGCTGGGAGTGTGAGGTGTGCATGGTGAACAACGCAGCTGAGGTCACCCAGTGTCTGGCCTGTCAGGCCGCCAAACCAGGAACTGTGAAACAGAAAGGTAACCAACTGTCTGGTGATGCTTGGCACCTGATTTGGGTTTTCTGTGCTAAAGAAAGAAAAGTTAATTGCTGATGTGGAATATGATTTAGTAACAAAGCTGTCAGGTTGCATTGATAAATTTATGAGAAAATGAATTCAGAGCTTTGTGATTAACCATCTGTGAAAGGATGATTTCACTGTGATGTTGTTGTTTTTTTTAGAGTTGTGCTGTTCATGAATAACCTTTAAATTTTTTACGCAAAAATTTATTGCATTTACAGATAAGAAAGCTTTTCTGTAGTAAACACTTGAGCATGCATGTAAACGTAACAGTAGCTGCAATACAGTCGATGCGTGCCAGACTATGGCAGTGACAGGGTTGGGTGTGAAGTGGCACAGTGCACTGGCAACAGTTTGTGTGGTCTGCTGACCGCAACAGACCCTAACTCAGTGCTACAATATTGTCCGGGACTCTTGAGGTTGGGGCTTGTTTGTGTGGCTTTCATCTTCCAACAGCCTGGTACAGGTTTTGACCCCAACCACCTGGTTTATGTTGTTAAGTCACTCTGTCAGCTGCAGCAGTTTCAATCATTTTACAAGAGAAAGAATTGCCTATTTTAAATTTAAGAAAAATGATGGTAGCATAACATTGTGATAGTGACTATACTGAAATACATTAGCGGACCCTTCTGAACATACTAAATCTGGCAGGATTTAGTGTTCACTTTGATGTCTATCAGTGTGAAGACTGAGAGAAAAAGACCTCATCATGGTATGTTTAATCTTTGGATAGTTCTTTTTTTCAAGCACGGCTGGATTGACTACAAAAGAAGCAACATGATGTTTCCTAGTGCTGAAGAGTCCAAGTGTGTGATAACTGATAAAGTGGCAGTTGACAACTATAAGTTGATGCAGTGCTTAATGAAGACATGATGACCGGTTGGTGGGGGGGGGGGGGGGAGGTGGGGGTGATATTGAATGAAAGCAGAAGTCAGTCTTGTGACAGTCTGAGGGAAAGGGGCATGGCTAGACATTCATCAAGAGTAGATCTGTTTAAAAAAAATTTTTTTTTCAAAGTTCTCAGAAAAAATGGTAACATATTAGATAGAAATACAGGTATACATAGAATGGACAGCAATGTGATATGAAGCAAGCAGTCAAGGGATTAAAGTGAAGAGTTTCTGTGTGACCAGAAAGTTTCTATTATGTCCAGACAGCAGCAGCAGCTTGAGTTAATGACAGTAGAGTTTTGTTTTCATAACTTAACATCTGGCACTGGCAACAGTCTGTATGGTCTGCTGACCACACCAGATCCTAATTCAGTGCCACAGCATTGTCCAGGTCTCTTGAGGCTGTGGCTTGTGTGTATGTGCACACCTGTGGCTTGTCAGCTTCCAACTACCTGGTACACTGGTTTTGTCTTACCACAAAGGAACTTGTCCAGACTTAAGGCAATGTGCGGCACCCAACATTACTAATTTTAGGTCATTTTGGCTATTTTGAGATTTTTCCAATTTTACATTCTAGGACATGTATATATTCATATGACATAATTAGATTTTACAAATACATTGTCTTTATGCAATTAAAAAACGTTTTACTAACCTAACCCAACCGAGTTTGTGTTCTTTTATTCCGAAAAATGCGTGAAAATGCCGACATTTATGCCCTAGCAACATGCATTTCTAGTTCACAAAGTATGACGTATCATACACCAAACGAAACTAGATTGTCTCCCCTACAAGATTCCGAAGAGCTTCTACTACGAACACTCATTCACAACGAGTTATACGTCATTTCAGTCGATTAGCATATCGACGGCAACTTCCATATATAGAGAGCGATTCAAAAGTAAGCTGGCCGGTTAGTTGAATCGGGTCACGTGACGCAAAATGGCCGCTGTTTACATCGAGTTCGTACCTCCGCTTCAAGCAGAAAAATGACTCGTTTGAAGAAATAAACGCTTCAATTGGCTTATAAATGCAAGCCGAGTCGCGAAAAACACCTTGCATTTGCTCGACAGTGCAAAACATGGAAGGAAACGGACGAATTGTTGAGAATCAGTGCCGAGTCTGACTTAGTGCTACAGTGTTCTAAAAGTGAAATCTCATCGTCTGCTTCGCTGTCAAGATCGCTGCGTACTGAGAGTGTTTTGCTAAGCAAGAAAGCTTGTACTCTGCTCAAACATGAACCATATCAGGCCGTTTGTGAAAAAAGGTTCGAAAATGCCAGTTCTGAGCCAGCTGGTAACTGTAATGAGCAGAAACTGCTCCAAGTGTAAACTAACTTTTGGCTTCAGAACAGAGGAAAAGAAACCACATGGGTTAGTTGTTCTGTGTATTCAATGTGTGTTGTGTATCACCAGTAAGCAAGCTGTAGGGGGGATTTGGGGTGGGAAACAAGTTCACTGGTAGGCCTAGCTGTTTTATATTTGTGTGTGTGTGTGTGTGTGCAAATGCATGTGTGTGTGTGTGTGTGCAAATGCATGTGTGTGTGTGTGTGTGTGTGTGTGTGTGTGTGTGTGTGTGTGTGCACATGCATGAGTGTGTGTGTGTGTGTGTGTGTGTGTGTGTGAGACACAATTTTCTTTATTTATACCTGTAATTCTAATGAGGCAAAACATGAATATATTTTTGCATTTATGGACAGAAGTATAGGATAAAACTGCATGAATTGATTAATTAACAGTTTTCACAAAAGGATTCAGACTGAAATGAATATGGAGTGGAAATCAAGTTTATTGTTTGAACAAATTCATTATACTAGATCTAGATTACAGCATACTCTTCATGCAAGTATTCACAAACACACTAGCATATATATATATATATGTATATATGTATATATATTTATATATGTATATATATGTGTGTGTATATATGTGTGTGTGTGTATATATGTGTGTGTGTCTACATGCATACCTACACACACACACACACACACACACACACACACACACACACACACACACACACACACACACACACACACAGCTCCAAACATAAATTGTTATATCTAGATCAGTATATCTTGATTCAATTTATGAGCTCACATGGAGTTTGAAGCAGTCCTGTGGTGTGCACCATGGAATGCGACAAGGTGTGATATCTTCAGTGAGCTGACAACACCCCTGAACTATGAGAAGCAGCATATCTACTTCATGCCTGTTTATGAGAGAATGACAAAGATGCAGCTGCTTCAAAGATGTGGTGCTGGCAAGACTCAAAGAGTGCCTGAACAGCCTTGTGAAATTTGTTGTTCCATGGACAAGCTCACATCATGCTGGCGAGTTCTCTTTGCAGTCTGACAGCCATCCATGAGTTCAACTTAGGTCCTGCTTCTGCCCAAGACACTGCCAGTTGCTTTAGATTTGATATAAGTGTGCACATGAAGAGGCTGAGGGCATCCAGACAGCAGGGCAGGGAGAAGAACAGCCTCAGGTACCAGAGGGCCAGTGTGATCAAGAGGCGCGACACTCTGAGAGCTGCCAAACTGAAGGGGTAGAGGAGCTGATGGTGCTGGAAAGTGGCCCAGCCTAGCCTACAGGGGTGTTCTGATTCTGTATTCTTGTTTTTAAAGGGCTGGATATGTGAACTGAAGCTTTCCAACAAGGCTATGAGTAATATATGGTGGTCTGTACATGTTTGTATTCTTTTTCCTCTTTTTTCTCCACTTTGTGTTTTTTGCATCACATGCATTTTGTGATCAAAATTTCTCAAAAACTGTCTATCAGAAATTGATGAAACTTGGCACACTTACACATTATGGTCTTCTTGACAGTAATATAGAGAGACTTTTTTAATATTATGAGTATTTTTTCTGTTAAAAAGATCAGATTACATAATACCTTGTATAAAAAGTGTCCATTAAAAAAAAAAATTATAAAAAATAAACAGTGAATTTTTTCAAGAATGTCTCTCTATTTAACTGTAAATACACCTATTATGTACATTTGTGCCAAAAATCATGAATGTAGCACTTGAATTTATGGGTAAAAAATCATTCCTAAAAATCCAAGATGGCGGATGTTTATCTTGGTTTCCATGGAAACATGGCTCACTAACATAAAACAAGTAACATTTTTTAAGTTAGAAGTCATAGTACTATAAGTTAATATCAAAGACTAGGTTTTAATTCTTCATTTGTAAAAAGTAAAATTTAGTGCCTCACATTGCCTTAAAGCGAAAATTTAAAATTGATGTGCTCTATCTCATTGCCTTACATGTATCTAACATACTTTAAGCCATAACTGTTTCTAGTGAAGTACAAGACTAGTTTTGTTTTTAGTGAACTTTAGGGTCTATGAGTCGCTGGTTTTGAGCTTTGTTTCTTTTTTTCTCAAGTTATTATTCATATCTTTTCTTTTTTCTTTTTTTTTTTTATTCCCTCCAGCACCAAAGATGTCTCAAAATGATAAATGGAAAGTAGAAGTAACTCTAGTTTTTGCACTAGCAACAATCTGTGTGGTCTTGTGATCACAGCAGATCATAATGTAGTGTTATAGCAAGTCCAGGTCTCTTGAGGTTGTCACTCACCTAGTTGGCTTTCAACTTCCAACAACCTGGTACACAGCACACATGCACGCATGCACACCCACCCACCACCACCCACACACACACACACACACACACACACACACACACACACACACACACACACACACACTCACACACTCTCACACACACCACACACACTCACACACCTCACACACACACACACACACACACACACACACACACACACACACACACACACACACACACACACACACACACACACACACACACAGAACAGAAACTTAACTTAAGATACAAGGAAAATGGAGTATAATACCTCCTAGTGAGAATTGATCATGAACCGTGTTTACACAAGAGTACTTGGAGTTTAGAGCACATTTTTTTTTTGTTCTGGAGTTTAATCAAGTTCATATATTTGACAGAAAGCATGTGACTCCTGTATATCTTAACTAGAAATTAAAACACTTTTTCATAGATTTATGACAATAAAAACAGTACAGTACAACACAACACTCATTGAAAATGTAAAAAAAAAGAAAAAAAAGAAGAGAAATGCAGTTTGGTCCATGTCTTTTTGCAGCTGCTGCTTCCCCATCAGTCACAGCAGATGAGGGTCTGTTTGCCAAGTTCTGTGCCCCTGCAGGAAGCTGGGAGTGTGAGGTGTGCATGGTGAACAATGCAGCCGAGGTCACCCAGTGTCTCGCCTGTCAGGCCCCTAAACCAGGAACTGGTGCGTTTTCTGTGTGTGTGTAGTGTGTGTGTGTGTGTGTGTAGTGTGTGTGTGTGTGTATACTGTGTGTGTGTAGTGTGTGTGTGTGTAGTGTGTGTGTGTGTGTAGTGTGTGTGTGTGTGTATACTGTGTGTGTGTGTGTGTGTGTGGTGTGTGTGTGTGTGTGTGTGTGTGTGTGTGTGTGTGTAGTGTGTGTGTGTGTGTGTATACTGTGTGTGTGTAGTGTGTGTGTTGTGTGTAGTGTGTGTGTGTGTGTATACTGTGTGTGTGTGTGTGTGTGTGTGTTCCTCTCTCTCTTTCTCTGACTATTGTCTGTCTTTTTCTCTGGTTAGAACTGCCAATAACTAGCCCATAATTGCTGTCCATGCTTACGCCCTTTGATGTCTGTCTGTGTACAGGAACAACAGGGGCTGCCACATCAACAGTAACCAATGGCAAGCCTGGGTCTGTAGCCCTGGGATCTTCAGGTGGTCTGGTCTTTGGCTTCCCCTCATCCACCCCAGCTTCCACCTCGTCCCCATTCTTCCCTCAGCCCTCTGCCAGTGCAGGATCTTTTGGGGGTGTCCAGCTGGCTCTTTCCTCATCTAATGCTTCGGTTCACCTGCAGGATTTAAACCTCCAGCGGCGTCGGAAACTGTGGGGATTAAGTTTGGAACACCAGCCCCCGTTTCTTCATCCACAGGATTCAAATTCGGAAATTCCACTCCACAAAGCACAAACTCTTCAACTACTTCAGGTTTCACCTTTGGGAAACCAAGCACAGCCAGTTCCAACGCTGTCCCTGCCCCTGCTGGGTTTCAGTTTGGTGGCAAAGGCTTCAGTCATTCTTCAGGTGCCAAAGACTCCGGTCTGACAGGTGGTGTCAGCACACAATCAGGGCCTGTATCATCAAGTGGTTTTCAGTTTGGTGTCTCTGCAGTGAACTGTGTGTCAAATCAAAACATATCCTCTCCTAGTCTCGTCGGTGGCCATTCTGTTACAGCTTCAAACTCTTCTTCCGAATCGGACAGGACAGTGCCTGGAATCCCAAACCACTGTGAAAGAAAGAACTCAAATGCAGGCAACGCTGATGACCAACGGACCTCAGTGGAGGCTTGTGACAAGGGTAAAACAGTCCCCTGCACCAGCGTGTCTCCTCTGTTCAGTGCCAGTACAACGTGTCACAGTGTGTCTGCTTCCCCATCATCGTCTACAGGAACAGCAAATTCAGTGCTGCAGACCCCAGGGTGCTTTCAATCTAACAAGGCTGTAAACAGTGTAAAGTCATCTGATGTATGTGTCTTTGGCTCTGCGGGTGTGTCCCCCAAAGTGACCTTAAATGGAAGTGATTCTAGTCTTAGACAGACTTCAGGCCTGGGAACATCTGCAGCTCACAGTGGCGGCTTCAGCTTTGGAGGAGCAAACAAGTCTGAGAAGACGCCATCAAGTCAGAATGGACCTGCCTTTAGTGCTTCAGGTTTTGCAGGGAGCAAAGGGTTTGTGTTTGGTTCCCCCAGTGTGTTGAACAGTTCACCCAGTGCATCAGGTGCAATAGCCAAGCCCAGCCTGGGAGCAGGAGGAGGTGAGGGCTCCCCTTCCTCTGCCAAGTCGGCCATCAATGGAGAAGCGGGCGCTGTGGAGAAGTGTGCCTTTGGTGGATCCTCTGCACCGGTGGCTCCTGCTACTGGGGGATTCTCTAACGCCTCTCTGTTTCTGCAGTCAACAACCACTGATGGACTGAAGTCATTCACTGGAGGCAAGCAGCCGTCGTTGTTACTTGCTGAAGAGAAAGAGCACGTTGACAATGGTGTGTATCATTTGTTTTTTAGTCCCTTGTCTTTTCAGTGATGTGAAAATTGCTTATCAAAGTTGACAAAATGAAAAGTAAATTTTTAGGAAGAATCCTTCAACGCAAGAATTACTAACCCCCACCCCCCACCCCCTTCTCTCTCTAAGTTCTTGTAATTTTGTAATTCTTTGATTTTTTTAAAGATTATGTCATCTTTCTTTGAATTAAAACATCTTCTCTGCCCAGATTGAGAGTCTTTCTAAATTGCACACAGTATTTTATACTGAGCTTGGCATACAGCTAACTTTAATTACTTTAGACTTTTTGAGGAGAGGCAAAACTGTAATTTGTTGTGAAGTTTTAGTTTTTAAGGTTTTATAGACAAAAAGATGGGATTGAATATTTAAGAATGAACTGTTTTGCTCTTCAGGGACTCATGCTGTGGATGGTGCTATGCCTTTCAAATTTGCCAGCCCTGCACCTGCCACTGGCTTCAAGTTTGGACAGACATCAGGTAAAAAACCATCAACAAAACCTTGATGATTTGGTTTTTTGTACACAGTGTGTGTGTGTGTGTGTGTGTGTGTGTGTGTGTGTGTGTATGCTCTCCCCTCCTTTGTGGTGCAGTACTATTACTGTTTTTTCCTACATTCCAGTCTTGTAGTCACCCTGTCCTTAGCATGCTCTGTCTCAGCCTCAGACCTATCAGCTCATGGGAAGCTGTCAGTGTTAGTTTACTGAGAGGCCCATCAGCCAGAAGAGCCCTGCTTTGCTACAGGGTGACATGAATAGTAAACATTCAGTGGAGCTCAAACTTGTCCAGTATACGCAGTCCTGACCCATTCTGAAGCCCTCAGTATCTTCAAGTACGGAAATCCTGTGTGTTGCAGAGAAACCCGAGTCGTCTTCAATAAGCCAAGCCTCAGGCAAGCAGAGTGGGTTTGGGTTCAGTGCCCCAACAAACGCGGCCAGCAGCAAGGAAGTGCTGACCTCCCAGGCCTCGCTGTTTGGAACAGGGTCGGGGACCACCAGCACAGGGCAGTTCTCCTTCAGTGTGGGGGCCGGCTCACAGAGCAACGCTGCTGCTGCTGCCCCTCTGACCTCTGACACCTCTGCTGCCCCTGTCAAGGGTAAGGGTACTGGGGGGGGGCTGGACTCGGGCTGGAAGGGAATGGTAGAATAGTTTGGTTGGTGAAATGTATTGATTACATCTTTGTCCTTATTTTGGTGTGAGTATGTATTGATTAATATCTCTTTTTCCTTTTTTTGGTATGAGTTTAATAAACAAGAGATTTTTTACGTTTGCTTTGTAGTATAATGCAAGTAACATTTGTGCAATAGTTTTCCTCTGAACAGCTGAAAAAGAAATAGCTGGTGTGTGTGTGTTAGTATTCACAGTTTGCTGAAGACATTGTGACCTTTTTTTCAGGTTTCAGTTTCTCAAGTGCAGCTCCGTCATCATTCAAGTTTGGTTCAGGAAAGTCCTCAAACACTTCAACGCCGGGCTTCCAGTTTGCCTCTCCTGTAAGTTGCTTAGGATAAGCCTCAAGTTTTTCTCTTTAAAAAAGTGTCATTTTAAGGAGGGAAAATGTTCAGAAATTCAATTACAGAATGTGCTGGTATTGAGTGCACACTACTGAAAAGGGCTGTGTTATTCTTATGGGGAGGTTAGAGCTCTCAGATCATGATCTGACAATCACTGAGGGCTCCTGTTCAGTCGTTCCAGAGGTGACCCTTTGAGGGGATTTGCCCCAGAAGCTAATGGTGGATCTGACGTGGTTACCCTTCGATTCTTTGAATAGGACTTAAAACCAAGATCCCATGTGTGTACACACCTTGTACACTCATTCAGAACTTATTCATGTTTTGTTGAAGAAGTAGCTTGATTTCTGGTTGCAAACTCTTCATCGTTGCCTGAATAGTCTACTAGACTACAGGATAGATAGGTGAAGAAACCCAGATGATGTGACAATACAAACATACTTATTATTTATTTATTTATTATTTTACTATTTATTTTATATCGAGGATAATGGAATATAAGGTATGTTGGGGTGGAATAGCCTGGTGGGTAGAGCGTTTAGCTTTTGATATGACCCATCATCATCATCATCATCATCATCATCATCTTCATCATCTGTAATGAGTCAGAATTAACTTTAGGTTTGTGTTGTGTATGTTGCAGTCAGCAGACACTACCTCTACTCAAAGCCCCAGCAGTGGGTTCACCTTTGGCAAGCCAGCGCTGTCGGCTAAAAGTTCTGATGCTGCTGCCCCTGCTGCTGCTGCTGCCAGCTTTGCACCTGCACCTTCACCTGCACAAAACAGCTTTAGTATGGGGTGAGTTTGAAAACTAGCTGACAAAGAAAAGGTTTAGTTGGAGGCTTTCTTTATTATTACCTGGGGGTTTATGTGGCTGGTTGTTTTGTTTGGGGTTTTTTCGGTGGGAGACTGCAGTATTAGCTATATCATGCTCTCAAAACTGATGCAACTTTCACGTTTTTTGGCCATATTCGCACAAATTTCACACACACCCATGTTAGAAAAGGATTTCATTTGTAATGAAATCAGTCAACTTCAACAAAGTGAGTGACAAATGCAAAGGTGACACATCACTTGACCAAATACGAGCATAATCGTAGAAGAGATTTTAAACAGATTTTTGCATGTCGCAGTCCACCTAAAAGGCCTGGGTTGGTTTCTTTTTTTTTTTTTTTTGATTAGGGCCTTGACTATGTTGGCCTGGTGGTTAGGACACTTGACCCAAGGATCATGGGTTAGGGTCAGGTGTGCAGAACTCTCACTGTTGGTTTAACTTAACACAAGCCCTAGTCCTAGCCTAAGAGGAGCACAATAATTAGGAATCACAAAAGTTCCAACATGAAATGTTTACATGTATGAATTAATATTTGGGTTCATGGACAGAATATGTCTGTACACTCTATTCTGTCTCTGTCTGTCTCTGTCTGTCTCTCTGTCTCTGTCTCTGTCTCTGTCTCTCTCTCTCTGTCTCTGTCTCTGTCTCTGTCTCTCTCTCTCTCTCTCTGTGCAGCAGTTAAAGTGTTGATAATTGTTTGATGTTGAATTATTTTACAGGGTCGTAACATCTCATTGTCGTGGTTATATCTGAAATGCATGGTGCCTTGTGTTACAGGACTGGAGATGGTCCCAGAAAACTGAAGCGAGCTGTGAGACGAGTTCCCAAAAACTGAGAACTAGCGCCAGACGTTTATGATTGTAAATAAGTTGATAATTTTATGATCTGACGTTTTCCTGCCCTGAAGTTGAAAGCAAAGAGTTGTTTTATTCCGATTCGATGATCATGGATCCTGCTTTAGGGCATACTTTGATGACTGTTGTTCATATCGTTGATCAAAAATCATGTGTGAAGTGATTTTATGTTCTTTGGCGAGAGAAAGTCCTCTTTATGTTGTTGCCATCAGCTTTTGGATTAAATCTTGAGTGTAAGAATCGTTTATTGCCAGGTGACAGAATAAGCTTAGTGTTGTGTAGTGTATGTGTGTATGTGTGTGCATACATATGTCTGTGTGAGAGATGGGGAGAATGGGGTTTGTTTCTTTGTGTGTGTGTGTGTGTGTGTGTGTGTGTGTGTGTGTGTTGTGTGTGTGTGTGTGTGTACCCACATTGTAAAAGACCAGGATAAGCAGACGAAAACAGCTATAGTAGTA
>CM060323.1:42658204-42673204 GCA_030674155.1 Stramonita haemastoma
GTATGTGCGTTTAGGAGGGGAGTGTGTGTGTGTATGTGTGTGTGTGCGTGTGTGCGCGCGCGCGCGTGCACGCGCATATGAATATCTTTGCACGTCGTTAGTCCTCCCTGCTATCAACCAGAGACCCAAGAGATGCAGGCAGACATCTGCGATGGTGGTCAAGTAATTCACGCAAATTTCTCCAATCTGCATCCCTGGATGCTTGTCTCCATTAAAGCTGACACTGTATACTCCCAGCCTTGTCGTTCATCCTATAACACTCTCCTGTTTGTACACTGGGGGGACAGGATAGCCTAAGTGGTCAGAACATTGCGGTCAGAGCATTGCGCTGGGAATTTGACCACCCGGGTTCGATTCCCCCCTCAAGGGGATTTTCCCCTGGAGTTAACATTAGTGCTGACTGCACTCTCCCCAAAAGTCCTTGGATGAGACTATAAACTGAGGAGGCCCCGTGTGCGAAAGCACGCAGAACATCTTGCGCACACGTGAAATGGGTGGCACTGCTCTTGTGGTGGCGTGCTCTCCCCGGGGAGAGCAGCCCGAATTTCACGCAGATAAATCTGCCTTGACTTAAAAGTGGTATGAAAATGGAAAAAAAAAACCAACTGTCCCGCGTTTCGGAAGAGTAGGTCACTGTGTGGCGCAGGTGGGAACGGATGATAAAATTCACAAAACTGCAGGAACACAGGAAGTCGATGTAAAAAAACACACCCAAAAACCACACACACATGAGTGTTTATTTCATTATCCTCGAAATATAACAATTTTTTTAAAAAGCCCACCAACTCCAGTGTCTCTGATAGGCTCAAACCCAACCGCCCATTGCAAAAATTCAGCGCTCTAGCCATTGTACTGCCATAAAGGTTACAGGGATATCAACGTTTCTTTTTCTGAGCTTTTCTTTATTCATTTTCTTTATCTATTTTATCTATTTATTCTTTCATACCGAGGATAATGGAATAAGCACTCATGTGCTTTTTTTTTTTTTTACACCTAGTCCCCGTGTGTATGCAGTTTTGTTAATCTTGCCATTTGTTCCCACTTCTTGGCACTCTTAGCCAAAAGGAGAGGTTCCCATTAGAGCCAAAAAAAACCCCAGCAACAACAACAAGAAAAAACAAACCCAAACAACAACAAACTAACAAAATAACAACAAACTAATACATTAAATACCAACAATAACAACAAAAACGTCGCTTTCAAAATTAATGTGATTATATAGTTTGACAAAAGCATGAATGGTTGGCTGTTCTATTTTCTGAATCTAAGGAAGTTCACGGCAACCTTTCCCAGTTGTTTTTTTCCGTATTTCAAATAAGATTAACAGCATTGTCTGCGAGAGACAAATTGGTTTGATTTCTTGTGTTGGCAGGAATTTTCCACATTCTCAACTTTTAAGAGGGGAGGGGGGGGGGGTTGAGATGAATTTTCTCTGAAGTCATAAACACAAGCCATTCAGAGAAGATAATAGATAGATAGATAGATAGATAGATAGAAGATAGAAGATAGATAGATAGATAGATAGATAGATAGATAAATAGACAGACAGACAGACAGACAGACAGAAGACAGACAGACAGACGGGATACTGGGATAACTTATTCATTATAGAGTCATTAATCTTTTGAAAGATTTTAAAAAGCGAAATACAATACTGATTTGTGGAGAAAGGTAGTATCAAATCAGAGAGAAGATGAGAGGAGAGAGAGAGGCAGACAGAAAAATAATATAGATGAACAGGTCGACAGACAAACAGAAAACTAGAGACAGAAACAGAAAGAAAGCAGAGATAGAAGAGATCAGAAACGTCACCAAAAGCAGCATGCAAATTTACTGCCAAACCCAGCTTCTTCTTCCACGCTTTTTTGTGTGCTTCTTTTCTTTCGTTTTGATTTTCTTGTTTTTTCTTTATCTTTTTTCACTTGGGACTGAACTGTGAGCATTTCGTTTTCCGCGTGAAAAGTGTTCATGTGGTGGACCTGGGGTGCAGGGAGTTTGCAAGGTGTCATTTCACACAGCCCCTAGCTGCAGTGCAGACCACTGGCACTGGCTGGGGAGGGAGAAAAAAGAAAGACCTGTGAAGACTTGACTTTCAACATACTGGCGGTGAAGACTGAAGAAGCGGTAAGTGTCAGAATTTGTTTTTTATCACTGTCATTAAGGAGTTTATAACTTTATTGTAATTAGAAGTAACAGTTAGACCAGTGGATTTAAGCCAGAGTTTTTGTGTGGTTTTTTTTTTGAACGAGATTTGGGTCTAGATATATTCTTGGATCAGCAAAAGTCCAATTTATTGAAAACTTGAGTGGTACCTCACTAGGCCTGACAACACTTCAAGTTTTGCTGTTGGTCAAACATTGAATAAGTAAATCGTTTTTTTCCTTACATTGACAGTCTCCTCTTTTTCGAAGACTTCGTAAACTACTCAAAATCAAAATTTTTCGGTTTATTTATTTATTTTTTTTTATTGCTATCTAGCTGATTTTTTTTAAACACTTGGTGCAGATTTGAGTGCTGGGATAAGGATTGCGAAGTTGGTTACTCATCCAGTCCCCGTGTGCATGCTGGTTTATAAATTTGTTCTCTCTTGTGTGCAATGGCCTATTACTAAGGTGGAATAGGTTTTAACGTCAGCGCAAGGTTTTGCGTGCGCTGGCACACGGGACCTCAGATTGTTTCCCCCAAAGAACTTTTGGGATAAGCACAGTATGTGGGTTCCACAGCTTTATATGCCCAAATGGCATTTTAGACTTTTTTTTGGTAGTCTGCTTTAAAGCGTTATTCTTTACTTTTGTGTAATTTGGTGATAAATCAAGCTATGCCTGGCGACCTCAGCACAGCCTGGTTTTATAGGCCTAAAGGAATGAATTTAATCATTAAACTTTTTTTTCATTTTAGTTTTCAAATTGACGGTGTGGGATACTCGAGGGAATAAGGTCGTGCTGATTTAAAACTTGAAGTATATATTACTACGAGAGCCACAAACTAAATGAATTGACAGCCCTGATATGGCTGTCGCAGTCAGTGGGGCTTTAAACAACATAAATGAAACGAAATCTAGAAATCAGTGCCAGAAAATTGATGACGCATATTTTTTGTTTCAGGCCGGCCAAATCCAGCAGACACAAAGCCACCACCCTGATGACGCCCATAGCAGAAAACATTGACCCAAACCTGCCATCCCCATCCTGTTAATGCCCATAGCAGAAAACATCGACCCAAACCCGCCATCCTGATAATGCCCATAGCAGAAAACATCGACCCAAAGCTATCATCCTGTTAACACCTATAGCAGAAAACATCGACCCAAACCTGCCATCCTGATAACGCCCATAGCAGAAAACATCGATCCAAACCTGCCATCCTGATTACACGCCCATAGCAGAAAACATCGACCCAAAAGCTACATCCTGATGACGCCCATAGCAGAAACGACATGCGCAATCCCCGGCAGATCGAGCTGACATCCTTGTTCTTCCGTCCTCTTCGCAAGATGAACTGGTAAGAGAATTTTCTATCAATTCAAGAGCATGACATCTTCTAAACCACGCGTTAGTTTTAAACTTTAGCTCATCTATAGGTCCGAGGTTTGCCGAGGTTGAAATTTTGTGTGTATGCCACAGTTATTTATCCACCATAATTGTAGCGGTATTCTGACTTAATGGATAATAATTATCTAAACACGATACCAGAGTACATGCGTTGGGTTTTAATTTGTATATTCTGTACGTAGGTATACCGGGAGGGGGGTGGGGGCTAGCCAGTATAACATTTTGAATTGCATCCTACTTTGGGGAAATTGCGCTGGGATTTCCATCTGTTCTATTCTTTATTGTGTCTACCTTGTTCCGTTTTTGTTTTACCTGTCACTTCCGTTTTCTGCCTCTTGGTTTATTTCTCCTGCACACACACACACGCACACGCACACATACACGCGCGCGCGCGCGCCACGCACGCGCACACACGCTCGCCACGACGCGCACACGCACACACGCACGCGTGCGCGCGCACAAGCGCATGCGCGTGCGCATACACTACTGTATCTCCCTACATGTCTGTCTGTCTGTCTCCTCTCTGTCTTGTCTGTCTGTCTGTCTGTCTCTCTCTGTCTCTCTGTCTCTCTGTCTCTCTGTCTCTCTGTCTGTCTCTCTCTGTCTGTCTCTTGTCTGTCTCTCTCTGTCTGTCTGTCTGTCTGTCTGTTCTCTCTCTCTCTCTCTTCTCTCTCTCTCTCTCTCTCTCTCTCTCTCTCTCTCTCTCTCTCTCTCTCTTCTCTCTCTCAACCAGGACGTATAGTCTAGTGGTCAGAACATTGCGCTCGCAATTTGACGACCCGGGTTCGATTCCCGGTCGAGGGGATTTTCTCCTGAAGTTGACATCAGTGCCGATTCCATTCTCCCCAAAAGTCCTTCGGATAAGACTTTAAACCGATACCTCGTGTGCGAACGCACGCAGAAAATCTTACGCACAGTTAAATCCTGTTCCGCTTTTCGTAAGAGAAGGTCATTGTGTGCCGGTGTGAACAGATAAGATTGACAAAAAGTGCATACACACGGAGACAGGATGTAAAAAAGCACACGAGTGCTTATTCCATTATCCTCGATATAAAAGAATAAATAAATGAACCTCTGTTAAGTTAACAATTCACTCGTTGGTAGATGAAGATACATACACATTCACGCGCGCTAGCCACCGACCGCGCGCGCGCGCGCACACACACACACACACACGCACGCGCGCGCGCGATACACTACGGTCTCTCCCTACCTGTCTGTCCCCCTCTGTCTGTCTGTGTCGTCTGCTCCTCTGTCTCTCTTCTCTCTCTCTCTCTCTCTCTCTCTCTCTCTCTCTCTCTCTCTCTCCTCCTCTCTCTCCTCTCTCTCCTCTCCTCTCTCTCTCTCTCTCTCTCTCTCTCTCTCTCCCTCCCTCCCCCCTCCGCGTGCACGCGCGCATAATTATGTTCTCTCACGACAGCATACGTTATGGGATGCCTTTCCGTTACACATCAGATGCATTCACAAATGTCATAAACCCTAAACACGCTCACACACGCACACGCACGCACGCGCTTACATACACACACACACACACACACACACACACACACACACACACACACAACCACACACACACACACACACACACACACACACACACCCGCATGCGCATACAGACTATTTACTGACAGCTGTGTTCGTGGTCTAGTCACCAGATCTTCACCGGTGATAGTGATCCTTCTCACCAGAGATCATGGAGACGCCATCGCCACGATGTTGGAGCACATGACCCTGAACTTGTCCAAGATCCCCATGACTAAAGTAGACAGATGTCAGATCTATGGGAGGGAAGGGTTTAGAATAGGAGAAAGGAGAAAGTGCTACATCAAATCCCTTAAGGGCAGACTAGTGCACAGCCTGGTTCCGTTGCCCAGGGATCTAGAACACAGATCTCACCCGTCTTTATCTTCCGCTGGGTTGAGCAGCAAAAGGAGTTTGGGGGCTTAATTATCAGAGTGGCGTCTACATGACCTCCCATCTCTGCAACACTTCAGAGAGCAAAGGCGATGAGAGCACGAGGGGCTGTGGTCCTTGTGGACATCTGCTAGTCGACATAGATTCGACAGTGGAAAGAGGTAAGGTTGCAGAGGATCCGAACATGCAACTCCTGTCTTGCACACTTTCCTGGCGTGTACAGAGTATGATCTGTCAACGTGTGTGTGCTCAATGTCCACAAAAGTCACCCAGTCCTCCTTAGTTTGAGCTCGAATCAAACTTTGTCCCGGAAGTTCTCTGCAAAGCTCACTGACCACAGGGTTGAGTACTCCCGTCAGTATCCGATCAACCTTTTCCGCAGTGGTCACAAAGGGAGCGCACCGAGAGTGGCGTGGAACAAAAGATGTGGGTGTCCTAAAACGGCACAGCCTGCCTACCCTCGCATACCGTGCTCACGAGGGGAAGGGACACCTCACGCCCCCAAACATTTTCTTAAAGCACTTCCCAGACCTTCTGGGTCACTCCATTCTTGCTCTGAATCCTCAGAAGTCTGGCATAGGTGTCGACAGTTGTCATGGGGATCGAATCACAGTTCTGGGCGTGTGTCTTTCATCGTGGCAGCAGAAAGTATCCCGACAATCGTGGTGGCTGCAGAAAGTATCCAGAAAATCGCCAAGAACTCACAAGCGTAAGTATTTTTTCGTTCCTTGGATAGAGCTCCGAGGTAAACCAGTTATGGGATTTTGTGTAGGCAAACCCTTTGCGATCCCTTTAGCTGCATCTCGACTTCGGGGATGTCTAAAGACAGCATTATGCATGCGTTCTTTTTCGTTTGATGATTTGCCTACAAAGTGAAAAGTCCGGATTCGATCCCCGTTCTGCGGGAATTTTTTTTCCAGAGAAAAATGATTTACTTTAAATAGATACTGAAATTTGTTCGAACATGCAAATCGTCCTGATTGCTCAAGTTGCTTGTTGATGCTGTTTCAGGAGTTCGGGCGCCAGACCAAAATACCAAGCATCCCAGGGGTCTGGAAGCAGTTCCAGACTGCAGGTAAGGGTCAACAAGGACAACACCTCCAGCCCCAGGTTTGGGCTGCCAACACCCCATCGCCCGTTCCAGAGATGTTCCCTCTAGAGTCGCCATCAGTGCCGACTCCACTCCCCGAAAAATCCTTTAAATGAGACTATAACCAAAGCCCCCACCCCCTGCACAAACGCACGTTACGAAAGCGTAAGCCATTGTGTTCCGGTGGGACAGAATGACACTTGAAGAAAAAATGCATGCACACAGGTGTCGTGTTTAGACATCATCCCCGAAGTCAGAATGTGGCTACCTTAATGGTGACCAAAAAGTCGCATTCACAAAATTTCACCATTGGAGAACTTAAGAGCTCGAACCCAGGAACGCAAGAACAAAAAATCACCTGATGATATCTTTAATTTTTTTTTTAATGAATCGACCAACCGCTAGCCGCAATTCTTCGAGTGTCACAGACATGGTGACACTGCTTGAATGGCCGACATTCAGCCACGACGTCGCTGCGCCAGGCTTGCAATGCTCCACAAGATCCTCAACCATCAAGCTTGTGTGTCCTGCCCCCCCCCCCCCCCCCCCATCATGAAGCAAGCTGGTGTGTCCTGTGCCCCCCCCCCCCCTCATGAAGCAAGATGTGTGCCCTGCCCCCCCCCCCCTCATGAAGCAAGCTTGTGTCCTGTCCCCCCCCCCCCCCCTCATGAAGCAAGCTTGTGTGTCCTCCCCCCCCCACCCCCTCATGAAGCAAGCTGTGCTGTCCTGCCCCCCCCCCTCATGAACGCAAAGCTGGTGTGTCCTGTCCCCCCCCACCCCCTCAGAAGCAAGCTTTGCCTGTCCCCACACCGCCCCCTCATCAAGCTGAAGTCCGCCCCCCCACCGACCCTCATGAGCAAGTGGGGTCCCTCCCCCCGAACAAGTGTGTTCCTGCCCCCCCCCCCCTCATGAACAGCCCTTCCCCCCCCCCCCGCTCACCCCATGAAGCAAGCTGCTGGTCCTCAGTACCTCCCACCCCCCTCTATGCCAGCTAGCTGGGGCAGCGTGGTCCCCCCCTCCGCAGAGCAGTAGTGTTGCTCCCACTTCCCCCCCCCCCCCACCTCCCCTCCCACCCTCAACCCGCCAAGCTGGTGTGTCCTTCCCCCCCCCCCCCCCCATCATGAAGCAAGCTGGTGTGTCCTGTCCCCCCCCCTCATGAAGCAAGCTGTGTGTCCTGTCCCCCCCCCCCTCATGAAGCAAGCTGGTGTGTCCTGTCCCCCCCCCCTCAAAACAACTTGTGTCTGACCGGCCTCATGAATCGGCCTCAAAGCGTCGCGTCGGTGTAGAAACAGGATCTGCAGCTTCACAGAATCCCCTGCCGCACCGACTACAGGAAGTATACCTTCTTCCGAGAACAGTCGCGACTGGAACTCCTCCCTCCAGCTGAAGTTGCGAGCCCCCCCCCCCTCCGTGATGCTTCTGCTTGAGGCAGGAGGGCCCTCCGACAAGGTATATCACCTCCGCCCCCCCGACAAGGTAGTATCACCTCCGCCCCTCCGACAAGTAGTATCACCTCCGCCCCTCCTGACAAGTAGTATCACCTCCGCCCCCGACAAGGTAGTATCACTCCGCCCCTCCCGACAAGGTATACACCTCCGCCCCTCCCGACAAGTAGTATCACCTCCGCCACATCCCTTCCCCCCCCGCTTCCCCCCCCCCACCCCGCTTTCCCCTTTTTAAGCGCAACTAAATTTTTTTTTAAAGTGTCGGGTCACACCCTGCCCACCAGTCCAGGTGGTGTGGGGCACTCTAACCGCCAGCTTGCTGGTGGACAAGCGCACGTGGTAGCCTGAAAGTGACAGTATGTTAAAGGCTGGACCACTTTCCAACTCGCACCCCCCCCACCCCCCACCCCGGACTGGATGACTATGAAGATGAAATTGTATTAGGTACAAACATTGTACTTCGCCAAAAATGTTATAATGGTCAAACTGCTGACCGCTGAACATTAATGGAAGAAGAAGAAATAGTTGTAGAACTTTTCTACTATTATAACCTGTTGGACTGGTAATTTTTTTCACCCCCAGAAATCGAATGAAATAATATGTTTTTAAGAGTTTTCTGCCCCTCGATAATCACTATCAATGCTCTGTGTTTTTGTTGTTGTTTTTTTTACATGAAACAAATTGTTCCCCTTTATTGGAAAATAGGTTCATGTGTTCCATAACCTATGCAGCCCTTGGGCAGCAGAAGTGTCAGACCTCCAAATTTATTTTAAAAAAGCAGACAAGCAATGCAAGTAGCATTCCTTTTGGCTGGAGTAGAAATGTGTACTAAAAATCCTAAGGGTCGCGGAATGGTTAAGACGTTTGCTTCAAAGAAGTAACCATGAGGTTGCGGTTCTATTCCCAGCCTAGCTTTTTCTTCCCATTTCGACGAAAAAAATCTGAATGTCAGTCCTTCAGATGAGACTGTAAACTGAGGCCCCGTGTGCAAACACGTAGAAACATCTTGCAGACACGTTAAAAACCGTTCTGCTGTTTCGGTAAAGTAGGCCATATCGCGCCGGTAGGAGTGGATAACACCTCTCCCAACAGTACACAGTTGGTGGCCGCGCGCGCGCGCGCGTGTTGTCTTGTCTTGTTGTTGTCGTAGTTTGTCTGTCTGTCGTATGTTTGTTGTGATGTCTGTCTTCGTGTCTTTCTTGTCTGTGTATGTCTTGTCTTGTCTGTAATGTTGTCTGTCTGTCTTTGTCGTGTATAAAGGTAGTTATGTGGAGGAGACATCGGGTTGAAGGAGAGGCAAGGAAAGGAAAAGGGTGTATAGGAGGGTATGGATGCATATTTAAAGCAGTGGGGATAGAAAAATCTGACCGATAGAATTTTTTTGACATGGTCTATTTTGGTCTCGTTTTTTTTTTAAAGGTGCAACTTAAAAAATAAAAGTCTCGGGTTTGAAATCAATTTGACCGGATCGCTTACACAGAATCTCGCCATTAGTAAACTCGGAACTCTAGCCAAGGAATAAACCAAAAATTGACAGTAAAATCATTGTTCCTAGGACTCAAATTCTGATTTAAAGCCCATAATGATGCTGTGAGCTACGTACTATTGTGTCTGCAGCTACTATTTGTCTATGTGCCTATTGTGTCCACTTTTCTAACATTCAGACCGACCATCTGACAGACAACCCTTACCCGTTATTAATTCTTTAACACTAACCTTTACACTAACCTCAACTTTAACCATGACCCCCCCCCCCCCCAATGTGGACACAAAAGGCAGGTAGATATATGGTATGCTGACGACACTTTTCTTCGTTCGCTGGTTTTGGCTAGAATGCAAAGTACGTGGTCTTTTCCCACGCTACTCCTCTGCAGGAGGTCTATGCCTTGCTGGCATCAGCCGACACATTCCCACTACAGTGCAGTTCATTAAGAAGTTTTCAAACGAGGAAAGATATGCAAGAAAAGCACGAGAACAGACTGGGTCGTAGGAAATAAGCAAGAGAAGACAGAGCCGAAGGGAAAGTCGGTGAAGGATGGAAAAGAGGATTTTTTTTAGGAGCATTTCCAGAAAGTGGGGAAGCTCTTTATACTGAAAGAGCCCCGGCATATTCGGGTAGGGGAGGGGAGGGAATATGTTAATTTTTCTGATTTATATAATTGTATAATGTATAATTTTTTCAGGGTCAGTGGGAGGAGGGATGCTAGAGTTTTAGCAAAAAGGCTAAGAGGGAGGTGGGGGTGGGGTGGGGGTGCGGTAAAGTGGTTTTGTACATAGGGGTGAGAAGTGTATTTTAGAAAAAAAAATATTTAAAAAGAAAAGTATAGGGTGCCAGTTATAGAATGCCCAACTATTTGGCAAGGGCGTGCATTCTTTTTTTAAAGATTGAAAACGGAATGGGGGGCACTGATGTTATAAGGAATTATTGAATAATCATTGGAGCATTGCACAGTGAGACTGCACTGCAGAAAATGTTAGTGAAGAGTAGAGAGTATGTTCGTTTGTTTTCGTGTCTGTTTTTGCGCGCGCGCACGCGTTTATGTGTGTGTTGGGGTCAAGGTGTTAAATAGAAAAAAGGCCCTTTCCCAAATAACTATGAATATATTATCCGTGCGTGTAGCGGAGTTTTAAAGAATTTGTTAAATTGCTGGATTTGCCGCTGTAAAAATGAAACAAAAACATTAAGAATAAAAAAAATCCCTCGCCATAAATTTGGAAAGGTGGTGAAGGAAGTAGTGAAATGTCGGAATTGAAATAGTTTTTTTTTTTTTTCAAAAATATTAGTGTACATCTTAGATCAGTGGTCAGAGAAATTGTAAAATTGAGGACCCGCCCTCTTTAGGGTCAGGGAAGGTAAATCGGCCCGGGAGGAGATGGGCGCGCTCTCAATATGTTGGCCCCTAGAGAAGCTGAGGTTTCTGATAACTCTCTCCCCAACGACCGCAGAGGCTATGGGACACCTTTGACCTTTTTGTGAAAAAGAATGGCATTGTGCCGTTTATCTTTTTTTTACTGGATAAGGTTCAAGAAAAATGTCAATCTCTAATATGTGTAAGATAGCCGGCAACTTGTATTACTATGTCCTGTAACCTTATTTCCTTACCTTTTGTTTTGCCATAGGTCAGGGACATGTCCATTACCCAGGTCATACATGTAGCACTCCCAGCCCATCAGTAGACTACTCCATCTGCATCTCTCCCAGCAGTTTTTTTTTTAATTCCCATTTTTAAGTCAAATAAACTTAATCTCCATCACAGTCCTTATCATTTTTTTTTAAAAATGATTCTTTACAAAATAAAAATTGAGCAACAGGTTGGAGATCTCACATCGTAACAAAACAAAACAAAAAATAACGGAAAGATAAATCGATAAAAAACAAAAAAAGAATGAAAGAAATAACTGAAGACAAAGGGGATTGGAGCCCACCCCCCCACCCCCCCCCACCCCCTAGATTTTTTTTATTTGCAAGACTGGAGTGAAAGAAGACTTTAATTTGATAAGTGCTCATTGCTGCGTACTTTCTGGTCTGCTTTCCGGCTTTGGTTCAACCTTTGTATTGTACTATCTGTTATATAATTGTCTGCTTTTCTGAAAGCATGAAGTTCCACCTGAATGTCTTTGATAAAATTTCAATATAGCAAATGTTGTGAAATACAGTATTCTTGCAATAATACAATGTGATACAATTTTTGATGGGCTTTATATATTTTTTTTAATCGGCCTGTCTTCCTTTTACTTTCATAGTCTCGCGATACTTGGTTGTGTAAAACTAGAAAATGGTTTAGCATATGTGATTTGTTTAATTAATGGGTGATGGTAAACTGTTTACAAGCAGTTGTACGAAACAGTTGGCTCGAGTCGAGTCAAAATTATTTTGATTGTGGTGTGTGTGTGTGTGTGTGTGTGTGTGTGTGTGTGTGTGTGTGTGTGTGTGTGTGTGTGTGTGTGTGTCTGTGTGTGTCTGTGTGTGTGTGTGTGTGTGTGTTGTGTGTGTGTCTGTGTGTCTGTGTGTGTCTTGTGTCTGTGTCTGTGTGTGTGCTTTAAAGCAATTTGGCAAAGATAAACGTGCATTTTAGCACAGGCATTGTTTTTCATTTATTTTTTTTATATCGAGGATAATGGAATAAGCACTCGTGTGCTTTTTTACATCCAGTCCCAGTGTGTATGCAGTTTTTGTATGGAATTTTGACAGTTTTGTATGGTGTCTGTATCTATTCTAAAGTTCAGTTAATGCCCTCCGCTTTGTTTGCTGCCCCTTCCCCTTTATATTTTATGTATCCTTCCAGGCTCAACAGTAGAGTTGTAGAGTATTACTAGAGAATATTTTTCACTTGAGGCTCGAGTTTTTAAGTGCATTAAAAAAAACTGTATTCAACATGAAGCTGTTTAAAAAAAAAAATTTTACTCCCATAAAAACGTGAACTGAAACCCCCATTAATTTGTCAGTAGCATGTTAGACGTTTTGCTTTTGGGGCTGTAAGTTTTATCAGTGATTTCCTTGCTTTGTTAGTACACTTCGTTAAAAACTGTTTTATTTTGCTTCTAACCCAGTTAAGCTTTTCTAGAATCCCAACTTAAATGTACGAACGTGTACATTTTTTGTAATTTTTATTAAAAAAAACCAAAAACATTTTGATCACCTACAATTATTTGTGATTAAGATAATGCATGTTCCTTTAGAGGACCAATAAAAAGTTTTGTTGCTAGTGTCGCTTCCATTTTTACTGTCATAACAGCTCTGTATAGAATGGATAAAATGTATAGATTAAAATGTTTAAACATAAGTGGTGAGCACACACCACCGGCACTTGACTTACTGACTTTTTTCCCTGAGAAAAATACCAGCTTTGCACAACTCCCTCTTAGAACTTACAAGTTGATGTTTTGCACTTAATTTATTCATTTTTTTTTTTATTTTTCGAGGAATATGGAATAAAGCATTTTAGAATGAACAGATCGTTTCGGTATAATATTTTGAAAAGTGTGATAATTCAAAAGAAAGTCAGTTGGTCGGTCATTGTGTCACTGCTGGTCAGAGCATTGGGAAAAGCCTACCTCCCCCTTCAGCCAAAAAAAGGCTGGAGTTAGGGTTGGGTAGCCGGCTCGCAGCTGAAGTCAAATGAAATAGAAAGGAAATTTCAGAGCTACTTTGAAGAAACATTGTCAAAACTGGATGAAAAGGGATACAAGGAAGCACCAAAACATGTTTGTGATTTTACTTGGCTGAGTTTATAACTGGCTGAGGTATAGTTGATTTTTTGCTTGCTGATGTTCGGATACTGTTGTGATATATATCCATGATATTATTATGTTTACATGTTTACTCTTTATGTATGACTTGTAGCCTGCTTGAATTTCTCTCTCTGAGAAATTAAAGTGTTTGAATTGAATTGACATGAAATATGACCAAAAATAAAACAAAAACTTGATCAATGTCTTTGTTCAGAGTTCCATTCATGAATGTTTTATAAGTGTTTACAAGTATATACGCACAAGATCTGACATTTATAAATGTTCTCTCTCTCTCTCTCTCTCTCTCTCTCTCTTCTCTCTCTCTCTCTCTCTCTCTCTCTCTCTCTCTCTCTCTCTCTCTCCCTCCCTCCCTCCCTCCTCCTCCCCCTCTCTCTCTCCCCCTTCCACTCCACTCCACTCCCCTTGTCTCTATTTACGTCTATCTCGCTCTCTCCTTTCCAAGCATACTATATAAATGTATCTAATCTAAATATGTGCAAACTCTATAGCCCATTCACAATGTTAAATGCCTCTCAGAGGTAAACATGCACGAACAATTGTAAAATATCTCGAGTTCAAATTATCTTTTTAATGTTAAAAGTAATACAAATACTGACATAAATGGAATTTGTATAGCGCTATATCTCGCAAAGAAAAAATTAAAATGCATAACATAACAAAGCTACGAACATACAACAAATCACAAATAACTTCAACCAGCTTAAATACATCAGCGAACGCACGCGCATGCACGCACAAACATACAGACACATATACATACAGATAAGCACACATACCCACAACCTACTCCCCCCCCTACACACACACGCACACGCGCGTGCGCACACACACACGCGCGCGCACACGCTCGTGTACGGGCACGCAGCATAACTACTTTTCCGGGGTGATGGGGATTCGGGCGGTCTAAAGAATGAAGATCGAAAAAACAATAACAAAGTATTTCAAGATTAAACATGCATGCATGCCGGACACACGCACGCACGTACGCACGCACGCATGCACGTAGGCGCACGCACACACACACACACACACACACACACACACACACACACACACACACACACACACACACACACACTCCACCACACCACCAACAACAACACAAACAACCACAACCAACCCACCCCCAAAGTCCTTCGGATGGGACTATAAACCGTTGCCCCGTGTGTGAACGCACGCAGAACATTTTGCGCACACGTTAACTCCTGTTCCTTTTTTCGTAAGAGTAGGCCATCGTGTGCCGGTGGGAATATATGACATTTACAAAACTGCATAAACACGGGGACTGGATTTTTAAAAAGCACAAGAGTGCTTATCCCATTATCCTCGATATAAAAGAATTATAAAAAATTAAATAATAAACATAAAAAACAACACACACACACTCACGCACGCGCACGTGTGTGTGTGTGTGTGTGTGTGTGTGTGTGTGTGTGTGTGCGCGCGCGTTTGTGTGTGTGTGTGTGTGTGTGTGTGTGTGTGTGTGTGTGTGTGTGTGTGTGTGTGCGCGCGCGCGCGCGCGCGCGCGTGTGTGTGGCGACAACCCTGCACTCTGTTATGGTGCATCATATTGTATATTATCATTATTATTATGTGTAATAGGGGAAAGTCCCCAAATACGGAACAGGTGACTAATATCAAAACCTCCAAAACAAATGCCTTCACAATCGACTATCGCTATGGTGATCTATCCCAATGTGAACTTGGTACTCCAGATGCAGACACCTGAAGTGTGGTCATTTAA
>CM060323.1:42685704-42687788 GCA_030674155.1 Stramonita haemastoma
CAAAACTTTCCCCCCATCCATTAGACCATGAGTGGTGGTCTGGGTGTGGATGAGACGATAAACCGAGCTCCCGTGTGTTACACATCATTACTTAGCGCACATAAAAGAACCCACGTCAACAAGAGGGTTGTCCCTGGCAAAATAATGTAGAAAAGAGTCACTCTGATAATTATGGGAACTAATACAGTTGCGGACAGAAAAAAGAAAAAAAATAATGGGTAGGCGCTGCACTTGTGGCGACGTGCTTTGAGAGAGAGAGAGAGAGAGAGAGAGAGAGAGAGAGAGAGAGAGAGAGAGAGAGAGAGAGAGAGAGAGAGAGAGAGAGAGAGAGAGAGGAGAGAGAGAGAGAGAGAGAGAGGAGAGAGAGAGAGAGAGAGAGAGAGAGAGAGAGAGAGAGAGAGAGAGAGAGAGAGAGAGAGAGAGAGAGAGAGAGCAAACATAGTATTGGCAGCAGTTCCATTGATTAGTCCGTCACTTAGACTTTCTGCTGGTTCAGGCAGTACAAATGTAAAGGTAGGAAAGGGTGTCCCATAACCTATGTGGTCGTAGGGGAGCGAGACATCAGACACCTCAGTTTCTCTAGGGGCCAGCATATTGAGGGTGGCGCCCATCTCCTCTCCCTCGCTGCTTTACCTTCCCTGACCCTAAAGAGGGCAGGTACCTATTTACAGCTGGGTGAACTTGGGAGAGACTGTACTGAAGCCAAGGCGCGAAGACAGTCACCTATCCAACTGGTAACCACGCTCGATGCATGCAGCTTAACTTTGACTTGAGGAAAGCGAGTGCTCTGAACACTTAGCTCTCCCACCCCCCATGGTTCAGGCAGTACAGTGTTGACCACTGGTTTGACACCTGTATCAGCAGGCGGGCGGGTAAATAAGTCACTCTGGGGGTCAAACTCACCAGTGTTGTGCTAGTGGTATGTACTCAATGCCAGGGTCAACAAGTAGTGCCACTACTCATTAGCCGTACTTTGTCAGTTAACTAACTGCCACTCTCAGTCACTCTTCATTACCCGTGGTGATGCTGGGACGGGGGGAGAGGGAGGTGGGGGGTGGGGTGGAGGTGGGGGCTTTCAGTGTAAATAGCATCCCCCACCTTCTGGAGGTTCTGTGCTTGAAATTCCCGCTTTTCTATTTTCGAACCCGGGCTTAGCAGATCACGAGCGCAATGCTTAACGCTCTAACCACACAGCTATCCTGCTCCCACATACACAGAGACAGACAGACAGACAGACAGACAGACAGACAGGCAGACAGTCAGACAGACAGACAGGCAGACAGACAGACAGACAGTCAGACAGTCAGTCAGTCAGTCAGTCAGACAGGCAGACAGACAGACAGACAGACAGGCCGATTGCAAGCTTAAGTCAGAAAGAAACAAGGACAGACAGAAAGAGATGACAAAGCAGGAAAAAGGTGACTTCTCCAGCGAAGTAAAAAAAAAACAAACCCCAAAACAGGGAAAACCCGCCCCCTCTCCCCGCCCCCCCCCCCCCCTCTCTCTCTTCGTCCACCCTAAAGCCCTGAAGCCTGAAAGATCGACCACTAAGACAGCAGGGATGTTCCCCTCAGCAGCTGAGATGCTGATCTTGTCTGACAAAGTGAACTTAGTCCACAAATAACACTTTTTCCTTCTTTCTTTCTTTCTTTCTTTCTTTCTTTCTTTCTTTCTTTCTTTCTTTCTTTCTTTCTTTCTTTCTTTCTTTCTGTTTGTCTTTTTTTTTTTAAGTTGGTAACTTTTCAATTGCCAGCAACACTTTAAAAAAAAAAAAAAAGAAATTTTGGGGGGAAAAATTTAAAAATTTTTTAATTTTTTTTTAAATTCATTATTAGGGAATAAAAAAATAAACGTCATGTGTTTTTTTTTTTTTTAAAAAAAGGGTTCCCCAGAGGGGAGGGGAAAAGGGGAGAGAGAGAGAGAGGGGAGAAGAGGGAGAAGAGAGAGAGAGGGAGGAGGGGAGAGAGAGGGGGAGGGGAAGAGAGGAAAAGAGAGGCAGACAGAAGACGACAGACAGAGACAATAGGACAGACAGACAGAGACGAGACAAAAAGAAGACAGACAGGGACAGACAGACAGACAGA
>CM060323.1:42706770-42716770 GCA_030674155.1 Stramonita haemastoma
TGTGTTGAAGTCCTAGGAAGCTGGTGTCCCTTTGAATAGGGACATCATTACTGAAGCTGATATCTACACGAAAACGTATTTCTCACCACATCAAAAACTGGTATCCCCTGGAAAACTGATATCGAAAGGAGGGGATTTCGTTTTGGAGTGAGTCGATAGATGTTCGTGTTAAGTATCGTCGTATGAGAGTTTTTGAATACAGAAAATGTTGGCTATGGAAATTGAAGATCCTGACGATTTTTGTTATGTTGATGAAAAATAGATCGCCCTTCGAAAATCGATATTCCAACGAAAGCTGATATCTTCACGAAAAACGGATACCTTCACACGCAAAAATATCCACAGAAAACTGAAATCCACACGACATTTTGTCTGAAAAGGAGAGGATCTGGTCCACACTTTGATCAACATGAGTCCACAGGAAATGAGACCAATGGAGAGATAATGGCTTTTCGTGTGATCAACAGGACAGACTGTCATAAAAATGGTAGCGGCCAGTGGTGAAAAATGAGTTTGTTTCCATTACACATGCCACTATTTTATGCACAAAATAATCTGGAATACGATGATTTTGTTTGATGGAGTCTCAGCACGAGCTCGCCACAACAGTACACACCGCGAGAAGTTTGTTTTGGTTCAAACTAATGAGAGCACAGAACTGACGATGCGGGGAAAAAGAAAATCATCTTAAGGTCAACGCAGGTTCACAAAAAAGTAATCCAGGAGAAGAGGCTTACTTCAAACTGAAATTAGTTTGCCAACGCTGGAGTTGATAGCAGTAACACCTGAGTGCTTGGATTTGCCCACATCCAGCGAAACTGTAATGATTGAGATGATTCTGTCTTATCTATTCCCATCACAAAGTCATCAACAGGAATCCACGTAAAGAAGATGTTATAGTGACTGGACCCGACATACATTTACCCAAACCAATCCGTGTGAAAAGAAAATGTCATCCTGACTGGAATCAACACCAACTCTTCACAATAACTCCAAGCGAACAAGTTGTTGTCACGGTGGTGGTTGGTGTGTTCACAGTACCACTGGCGAAATAATCCAGCTGGGGATGGTCATTATCGTGTTGGCCTTCAGTGTTGACAGCATCACCTGGAGGCCGGAGGGTGCCGACATGGCGAAGACCCTGCAGAGAGAGGGGCTATGCTGGCAGTGCAGTGCTGAGATTGATCAGGGGACAGGTCGCCATGCCCGCGTGCCGACATCCATCCTGCAGCAGAGAAACAAGGACATGTTACCATTAGCACAGTGGTGGTGTTTGAATGAGTTTGGGGTTTTTGTTTGTTTCTTTGAGGGGAATTGTTGTGATTTAGGGTGCATGCGAAAATACCTGTCCAGTGTTGGAAAGAGGTGAAAAAATGTGTTGGTTATCGCATTGCATTATATTTTATTGTAATGTATTGGACAGTGTAGTATTGTATCACTTTGCAACACACGGCAGATACTACAAAAATCTCCACACGAAGTTTACATTGCTGCTTTCAGAGACTTTACAGCCATAGTGGGGCCTTGCTTTTGAATTGCTCTGTTTAGTTTTTCCCTGATTATGAGTGTGCTTGTATACCTGCAGAACTTTTTATTGCAGGGTTTGTCAAAAATATATTTGTGTTCCTTTTCGTGCGTTAAGTGCATAGCGCACACAGGATCTTACTATATTATCGCCTCTTGAAAGACATTAGCGCCACCACACTACTGAAGATCCAGTACATGAAAAGGAGAAAAAAAAGTGGCTTTAACCGAGATGCGAACCGGCCATGTCGGCCTCTGAGCGGACCTGTGGGTTTTTTTGGTTGGTAATATGAACAAGCAACTGTTTTGCCGGATTCAATTTTGGCACTGCAAAAATTTTATAAAAACAAAAACATAAAAAAAACTAAAAACAAAGCAGTTTTGGTTATCGGCCTCTGAAGCGTTATGTGGAAACGACTAGCTATAACCTGAAAAAGTGTGGTGAGAATCTTCAGGAAGAATGATGGTACATTATGGTCTTGTCTGCTTCTGTCTGTCAAGCGGCTTCTTCATCGCTGGTCGAATATGCGGTTGTTGTTGTTGTGGTTCGTGATGATGTTGACGATGTGACGACGATGATGACGATGATGACGACGACGATGACGATGATGACGATGATGACGATGATGACGATGATGATGATGATGACGATGATGATGATGATGATGATGATGATGATGATGATGATGATGACGATGATGATGGTGATAACAAAAGTAATAATAATATTCAAGTTCCAGCGGAGATTTACGATACAGGGACAACAACTCAAACGTTAGGGAATGCTTTCACTACGTCCTTCACCATTTGACACTGTCGTATCTATAAGTGAACGACGGTTCTCTCCTACTACGTGACAATCGCTAGAAAAGTATAGACAGTTTGAACTGTCCACCTCTTCAGCTAAACTATTCCAACGCCGTCATCCCCCCACATCAAACGGGTGACAGCCAGCTGACTGGTCCACACGAACCTCTCACCGGACCTGCCGGCCGGCCGTTACACAGAGGATTAGCCTGTAGGCCTTGTGGGTCACTTAAAGCACTGGCCCTTGGACAAGGTACAGCTGCAAAAAGCCTTCCTAGAGAACAACACCTCAGAAAAATTGATCTTAGAGATAGACGTCGGGATTCAATCAGTACCAGTACAGTGGGAAAAAGTAAAGAGGGAGGTAAACTCTTTAGTTCCCATGTTTTCCCATTCCTCGCTACACCCACATCTACACCTCCCCTTATTCCCACCATTCCTTCTCCACCAGTCTGTCAGCCTGTTATGTCTGCTTTTGGTCGATAGACGAATATTTGGTAAGCGCATTGAGCTGGTCGTAAATTTAAAAAAAAAAAGGGGGGGGGGGGAGAGAGAGAGAGAGAGAGAGAGAGAGAGAGAGAGAGAGAGAGAGAGAGAGAGAGAGAGAGGAGAGAGAGAGAGAGAGGAGAGAGAGAGAGAGAGAGAGAGAGAGAGAGAGAGAGAGAGGAGAGAGAAGGAGAGGAGAGAGAGAGAGAGGAGGAGGCGTGTTTATGGTGTAAAATAGAAAATGGGAGTAATTCTAAATTCCATTCAAGTTTCGATCAGGAAAAAAAAAGCTGTGCAATTACATGTAATAGCTTGAGGAGGTTTATATTGATTGATTGTCTGTTTATTTGATTGTCTGTTCGTGAAAAAATATAGGCTTTAGATAAAAAAGAGATAGATAGTCCATCTAAATCATATGATAATGTTATGCATTACCAGCGGATACTAGTAGAGCGCTTCACCTTGCAGCAGCTCAAAGCACTGAACTGCAATAACATGGGTAAGCTAAATATAAAACAATCATAATAATTATGACAAAGGAACAAACGTCATTAATAAGGGCAATGGAGAGTTAGAAAATAAAAACAGCAATTACAATGACAAGAGAAAAAAAATCGGTTAAATTGACATATCAATACACATGCCGACCCAAATCACACCCTACCCCCCCCCCCCCCCCCCTCGCTCGCGCGCGTGCGTAAGTGCACGCGCGTCAACACACATGTGATTAAACGAAAGCAGGAAGGAAGTAAGGTAAGAAACGAGGACTGGAAGAGGAAGAAGATGCAAGGAAGATCAAATAACAACTTAAACAAAGATGAGGAAGAAGAAGAAAAGGGAAAGAAAGAAAGAAAGAATATGTTAAAAAAAATATCACAGGAAGCACCCTAAAAGCAAAAAGAGAGAGAGAGAGAGAGAGAGAGAGAGAGAGAGAGGAGAGAGAGAGAGAGAGAGAGAGAGAGAGAGAGAGAGAGAGAGGAGACAGACAGACAGACAGACAGACAGACAGACAGACAGACAGACAGACAGACAGACAGACAGACAGACAGACAGAGACAGAGAGAGACAGAAGGAGAGAGATCAAATCAAATCAAATCAAATCAAATCAAATTTATTTCGAGGATAATGAATAAGCGCCTATGTGCTTTTTTTTAATTTTATTTTTTTACATCCAGTCCCCAACAGAGAGAGAGAGAGAGAGAGGAGAGAGAGAGAGAGAGAGAGAGAGAGAGAGAGAGAGAGAGAGAGAGAGAGAGAGAGAGAGAGAGAGAGAGAGAGAACAGAACACAACAGAACAGAACAGAACAGAACAGACTAAAAAAAAAAAAGCAGAAAAACAAAACAAAACAAAAACAACAACAAGAAAAGAACAGCAATAACAACAACAACCAACAACAAAAAAAAAGAGAAAAGAAGCAGTCGCTTAGCAAAATCGAATCGGAAGCAATTCAATTCATCGTGACGGAAACGGAAGACGGAACACGGGAATCCACTTACCGCGCCATTGTTTTCCTGGTGAAGCAGCCTGTAGTGGACATGTTATGGAATCCATCGTGTCTTTTATATCCCCCCCCACTTTTTGATAGTTAAGTGAGAGACACGATAGAGGTGTGTGTGTGTGTGTGTGTGTGTGTGTGTGTGTGTGTGTGTGCGTGCGTGCGTGCGTGCGTGCGTGCGTGCGTGCGTGCGTGCGTGCGTGTGTGTGTGTGTGTGTGTGTGTGTGTACGTTTTAACGTCTATCCACTAAAATGTGATTTTAGACAGTCGGTGTGTCTGACACAATGACACACACGCACACACATACACACACACACGCACGCACGCATGCACACACACGCACGCACGCACGCACACACACACACACACACTCTCTCTCTCTCTCACACATACACTCTCTCTCTCACACGCAGACATACACACACACACACACACACACACACACACACACACACACACACACACACACACACACACACACACACACACACACGCACACACACACACAGAGTGTAGTAGACGCAGTGTGAATACAAATAAGCATCATTGTGAGATTTGGGGCAACAACCTTTCTTGGGAATCGATCAATATTTTCTATTGATACAACGTTCGTTTCTGTGTGTGAACTGGAGAGAGAGAGAGAGAGAGAGAGAGAGAGAGAGAGAGAGAGGAGAGAGAGAGAGAGAGAGAGAGAGAGAGAGAGAGACAGACAGACAGACAGACAGACAGACAGATAGACAGACACACAGACACAGACACAGACAGAGAGACAGACTGTCACATACATACATACATACATACATACATACATACATACATACATATATATATGCATACATACATAAATTATATATATATATATATATATATATATATATATATATATATATATATATATATATATATATATATATATATATATATACATGCATACATAAACACACATACATACAGAGACAAAAGGAGACAGAGAAAGATACAGAAACAAACCTACAAAAAGCAGACAGACATAGTACAAACATACACATAGACTGGATCCAGAAAAAAGGTGCACACAATCAAATGTACACAAAAAGAAAAACAGCCAGTAAATAAACGAACAAAATAACGTAACACTGAAATCGATACAATAAAAAAATATTCAATTAAAACCCCGCTGAAAAGACACAGTTGAAAAAAAATGGAAGCAACACCACGTCGCTACATTTTTATTGACCGAGGTTGCTAAAAGGAGGAAATTCCTTTGACCCTCTATCAATCATTTATTCAGTCTGTACTGCGGACAGTAGAGTGCCCGAGCAACTGGACACTTCTCTTCTTGTTTCGTTCACTCCCAGACATCGATCTTCAGTTTTTTCCCTTGAGTAACCTGGGTGCGATAACATCTCATACGTAGGTTAAGGGGTACTGAAGTGGGACCCTAGCTCTTTGTTTTCCTACAGCTATTGTGATGGACGTGAATTGAGCATGTGTTCCTGTCTCTCTGTCTGTCTGTCTCTGTCTGTCTGTCCCTGTCTGTCTGTCTGTCTGTCTGTCTGTCTGTCTGTCTGTCTCTCTCTCTCTCTCTTCTCTCTCTCTCTCTCTCTCTCTCTCTCTCTCTCTCTCTCTCTCTCTCTCTCTCTCTCCCCGTGTGTGTGTGTGTATGTGTGTGTGTGTGTGTGTGTGTGTGTGTGTGTCTGTCTGTCTGTCTGTCTGTCTGTCTCTGTCTCTGTCTCTCTCTCTCTCTCTCACCATGATCATTTAGGTCATGGCTCACAAGAATCGGTTATTTTTATGTTTCATAATATTTTACATATCAGTTTGTTGATTTTCCTCCTTCCCCAAAACTCCGTGTGTCGTGGCTAAAGGCCAATGTAACATTAAACCCATTCAGAGTTCAAAATTACCTCTGACTCTCCCCTCTGGGTCACATGATTTTAGACAAAGCAGGAACACACCTTTTCATTGTCCTGTGTTAGAATTCTAGCTTTTTATCTAAAAATGCAGTTAATAGTTTTCCAATAAGTATTAGGAAAACACTGACTGCCTAGCTGACTGACAACA
This sequence comes from Stramonita haemastoma, assembly GCA_030674155.1. Lineage (NCBI taxonomy): Eukaryota > Metazoa > Mollusca > Gastropoda > Neogastropoda > Muricidae > Stramonita > Stramonita haemastoma. The sequence goes on from CM060323.1 coordinate 42,713,128, forward strand.
CTGTTTCAAGCTGGGAGATAACAGGCCATAAAGATACTACTGTTTTCATTTTTCTACAGAGGCCAGACAAGTCAATGTCAACACTAAGTATTGCAGATCCTGTTTTGAACCAACACACATAGGTTCAGTAGCAATGAAAACCACTTGGACAGGTACTTTGAGACCAGAAGAGAGCAACAAATGGGCACCAAAAAGAAACAACTGGAAGAGGTTGATGACCATTGTTTGTGCCTTGTGCAAAATATCGAAAATTAGATACAAATTTCTATGCACAGCACAACAACACATGACATAATAATGTTGAGGAGACAGGCAAAAAGCAAGAACTGGTGTTGAACTGATCAGAACAATCTCTAAGGCATGGTTTGTGTATACTGTTGGTGTAGATCATCGAGAAACTGATTTAGATGTCAAGGTTGCTCTCCATAGATCAGTAGATGGGTTCAATGTAACCATTGTGAAAGGTGACATAGCTACAGTGTCTGGTCCATCATTACAAGGATATTTGCGAAATAAGAGCAGAAACAGTGATTTCACAAGAGCTGTGTTTCATCAGTCTGTTGATTCTGACCCGTTAGTGTGTGTGAGCCAGATGGCATTGTACTAGAGTATCCCCTGCACTCGACTACATACGATGCCTGTGTTTATTGGTGCACGATACAGGAAGAGAAAAACATACAAGACAAGGAATGGGTTAAGCTGGCCAACCAGAGCATGCTAGCAATAGAACATGGAGCACATGGAGGCTGGAGAAATGGCCTTGAATCATCTTCATTCGTTGTGCAGTCTCTTCAGTTCTATTAAGGTTTAAAGTCTTTCCTATCTTTAGTGACCAAAACACATGGCAATTGCATGTCAATCTCTACTGTCTTGTCATGTGATTTTAAAGGCAAAGTCTGACTGATGTAGTTTCCATGTTGAGCTTTTTTTTTGCTTCAAAACTGGATTTGCTCAGGATGTAAACTTTAAGAAAAAACAAACAAAAAAAATACATGTATTAATAACTCACGTGATGCGTTGCTGAACGGCTTGTAAGGCTTTAACAGCATTGAACTTTGTTAATTGTTTGTTTCTTGTTCCTTGTTTTCTCTCTCTCTCTCTCTCTCTCTCTCTCTCTCTCTCTCTCTCTCTCTCTCTCTCTCTCTCTCTCTCTCTCTCTCTCTCTCTCTCTGTCCACTTACCTGTTTGCGTTTATGTGACGTATTCCTTTCTGCTGCTCGTTCTTTCCCTACTTCTGGTCTTCTTTTCCATTAACTACTGTGTTTGTACTCCAACTTCACGCTTTTCCTAGGATTGTCTGCTGCAAACCAGCCCGTAGTGTCTGATCGTTTAACTTCTAATCTTTATTCCTTACATTTGTATAATGAGAGAGAGAGAGAGAGAGAGGAGGAGAGGAGAGAGAGAGAGAGAGAGAGGAGAGAGAGAGAGAGAGAGAGAGAGAGAGAGAGAGAGAGAGAGAGAGCAATTGATTCAAGTGAACAGAATAATATAATTTATTTTTCGCTTTGTGGTGGTAGAAAGACGCTCTTTCAAAAATCTAGCTCGCCTGTATGCCCAAACTGAATGGCTGCAATGGCTGACAACAGAATAGGAAGCACAGGGTCTGTGTAACTAGATCTATACGCCGCAGTGTGGTGTTGCTTTCATGGCAAAAGGCTTATCTTTGTCAGCCATACCAATAGGAATAGGGTCGCCTTTCTGCAGGACTCTTTAAAGGCTTTTGTGGATGATCAAGTGTGGATCTGTGATTGAAAAGAATCGCCATGCTTTTTAATTTTGCTCCTTGGTCTCTTCCCAACCCTGTTCTGGCATGTATGCAGTGTAGATAAGATTAATGAGGAATGCTGTGTGTGTGTGTGTATGTGTGTGTGTGTGTGTGTGTGTGTGTGTGTGTGTGTGTGTGTGTGTGTGTGTGTGTGTGTGTGTGTGCATTACAGATCTGATATTACCGATTCTTTTTATTTGTTTAATTGATTACAGGCCTTTTTTGGTCTCTTTGCTTTTTTGTTTATATAATGTATAACACACACACACACACACACACATATATATATATATATGTATATATATATATATATATGTATATATATGTATATATTATATTTGTACACATGTATATACACGTATATGAATGTATGCAAATGTATCTATGTGTGTATATGTATGTATGTCTATAGGGTGTGTGGCTATGCACACCCTCGCACACACACTCTGATCAGAAACGAAAGAACTTCACTTAAAGCTGTGTAGTTAGTTATATATTTACAACACTAGATATCGTTCCATTTCTCACAACAACAACAAAATTCTCGGCCCCATCGATCACCAGATGAAATGGTTCCAAGCCCCAGATCAGACGATAACTTTAAACGTAGGGAGAAACAGACTGAGCTATAAAAAAAAAAAAAAAAAGGTTACATGAGCGTACGTTCGTGTGACCCCACTGTGACACCAACCCTCACACCACAAAAGACTTTCAGCTCATAAATCTGAAAGGATCCGAAGCCATAAACTTGCCTCAACAACGGCTGAGGGCATGGCACTGTCGTGACAGGAATTCGATACTACTGTGTTTGTTGTGTGTGTTTGTGTCGGGAGGGGTGGACGGGTGATGGGGGGGGGGGGGGGGGGGGGGGGTTGGGCAGGTTATGCCATTGCCTTGAAGACCAAGGTTCCCTTGCAGATTTCACTGACACGAACCATGTTTAAAGTTTGAGATTATTATCAAACGAACCACGCCCTTGCAAAATTCAGAGAAGACTTTCATGTCACTGGGGGGTAGCCTGCAGGCTGAGAAAAACTTTTTGTTTGCTGTTGTTGTTATTGATCTGGAATGACCTCCCTCTCTCTCTCTTCGCCCAAAACTTATGTTTTATGACACTTTAAAATCCAGCCTCAAGACACATTAATTTAAAACCTAAGATTTTCCTCTCCTCTTTCAACTCATAACTGTCCCTGCCTTCAGCAGCCGAAATCCCTATCACCTTGCCAAAGTGTATAATCTCTGTGTGTGTGTGTGGCGGGGGGAGGGGGGGGGATGCGTGTGCTTGCACAGTTGGATTTGTTGGGACTAGTAATTGTTATTGATTGCATGACTGTGTAAGAATGGGTTGAATGCAAGCGCTTTGATTCGTTTTTGCAAGATATAGCGCTATATAAATTCCATTTATTATTACTGTTGTCATTGCTGCTGTTGTTTCCTAAAACTCGGTATCACAAAGATTTGACAGCTGTAAGTTTTGCGCAAACTGGCCCAGGTGTATTTTTTGTATTTGTAGTTACGACACTGTGTACATACAAAAGTGTTGTACTCGACGGCGTTTACGCTAAATTCTTCTTTTTTCGTCGTCGAACACTCAGACAGCAACAATTATTGCCTTTCATATGAGCGAAAATGCGTTGCGCTGCTGTTAAGCACCTGGCAAGTCAGGCCCAGCGCAGCACATTCGACTTCGGTGTGGGCAAGAGAATTGTCATCTTTTCTGTCTCTGCAAGAAAAAAAAAAAAAAAGGTAGGAGAATGGATCAAGAAGGCAGGAAATATAGGAGGTGACAGAAGGAAAAAGAGTAAGATAGAAACAAAGAGAGATATAGAAAAGAGGAGATTCCCAGCACAGAATTTCCAGAAGACGGTGATAGTATTA
>CM060323.1:42719270-42726770 GCA_030674155.1 Stramonita haemastoma
AATCAATGCAAAACAAATTTCCTTTGATAGAGGACAATAAAAGAGTTGAATTGAATTGTTATTATTGTTGTGGGGTTTTTTTTTTGGTTGTTGTTAATTTTTTTTTCTTTTTGGGGGGAGTTTGCTACTGGTTTTGTTTAATTTGTTTCATTTTATCCTTGCTTTCGGGATGCGCAGCGTTGAGGAAAATTGAAATGTGACTTTTTTCATGGCGCATTGATGTCTGTGAGAGAGGTGCCTCACATTCCATGACTCCGAGAGACTGACAGTTATAGACAGACATAGCCTGGAGTAGTAGGAGGTGGCCATGGGATTGTTGTTGCATGTGCAGTTCAATGCAAGAGGTTGAAGCTGGGGGAGGGGGGAGGAGGGTGTATGGGAGACGCTGGGGGGGAGGGGCGATCAGCAACAATAGCAGTGTTTGATAGCAGAGCTGAGGTGTTTGTGGAGTCACGCCACACAACAAGGGAACAAGGAATGGGGCTTCTGGTGGAAACAGAGATTTCGCATTTTACGACCCTATAAAGGCTTTTTCTTTTCTTTTTTTTGGTTTTTTTTGTTTGTTGTTTTTTTGTTGTTGTTGTTTTGGGGGGTGCGCTTTGTGTCTGTGTGCTTGCTGGTATACATGTGTGTCTGTCTGACTCTGTGTGTGTGTGTGTGTGTGTGTGTGTGTGTGTGTGTGTGTGTGTGTGTGTGTGTGGTGTGTGTGTGTGTGTGTGTATGTGTGTGTGTGACAGACAGACCGACAGACAGATAGATAGATAGATAGATAGATAGATAGATAGATAGATAGATAGATAGATAGATAGATAGATAGATAGATAGATAGATAGGTAGGTAAGTAGGTAGGTAGGTAGGTAGGTAGGTAGGTAGAAGGTAGAGAGAGAGAGATAGACAGACAGACAGACAGACAGACAGACAGAGAAACATACATACATACAGACAGACAGAGAGACAGACAGGTTGGCAAATGGACGGGCAACACGAGAAGAAAGACAGACATAGAAAACTGAAGAAGCCCACAGGCTGGCAGACCTATACACGGCAGGGGGAGGGGAGGGGGTATAATTAATTAAGTTAGCTACCTATCACCTTTACATGGAACATCTTGTGCATACATTAATTTAAAACCTGTTCCGCCTGTCGGAAGGGTGGGCCATTTGTGCCGGTGGAACGGTTAACAAAACTGACAAAACCGCATGAACATGGGGGACTAGATGTACAGAAAAGCACAAGAGTGCTCATTCCATTATTTTAGAAATGAACAGATAAATGGACACAGGGATTGGATTAAAAAAGAAAAGCGCATGAGTGCTTATTCCATTATCTTCGAAATAAATTAAAATCAAATTTCTCTCGGTCTTTCTTTTCTAGCTGCCTTGTTCACAAATATTCACCCAGTTCGCTTGGCCGGTTATTTATTAAGGCTCTGTCAAGGTATATAGGGTAATCCAATTCAGGGACATTATGGGGTGTCACAGCGTCCTATGTCAGGGTCTTTCATGCACTGTCACTCAACCCCACTCTCGTTCACTTTTCCCACGCTCTCGTCTTGCACTCACACACACACACACACACACACACACACACACACACACACACACACACACACACACACACATACACGCACGTATACATACACACACACACACGCACGCACGCACATACACACACGCACGCACGCACGCACACACATACGCACGCACACACACACACACACACACACACACACACACACACACACACACACACACACACACACACACACACACACACACACACACACACACACACACACACACACGAAGGGGTTTGCCGATCAAATCAATGGTTAATGATAAGAATACATGGTAAAGTCTAAGTGCAGCAAACAAATGCACACAAACCCACAGTGGAAAAAAACAACACCATATGACTTTATCTCTTTTTTCTAAACGCTTTACTTTACCATAAAGCTGACTTGGTTCATTATTACATCCTTGGAGCAAACATAATCTAAATGCATTAGGCTGGTTGGTATCTTTTGCTGGGATGTATTTTTGCCTAAGGTCCTTAAGTTAAAGGAGGGACAACTTGTCTGTCTGTCTGTCTGTCTGTTACCTGCCTGCCTGCCTGCCTGTGTGTGTGTATGTGTGTGTATGGCTCTGTGTGTGTGTGTGTGTATGGCTGTGTGTGTGTGTGTATGTGTGTGTGTGTGTGTGTGTGTGTGTGTGTGCGTGAGTGCGTGTGTGTGTGTTATTATGTCATAACAAAATGTACTTCATCTTCTGTTGCTTCATTACATACATAAAGAGCATTTTATATCAGATCCAATATGTGTTCTGTGTCCAAGTTCATGAACATTTATATCTGACACACCCAGTCTGAATTTAGCGGCTTTTCTATTGAAATGCATATCAGTTTCAAACTTTGAATGCTGTTTGACGTCATTTAAGCTAGTAAATTGTAGGCTATATATCTATCGCTAGAGTGTATGATTGTTCCATCATTGCCAGTAACAACCAATCAGTCTTTGTCTAAAAACATCAATAAACTCTTTGAGAGAACGCTGAACACTGAAGTTGTTTAATTTACATCGGCCTTAGACTACAATACACTTTCAGGGGCAAAAATGGAAAGATGCAAAAAATGACAATTTTTTCGTAAACTTTGATAATATGTGAGAGAGAGAGAGAGAGAGAGAGAGAGAGAGAGAGAGAGAGAGAGAGAGAGAGAGAGAGAGAGAGAGAGAGAGAGAGAGAGAGAGAGAGAGAGAGAGAGGCAGGCAGGCAGGCAGGCAGGCAGGCAGGCAGGCAGGCAGGCAGGCAGACAGACAGACAGACAGACAGACAGACAGATAAACAAAGAAAGACATAGAAAGACAGAGAGCATGTGCCTACGCCCTTGCGGCCATCGGCGATCTTGCAAACAATCTGCAGTTGTTTTATTTTCATATTTTCTGGTTAGTTCACAACACGACAAACATTTAGACAGGATGAAGGCCATATCTATGGATTCCAGATTTAAAACAAGACTTCAGGCATTTTCTGGACCTGGTGGAGATTGAGAATGATCGTCATTGTCATAGTCGTTGTCATAGTCAAGGTTGTCATCATCATGATCATCATCATCATAATCATCATCATGATCATCATCATGATCATCATCATGATCATCATCATCATCATCATCATCATCATCATCATCACCATCATCACCATCATCACCATCATCACCATCATCATCATCGCCATCAACATTCATCATTATCGTCGTTGTCTCGTCATCGTGGCTGGCGTCATCGTGATCATAATGGATAAAGACGGTAAAACTGATAGCGGTAGAGGTTGTTATGATGACACTACTGCTAGACTGAAATAGCAGCAGCAGCAGCAACAACGGTAGTAGTAGTAGCAGCAGCAGCAGCAGCAGTAGTAGTAGTAGTAGTAGTAGTAGTAGTAGTAGTAGCAGCAGCAGCAGCAGCAGCAGCAGCAGCAGCAGCAGCAGCAGCAGCAGTAGTAGTAGTAGTAGTAGTAGTAGTAGTAGTTGTTGTTATTGTTGTAGTTGTAGTTGCGGTAGTAGTAGTAGTAGTAGTAGTAGTAGTAGTAGTAGTAGTAGTAGTAGTAGTAGTAGTAGTAGTAGTAGCAGTAGTAGTAGTAGTAGTAGTAGTAGTAGTAGTAGTTGTTGTTGTTGTTGTTGTTGTAGTTGTAGTTGCGGTAGTAGTAGTAGTAGTTATTGGTGTAGTAATAGAAGTACTGGTCTTGATATTACCACTGTCTTTACAGGGGATCAAAACAAAAATGTAATAGGTGCGGTGATGGAGGAGGCAATATCAACAATGACGACGACAACAACAACAACAGTAGCGATGATTACTATATTGACTGGATGGTGATGATGATGACGGTGATGATGATGGTGATGTAATGTTTCGTTTGATACTTGCAATGAGGTAAAAAAAAAAAAAAAAGAAGAAGAAGAAGAAAAAACAAACCTCATCCTATTCTCATGTCCCACCCATTTCCCATGTGTGCGTGCGTGCGTGCGTGCGTGGGTGTGTGCGTGCGTGTGTGCGTATTCATAATTTCCCCCCTGTCACAATTTCTCAGATTCAAAAATATCCTATCCACAGTCCCACATCGGTCACATACACACAGACTTACATTGACTCCCTCACACACTGATGAAAAAGATATGGCATAATTCCCTACTTTCTCAACCTTGGCTAGCACGTAAATTCAATCTCAACAACAATTCCTGCTTTCACAGCTGAAGGCACCGCTGATATATTAAATTGGCCTGCTTCTAAACCGGAAAGAAAAAAAATCAGTGAAAACGAGGTGGAGGAAATAATGAAAATTTTCTTTTTAAATTGGACGAATCAAAAAAAACAAAAACCAAGCAATTTTACAAAAACAACTATTAAGGTGACAAAGTATAAGACAAACCAACACACCACTTAACCAATCTACTCACAAGCGAGCAATCTGCCAATCAATCAACTGGCAAGAAATCAAGTTAAAAAAAACTCCAACAAATCCAACCCACCTTTGATTAAAGAAAACATCCGTCGCACCAAAACTTAAGAACACAGATTTCATTACTCCACGTGGTCACAAACTAAACATCCAAATTATATAAGCACATCGCTTAGTCTCCTCTCCATCAGCGAAACACCCCGAGGAAAAAATCGATGGTTGATTGTTTCAAAGTCCCAGTGGAGTTATCCGATCGAAGCACTGAAACTCTGAAAACAACGATGAATGTCTATCTCACTCAGCTACTAAAACTGAGAATATTCCCCCACAGATTTTAAACTTCAAAACAGACCATCGACAGCGGTAGCTGTGTCACCGGAAAAAAGCAAGGGAGAAAAAAAAAGCCTTGCAAGAGGGACACATACTCTCACACACTTGAACACAAACACTACCACCACCACCACCACATGAGCACACCCTAATCGATATATCGACGGCGGTCGCCTTCAGCTTGAAATCACATTTTTTCTTTTTCTTTCTTTCTTTTTTTTAATCCAGCCGGCTGTATCAATCACACCGCCTGTAAAGCGACCATACTTTACGCCTTGCGGGGTTTGTGTGGGGTGAAAGGGAGAAACTTCGATCCCCTCCTCCGGTTAATATTGACCCCTCGGAGAATAACTTGTTGGAGACTGTTTAAACAAGAATCTCAGCTACACAAAGGTTTAGATTTTTGTTGTTGCTGTTGTTGATGGTCTATGTTTTTTTCTCACCAATGAAATTTGAAACGATAGAGTTTGGTAAAAGATGATAATATCATGACAATGACTAGATGTTTAGGGTTGTAAAGCGGTGTTGTTTCGATTTTTTTCCCCAGTTTTGCCGTTAGTTGATATATCTTAATAATGATAACAAATTTGGGTTGCCTGTTTGTAAACACACCATTAATAACATTATATCACTTTACGTCACAGCAGATTTTCCTGCGTGAAGTTCGGGCTGCTCTCCCAGGGAGAGCGCGTCACCACAAGTGCAGCGCAACCCTTTTCCTTTTTCCTGTCTGCAACTGCGTTTGTTTCCCTATCAGAGTGGCTTTTTTGTACAGAATTTTGCCAGGGACAACCATCTTGTTCCCATTGGTTCTTTTGCGTGAGCTAAATAATGATATGTAACACAAGGGTTCTCAGTTTATCATCTCATCCGAAAGACTAGCGCCCAGACCACCACTCGTGGTCTAATGGATGGGGGAAAAGTGTTGGGCCCAAACAGGATTCGAACCACTGCACACTCCGACACCATTTTTTTTTTTTTTATCATGATAAACATCAGCCTCGCTTCCTTCCTACGAAAGTTAAAACCAGCCGCTGTGAGCACTGCAAGATCAAGGTATGAAATTACCACCAACACCGCATGGAAACCACCCGTACATATGTATGTATGTATGTATGGTCCTCTTAACCTAACCTGAGTGCTAGCGCTGGTGCTAGCGGGGCTGAAACTGAAAGGCCTGCCTTGTGTTGCCCTGGGTAGATTCCTTCTCAGCCGTAAGCTAACAGGATTCTGTCAGCCACTTTGTACTTGGGTTAAAACCACACCTCGCCACAATGGCCGGGACGTGAGCACAAAGCCGCACTGGTTTTTGTAGTGTAGCATGTTAGCAATATGTGTCCACATATGTTACCGTTGCGTCATTTTCTTTCTTTTTTTTTGGTGGAGGGAGGCGCGAAGGTGCTTTAAGTACCTCCCCACTCTGTCAGTAGTATTTCCACAGCTTAGCAGGTTGTGACTGTTGTCACGACAGGTCAAGGGCAGAAATGAACGCAGCGATTGAATTAGAAGAAACGGGCAAATGCTAAGATATCATTAGAAACAACATACATACATACATACATACATACATGGTGACATGGGGAAGGGGACACAAGACAGCGCAGCTCTCTCCTCTCCTTACCTCCCTGCCCGCTCTTCCTGGGGATTTTTTCAATCTCTTTCCCCTCTCTGTCAGAAAAAAAAGTTAAAACCTTAAAAAAAAGAAAAAGTAATTTACAGATTCATTTCCCGAAGTCGGAATGCAACTTCTTTAATGGTGGAGAGAAACAAAAATCTCGCCATTGGTGAACCTTGGAGTTCTAGCAAAGGAATGAAAATAGATAAATGACTGCATAACTATGAATAAATTAATAAATAAATTCGTGATTTCTGTCAGTATAAGTTAAGGCAATCACGCACGAGTGGCCCCTGCATTGGTTTCTTTGTATTCAACTGTGAGAAATGCCAGCATGTTTGCTGACCTCGATATTGAGTGATAAATGCATAGTCATTTTTGTCAGACGTCATATTTTCAGCTGAAAATTATGTAGTAAGTGTTCTGCTTTGAAGTTGTGTGTATCATAGAAAGTGCAGAAGCTGACAACCTTGAAACAAGCCAACAGCCACGGAAACATGTTTGCATCTGGGGAGACTGGAAATTCTATGAACGATGAAAAGGAATCCCCCTCCCCCCACACACAAACTACATACACACGGGGACAGGATGTAAAAAAAAAAAGCACATGAATGCTTATTCCATTATCCTCAATATAAAAGAATATAAAAAATAACATACATTAACAACAACAATAACAAAAGCAAAGATTAAACAAACCGCACAGTATAAACAAACCTATCATGCCTATGATCATTTATGGCTTGAGCAAGTGGATCAGAGAAAGTGGTTGAAAACTGATGCTATAGCTGATGAAGAACGAAAACAATCATAACGAAAACAGTCATCAGTCAAAACAAATGGCCCTGTAACATACTAAAAATTTTCCTCTTTTCTATCACAATCTTTGTTTCTGCCTTTTTCTTGACCTTTCTATCCCCTCATTCTCTTACTTAATTTCTGTCTTCCCAGTCCATTCTCCAGGTCTTTTTAAAAAAAAGTAAATCGGACTCTTATTTTCTGGCATTTTTCAGATATGAATAAAAAAAAAAATCTCATGAGCTGCTCTGAAGTCCCAAAGTGTCAGTTGAGGCCAGCGGGCAGACCAACTGCAGTGTT
>CM060323.1:42731770-42757562 GCA_030674155.1 Stramonita haemastoma
AAAAAGAAAACAACAACCCACCCAAATCAGATCACAAAACAACACACCACATAACACTTGAGCACGTTGCAACTCAAACAATATCGTACGTTCACTGAACTGGCAACGTTTCCAAGCCTTCATGCCAACTAGCTATAGTCCTGTTCATTTATATCTGCAGTATCCATCCTCAGACACAACATTCCACTGTTCGCTGTCGAATTCGGCCTCGTTGGAATGGCTTTGGAGAACTCGACAGACGGGAAAAAAAAACGTAAAGAAAGAAGACAAGCGACAGAAAGAGAAAAATCAGGAAAGAGAGGAGTTAAGGTGGGGGTGGGGGGTGACTGTATTTTCGCATGTCAGTAAGGGTTGCCTTGCATGGGTAGATGGACCGTGCGGATTTAATCTGGCCGGCAGATTAACTCTGGAAGCCGCGGGGATAATCCCTCCCCTTCAAATCAGGGACAGGCAATGGCTGTGACGATTTGCTCTGTACTTCGTGGATTAGTTCCTTCGCTTTTTCGCGATGTCTCCACCGGTACCGTAATTAGTGTGTGTGTGTGTGTGTGTTGTGTGTGTGTGTGTGTTGTGTGTGTGTTTCACTGAGGAACTGTTATTGTAGATGGGGAAAAGATCTGTTGAGGGGAAAACGGTCACGTATGCAGAAAATCGAACCATTGATGAAACCTCTGAGCTCTAGCCGAGGAATCAAAAAAAAAAAAAAAAAAAAGACAGAAAAAAAGAAAAAAAAAAGAAGTTTGATGAACTAACTGACACGCAAGGAACTTGCTAGCCTATGGATAGTTAAGTTTTGTCGCATCACGCCCCTGACAGTGTTATAATTATTATAGGCTACAGACCGCTTTCAACATCGAGAACAAAAAGTTGGAGACAGACACTGAATTACTGGGGTAGTTTACAGCAACAGATCCCAGTGTGGTATGTTTGTTTGCTTGGTTGGCGGGTTGGTTGGCGGGTTGGTAGGTGGGTGGGTGGGTGGTTGGCTGGTTGGTGGTTGAATGGGTGTTTGGTTGGTTGTCTGGGTAGTTGGTTGGTTGGTTGGCTGGTGGTTAGATGGTTGTTGGTTGGTTGGTTAGATGGTTGGTTGGTTGGGTGGTTAGATGGTTGGTTGGTTGGATGTTTGGTTTAGGTTTGGCTGGGTGGTTGGCTGGTTGGTTGGGTGCCTGGTAGGTGGATAGCTTAGTTGCTGGGTGGTGGGTGGGATAAGGGTAGGTGGGGGGTGGGGGTTGTAGTGGATGGGTGAGTTGGTTGGTTGGTTAGTGGGTAGTTGGGTGGATGTGTGGGTGGACGGGAAAGTTTGTGCACATTGACGACAGCTGAAGAATTCCTGTCTCTTTGTCTATCTGTCGTCCGACTGTCTGTCTACCTCAGCAGTATTGCTGTATTGTATACCTCTTTCACCCGCGGCAGATTTATCCGCGTGAAATCGGGCCTGCTGTCCCTGGAGAGAGCGCGTCGCCACAAGAGCAGTGCCACCCATTTTTTTCTGTCTGGGTGTGTGTTCTGATTTCCTATTAAAGTGGATCTTTTCAGACAGAATTTTGCCAGAGGGAGAATGAATACTGGATGACAGTGACTGATAGTATGTGTGTGAACTGGGTATAGCCTAACCCCAGGGACAGAAAAACAAAACAAACAAAAAAGCAAACAAAAAAACAAACAAAAACAACAGCAACGGAATCGGACCATCATGGTAGACTCCGGAACATTGTGATTTTTTTTGTTTTTGTTTCATGGAACAAAGTGGATGGCATGACCCCCCCCCCCCCCCCCCTGATACTTTGAAATACGAATGATGATAATGTTGTGCATGCTTTCGTTTGACTTTGAGCATAGGAAGTAACGGTTTCAGAAACATGCAGGCTACCCGTGTATCACCGATCGCCACTGTAAGCCTGGTGAATCACTGTAATTATTTAAACCGATCACTGATCAGCTAGACCTGAATAAGTCGCTGGATGCATTTAGGTGTTTATTATTGTTGTACTTTTTCACGTCTTGCATTAACCACCAGGTTAGGGCTAAGTGTGTTCAATCTGAAATATATATATATATATATATATATATATATATATATATATATATATATATATATATATATATATATATATATAAAAGAAAGAATGAAAGAAAGAAAGAAAGAAAGAACATACATACATACATACATACATACATACATACATACATACATACATACATACATACATACGTGTGTGTGTGTGTGTGTGTGTGTGTGTGGTGTCATGGTATGTAGGCTAATGTGTCACCGTGTGCGTATGGGTGTGTGTGATGTGTGCACACGCGCGCGCTTGTTGTTGCCTGTTTACGCTTGAAAGTTATGAAAACTGACAGGTCTGTTTTCCGTGGACAGTATGCTACAAAAATAACCGTTTCGAACAGCTGAAAGGGTAAAATAGAGTTATCTTTCTTGAAAGGAAGTGACCTTTGATTTTCGAAACGTGCCATGTGACCCAGATGTCTACCAATCGAACTATGTAGTACTCTTGCCGCCATCTTTTCTGTACGATAATCGGGAAGAATGAAATAAACATTTTGTTTTGTTTACAACAAGCAAAGCTTCAAAGTAACAGTCGCTTTCTTAGATACTGTGATATATAATGGCGTTAGAAGGAGGTGGGAAAATCAAAAGCAAAGGAGGACATTCGCCAACAAAGCCGTACGAACAACGAAAGGTAGGAAGTTTTGCTACACGTGAGATTATCACTGATCAGAGTAAGCCACCACGGCATCGGATATTAAAAATAACTAATCTCGTCACGTTTTTGACGTCTTCAGTGATATTATTGCGTGCTGTATTCCGCAGAGTTAGTTTCAATTAGCATATTCTGGCAAGACGTAGCGTTCGATTCGAAAACAATCAGATGTTCCCGTCTCTTAGCGCCAAGAGTAAGTCGCGTAATCTTGAAAACCTAGGTCTACAGGGTCTAGTCACAAACCAATGGATCCTCATTAGGCTACTGAATCGCTTTTGAGATATTATACATTTTGTGTACACATAACATCCACATTTTGCATGTATCTTATGCCATTTTTTTAATACAATCTGGAACCCGGCAACTCACTAATATTCTGAGTATTCTCTCGCATGTCAAGCTGACGGTCTGTCACTTTTGTCACAGTGTCAGTGTCAAAACTCAATGTCTTGCCATAAGTCAAGTCAAGCTGATAACAATCTAACTCACTGACCAGCTGGCTTTTGACAGTTTTGTGTATTTCAGTAAAAGTTTTAATGTTTTATTTCAAATTTTTTCTCATTGAAATAATTTTGATAAGGCATTTGTGAAACTGAATGTCTACATTTTCAGTTAGAATAATCAGCAAATAACTTAAAATCAATTTAATTTGTTTTCTATCAACTTATGAAGACTGAAGTTCTACACTATACTATAACTTAAAAGTATTGAACACTCTGTTTGTGTTGTCCCGCCACCCCAACATACACTTCTAAAAAAGTATTGCACTAGGCCTATTTCAGTATTTGGTCCCCCACCCCCACCCCAACCCCAGCATACACAGTGATACTGATAGTCTGATACACTACTGACACTTAGTACTGAGCACTAAACCATTGAAATTTTTATAGAAAAAAAAGCAAACCATAGATTGCCTTCTTTTTCAGTTTTTGAATTGCCTTTGTAACATTTGTTTTGATTTCAAATTCCTTTTGTTTGGGTTTTGTTTGTGTTGTTTTTAAAGATCCATACTACTATGTAACTATAGCATATTATTATTAGTTACTATTAGTATTATACCAGTACATTAATTTATTATTGAATGAGTGGAGGCCTACGCAAATTTGTACACAAATCAATGCTATTGGCGTATTGCCGTATTGGCCTACTTTCAGCTATTGTATGAGCTGATAATATTCTTTAACTGTGAGAGAAAGAGGGAGAGTTGACATTGAGAAAGTGGACATTTATCAGTCATGACTTGGTTGACATACGGAATTAGGTCAGAGGCACTTCGTTAGTTGTTAATGCTTTTGTAGTTTTAGTTTTACATACATGAGTACAGTACATTGTAATCAGTAACACATTTTTAGAAAGTGAATCACTGCAGACAGGCTGCATGGTACTTTGATAGGCCTAGTACAGTTGTAGTACTAGTAGCTCTCTCTGTGATAAGACGTAAGATGTGGTTGGTTCAGACAGTATTGCATTGTATTGCATCATAACTGAGAATCATGTGACATTAAATATTTGGGAGATTTCTTTCTTAAACTGTATTCATGAAGTTTCCGCTATTATCGTGAAAACAGCATGGCTTTACTTGTAACTTTAACTGTAAGATACCATCACTTATCTAAAGTTGAATAATTTTTTAGTCTCAATACTCAGTAGTGGCTTTTTCTGCATGTCGCCATGTGTTTGATGCAGTGAATCTTCATCAGTTCATAAGATTTCAGTTTATCATCTCATCCGTAAAAAAAGCTCTCGAATTCAGGCTACCATTAAAGGTTTTAGTTTTACAGTGACAGGAGACAGGTCTGTAGGCCGTAGATAAAAGTGATCTATGATAGTCATTGATACATTTACAAGTTCTAAGATAATCCACATCAACAGAAATCTGCTTGATCCAGTTACTGATCCCGTTATGTTATTGTTTCACTTTCAGTCGTTTTTCCAACGGATCACTGACAGTGTCAAGGATGTCATGAGACCGTCATGGCTGGGTACTGACCCAACTGATGCTTCTGCTAGTCCTACCCGGACAGTGGAAAATTCCAGTGCGGCTTCACGGATTCTGAAAAAGGAGGCGACTGTGGTGAGTGTCATAATTACTCTGATTTGAATTGATGGAAACAGTGGGATGTATTTTGATTGTGTCTTTAGTTCTTGGAGAAATGTGCTCACTTTGTCCAGTTTATTATATGATTTATCTTAATTCCTTTAGATATTTAAAGGCTGAAGAGTGTTGGCGTGATGTGTGTACATCATAATTTTTGTGCAAATAAAGAGTTAATTAAGGTATGTGGAAGTTTGATACAATTTTAATGGTTATCATACTAGACCTGTTCACATAAGTCCTTCGG
Organism: Stramonita haemastoma; assembly: GCA_030674155.1. Lineage (NCBI taxonomy): Eukaryota > Metazoa > Mollusca > Gastropoda > Neogastropoda > Muricidae > Stramonita > Stramonita haemastoma. The sequence continues at coordinate 42,736,830 of CM060323.1, forward strand.
ATGAGACTTTAAACCGAGGCCCCGTGTGCGAACGCACGCAGAACATTTTGCGCACACATTAAATCCTGTTCCACTTTTTGTAAGAGTAGGCCATCGTGTGCCAGTGGGAACAGATGACAATATTTACAAAAACTGCATACTCACGGGGACCGGATGAAAAAAAGCACATGATTGCTTATTCTGTTATCCTCGATATAAAAGAATAAATAAAAGATATATACTAATTACTATGAAAGCTGCCATCAGAGAACATTTAGTATGCAATAATTACATGGATAAGTTTAAAAAAAAACAACAACCAACAACCCCCCCCCCCCCCCCCCAACCCAAACGATATTCTCTTCCCTGTTACGCATTTTACTTCTTTGAATATAATGTGATTGAATATGAAAGGTTTTAACTAAAGTATCATTACTATCAAATATTACAAGATTTGATTATTATAAAACAAACAAATTAAGAGCATTGATGTTCATCTCTAATCTAGGTAAAGTTGATGTAGTCTCTGCTGAATTTTTAAGATTTTGAGTTATAATCTAGACACTTGAAAATACGTGAAGTAAAGACTAAACATTAACTAGTCTGTTAGGAAAAAGGTTTTTTAAAAAAAAAAGTGATTTTGTTTGAGCTGGGTAACAAGTCTGCTTTGAATTCTCTCTATGTTTACTGCTGTATCATTTAAAAACTGTTTCCATTGTACCATCCTCATATCACCCACCCACTTTGTCTTAGTGTCTCTTTTTCTCTCAGTGTCTCTTTCTCTCTCAGTCCGCCCCCCCCCCCCCCCCCCTTCCCCAACTTCCCCGTCTCTTAATCTTCCTATTGTGTCTTCAGTCTTGTAATTGAATCCTTTCTTGTCAGTTAAAAACATTTGTCTCCTCCACTAACCCATTTTGTATGGTCGTAATCATTTATATGAAATCGTTGTTTTATGTCACAGAGCAAAACGCTATCATCAGAACATTCACCTTTCTCCGACAAGAATGCCACGTCACCATCTCCACCACGTGCAGATAAAACTGCAGTCCTGCGCCAAACCCCCGACCACTGTCCTGCACCCTCTCCTAATTCCTCTGGTCTGTGGTCAGTGACACCAGGTGATAGTTCGCCACTACCCTGTGATGAACCCTGTCAGATGGAATCTACCTCTTCTGCCTTGGCCAGGTCTGCTGGACCAGTTGGCCATATGTCTAACAGTTCTCCTTACGGGCACTACGGTATGTTCAGTCTGCTTTCATCAGCAATCATATCTTTTTCAATTTTTAATTTTTTAATTTTTTTTAGCTTGTTAAAAATTCATTTAGTTGTTATGAAAGCAATCTTTTATTTAATGATGATGGACTTTTAATTTATCATCTGTATTCGTTTTCATCCATAACTTTTTGTGAGTCTTGTTTTCCTGTATTTATTACTAATGAACTGTCTACTTTTGTGCATTACTCTGTGCATCGTGTAAATATATATAAATGAGTAACAGTCAAGATGTATCTGGATTTAAAAGTATATCGTTTGGGGTTCACTTGGTCTGTTATGTGGCTTAGCACTGGATGTAATTTGAAAATGTTCTTGACTTTTGATGTGAGCTTTTGAGAAAATTTTAAAAAATGATGCATATTCTCCCCAGTATAACTGAATACTAATTTTAGGGAACGGGCAGGGAATGAAACACAACCAAAAGCCTAGATGTTTTTCACTTAATTATTATATGAGGTTTTACAGACCAAACAACAAAAAAGATGCAGAACAATGCATTCTTTTCCCAGTTGTCTAGATTGGCATTTGTTTCATGTGTTTTGTTTACTTGATTCTGGCCTGAGAAAATCATTTCTGAGTGTATTTCGCAAATGCTCAAGTGCATGAAATGTTAAAAGATGTGACGCTATTTGTATGTACATAAAACAAGTTTATTTTCTGACTTCTAGGGGGAAAATGTTTAGAATGTTAACTCCCATGCTCAAGTATGAACAGATCACTTTTGTTTTTTGTTTTTAAGAGTGCTTTGATACATGTTCAAAAAGAACATTGTGCACATTGTTTTGACCCATTTTGGATGGCTTGCAAGATATTTGTAGCAACAACTTGAGGGAAAAAATGAGCCTGGCTAGTGTGATCCAGATCCATTGTTCAGGGTTTCAATATTTTTTTTTTTTTTTTTTTTAAATTGGTAGCCATACTTTCGTGCCTGTCTTTGTTTTGCAACTTTCATGTGGAATACAGAATGTGCATTGTCACACTTTTGGCAGAATCAGTATCCACTCAAAAGAACACATCCTTTTTTGGGCTTCTCCAGGCATATAAAAAAAAAAAAGGAAAAATATCGGGGAGGAGGGGGGTTAAAGACTATGCATTACTCTAAAGGTGTAGCGCCTTGTGGACTTCATAGTTTTCATTAAACAGCTGACGCATGCAGAGTGTTTGACAAGGAAGCTTTTGTTTTAAAGTGTATTATTTGTCATTGCAGACTTCAGCCAGTTACAAAGGCCACCTCTGCACAATGTGGATTCCCCTCGACCTCACACACCACCATCCAGTCTGTCTTACCTGAGACAGCGACATCTCAGGGAACACTCTGACCAGGGCAACAACAGCAGTGTATCCAGGGAAGGCCTTCAGAGGCAGTGGGGGCTGCCATGCCTTGTAAGTGGTGTCTGTCTTTTTGTGGTCATTTTGCTCTGCCCTTCATCCTCCAACCAATTCTTTTATCTTACTGAATTTTACTTCACTTTTGAAGTGTCGTCGAACTGGATTGTTTGGTTTTTCTGTTGTTTTACTGTGTGTGTGTGTGTGTGTGTGTGTGTGTGTGTGTGTGTGTGTGTGTGTGTGTGAGAGTGAGAGATAATGTTCCTATTCAACATTTTAGGAAGAATAAGTACTACAAGTGCGTACAACTGTAGTGGCCATAAGTTCAGTTTGTATGCCATGTTGTGAAAATATTTGTTTCTTGTGAAATTTACTATGTCTCAATCTTAGGTTTTATAACACATTTTATTTATAAACTGTTGTGTGAATCTGTGCCTGATGGCAGTGTCTTGTGGTATGGTCTGGCCTTGAAAAGAAATGAATGTTGTTTTCATTATATTTATGATAAAGGTTATTTTTCCCTTTTGTGTCACAATCAGGGTATAATTCATTATTCATGAAATATTCTGCTTACAATGTTATGTTGAGAAACTGCAAATGAAGTTCAGTAAATATGCTTGCATGTGTGTGTTTATATTAATAACTTCAGTAGCCATATCAGATGTGTAAGCTGCACTTGTGTGTGTGTGTGTGTGTGTGTGTGTGTGTGTGTGTGTGTGTGTGTGTGTGTGTGTGTGTGTGTGTGTGTGTGTGTGCTGGTTTTGTGATGATACTGTACATGATGGAGTTGTGTGTGTCACATGTTTTCAGCTAAACGGCAGAAAGTGTGGGCTCCAGAAACATCAAGGAAAGGGAGACCACTACAGCCTGCCGTGCTCAATCAGCCAGCTTTCAAAATGTCAGTCTTCTGTTCTTCCAGTCTGGTAAGTGCAACCTCCGTTCTCCTTGTTGTTTTTTTTATCCTTTAAAAACAATTTTGAGATACTTTCATTAAATGCTGTTGCGGCTTATGAGATTAGTCCTTGGGACAATACAGTATCTGAGATTGTGAATTGTAAAAAATGAGCTTATTCCTCGAAATGCATATTTTGCTGTTTTGGAAGATTTTTTCAAGATTCAGATCATTGTGAACACATCAGTTTAGTATGTTATCAATTCTACTTAAGACTTTGTGATGATGAATTTTTTTTTTTTTGACAGGCGGAGTCTCGGTCTCAATCACCTTCCTATCCAGGGAGAACCAGTTATGGCAGTGCTTCCCCACACAGAAAACTGATGCTGAATAATTCCTTATCATACCAGGTAAAATGAAAAATGAAATGAAGAGAGAAAGAAAGGCTTAAATAAATAGAGTAAGCTAATCATGGGTTTTTTTGTGTGTGGTTTTCTTTTAACCTTTTTTTTTTTAAGTTGTACATCATAAAGTCTCTCCCCCCCCCCCCCCCCCCCCCCCCCTAAAAAAAGTGAATAAATAGAGGTTTGTATATTCATATGGATTATTTCAGTTACATTTGTGTGTCTTTTGTGTTGCTTTAGTGTATCGTATTATGATTAGAAAACACAATTATTTGTTGATGATATTTCTTGGCTGAGTTTTATTTGTTATTATCATTATTTCTTTCATTTTCAGTAAGAGCCTAAACATTGTGTATCATGGTTTTTAAAAAAAATCCCCCAAAACCTGATGTTATGATGTATTTTCCTGATGTGGCCTTTTTTTTTACTTGGGCAAATTGAATGTAAATTTACAGTTTCTGATGTTAAGGTGGTTTTTTTTTCAGAGCTCATCTCCTGTTCGAAAATCTGTGACGCCAAAGCCAGTGAACAAATCTGGCAGTGCCATTTTAAGTTCATCTACCACACAGATTTTCAAAACGCTGGAAAGATTGTCGGTAAGGAAATTTTTCACTCTAGTTTGAATGGATTTCATTGTAATTTCATGTGCTTGTGACAGTTAATAACTAAGTTTTAAGCTGGAGGGAGAGATAGTAATTGATTTTTCATTTATGCCTATTTTTTTCCACTGTAAATGAAGTAAGAGACTATACATATTTGTATGTTTGTGTGTGTGTGTGTGTGCATAAGTATATTTTAATGTGCATAGGTGTGTGTTTAACGTAAATGAGGATATTGCCTTTCTGTGGCACTCATAGAGAATAAGCATGCTGCTTTTATGTACAACTTTCTCAGGTCTTGAGTGTATAGTGGAAGCAATATAAAAGAAAAGTTGAGATGTTTTTCACCTATTCTTAGAAAAAGGACCATGTATTGCTCTGGTTTTCAGTCCATATGAAGTCAGATTTGTGCATGTGAGTTTGACTGACTTAGCAAGTCAACTAACCAAAACAAGGGGTGTAGGTATTCTCCTGTTTAATGTTTGTATGGGTTTTAGCTCATCTCTTGTCAGGTAGTTAAAATGTTGAGATTTCAGTCGTACCCATGATATTTATAACTGAATGTTTAGGATAGTATGGTCATTGTTGTTTATGTTGTGATTTTGTTGCAGGATACGAAAAGAGCCAGAGTGGACCTAAGGGATAGTGATTCATTGCTGTCTTTCTCGGTAAGCTTTTTGGACTGAGTGGTTGTGTGTTACAGTAATGGCCACTTTTTATCAGTGCCACAGTTTTGGGTTTTCTTCTCTATAGGCAGCAGCAGATTTACTTCAGACACATCTAACATTTCAGTAATCAAACATTTATAGTTAGTTTTTCCCTGTGGGGATGCTGGGGGCTCTTTCAGTATAAATAGCATCCGCACCTTCTGGAAAATACTGTAGCACTGTCAGCGTGGCATGGAATGCATACAGTCTTGCTTTGGAGAAAGAGACAAAATTGTCAGCATTTGAAAAAGAGGGCAGGGGAGGCATGTGGTTAATGGAGAAGAACAGAATGTATCATTTGGACTCCCATGTTGACAGTTGGATGAAGAATGAGCCATTGGTCGTGGAATGTTTTGTTTTGACTCCGGTTATGGGTAGTTTGCTTTTTTTACCTTTGTTTCTTGTTCATGGCAGTTCATGTGTAGTTTGCTTTTACGACTTTTGTTTGTTGTTTGTTGATATCGTACAAGTTCATAAGCAAATGTTGCATGTTGTGTTTCAGCCTTCAAGTTATCGGAGGATGTCAAGGCCGTTGGAAGGAAGTTTTCCATCCCCGTCCATTGAAGTGAGTTGTGGTCATATAGTAGTTCTTGTTTTCTGTTCTTTTTTCCTCTTTTTCTGTCCAGTTTATTTTTTAAGAATTGTAATTTCCTGTGAAGAAAGTTTGGGATATCTTTCAGTATAAACCAGATCCCCCTCTTGTTGAAGTTCTGTGCCAGAAGTTTTTTCTTTTCTATCACTGTTATTGTCTGCTTTTTTTTTTCTTTTCTTTTATTGTCTTTTTTTTTTTTTACTTTTATGTTTTGCCTTTTCTAACCACAGGTGGTGGTTTTTTAAGCAAGCTGTATTTTTTTTTACAACTAACTGAGGTAATTTGCATACCTTTTAAATTATTTTGTATGGCAATAAATTGTAAACATTGGGAAGAGTGCATTATGCACACTCTGCAGCGCTGAACTTGTGATGTGTTTATATTAGGTGTGATGTTTATCTTTGCAAGGGGAAATAGATGTAAGTTTTGAACTGGACGACCCCCAGTGTGCTAAGGTGTGGAACACAGCTGTCAGTTCCCCCCACTTTCAGCTCCTCTCAGCTGCTAATTAATCCATCCCATCCCAGCCCAGATAGGGCCAGTTGGTGCTAATTATAGCAGGACTGACCACACTTGGACTAGGTAAAAGGAAAAGACGCGCTAAAAAAAATATAACACTCTTGACTGAGTGATGTTGGCTTTGTGTGCTATGGGAACTCCTAACAAGTGTTGTATTGTTTAACTGTACAAACATTTTTTGTGTTTTCCATGTTTAGGTCCAGCCCCTGGGTGATGCCATTGAGGCCAGCAGTCAGGAGACTGTTTCCATCCCTGCTCCTGAAATTCGGGTCCCTGAGGTTGTGCGGGACATCGTCCCCCTCTCTTCTACTGACTCGCCTGTTCTCGAGGCCACACAGGAGGTTTTTGTCCCACCTGTAGCACGAGCCCCTGAGGTGACACCTGCGGTTGTGGTCATAGATTCTGCTGAATCATGGGTCCCTGAGGTGACATCTGAGGTAGTGGTTATAGATTCTGCTGAATCACGTGTCCCTGAGGTCTCACCCGAGGTTGTGGTTGTAGCTGCTACCGAGTCGCGGGTCCCCAAGATCACTGCTGTTACGGAGGATGAAGTGGTCATCTCAGATGACAGCAGCGATGATGACGATGATGTGCAGGTGAGAGAGTTGAATAAGTTACTTCTTTGATACTGGATTTTTTTTTTTTCGAGAGTTGTATATTTTGATTTTTTTTTTAATAGGTAATTTGGTGGAACTTGATTCCCCTTTTTTCTTCTTGTGATGTGAGAATTGAAATGTGGATAAAGTGAGATTGATATTGATTTGGTCAGGTAAGACATAGTGGTGTGTATTTTTGTACACAGAATAAGTTTGTTTGGCATCATACAGGGAACAGTTCTGCAGTGCTAATACTTATGTTCATCAGATTAGCTTTATTTTCATATTTTTGCTTTTTAAAATTTCCTAAAATCGCAGCACTGTTATGTTGCTTGTCAGACAAAGTTACTTTAAAAAGGTGGCAGCATTTGCTCAATCATTCAGCTGTTTTATTGAAGTGTTTATTTGACTTCTTGTTGAATTTATGTTAGAGTTTCTTTGAGAATAACACTATGAGGTTTTGTCATTGTTAGGGCGTTTTTCGTGTGTGTGTGTGTGTGTGTGTGTGTATGTGTGTGTGTGTGTGTGTGTGTGTGAGTGAGTGTGTTGCTAATACCAAAGATGTGTGTTGTGCAGATCATTGAATCCCCATCAGCAGCCACAGGGAGAGGTAAAAGTCCTGGCAGCTTCAGTGCTGGAGCCCTGACAGCGTCCCAGTCCTTCAGGCCCCAGCAGCAGATGGGCAGAAACAACAAGGTAGCAGGCGTTTGCTTTTAACAGTTCAGAGAGAACAGCTGTAGCAGAAGATAGGAGGGGCAGAACAAAAATTAAAAAAACTGCTGTGAAAAGGGGGAAGGGTGGGGGGGGGGGAGGAAAAAAGTATAACTTGCAGTTTTTAGAAGAGTGGGTTTTCATGAGACACTGAACTTGCTTTCTGTTATTTGTTCACACATCCTTTTTTTTCTTATATTTTAAAAGGATAGGTTACTATGTTAGAGGAATCGAACCAGAAGGACTTTCTTTTCTGTTTTCTCCCCATTTTTTCTGAGTTGTCTTCTCCCTTTTTCCCTCGGTTGGTCTGCAATCTTTCCCATTTTGTGTGAATACAGAACTTGCCTGTTAGTGAGTTACCATGATGCTGACTTATTATTATTATTATTATTTATTGCATGACTTGCAGTTGAGCCACCCTGTGAAGAATGCGCAGAGTCCAGGTCAGCCCAGTGCTGGGTCTCCTCTGATGGGTGGTTTTGGGGGGTCCTCCTCCTCGTCATCGCCCTTCACCAGCCCCCCTGCCTGGGATCCACTGCCCCCAAACCCAAGTCCATCATGTCAGGTACTGTGGTGTTTTCAGTGCACCAAACACTGAAACACCTAGCTTATACTGCAGGCTTCAGCGATGTTTTGGGTTGTGATATTTGCAATGCATCGTCAGCTTTGTGGGCTTAGTATATGGTGTGCAGCACACATTGATTATTTCACTCTGTGTGGTGCCTTTTTGGATAAACGCATCTTTTGGAATGTTTGTCGTTGAGAACTGACAACTCTGTAAAATATCTCTCTGGTCAGTTATGTTTTCTACTGGCAGTTTCTGAGATGCCTTTGTTTAGTCAGACTACTCTGTTGTTATTAGATGTTCTTCTCAGCTTAAATCTTGTCTCCAGTGTGTATTTCTATTGTGTTGCTTTTGCATGTAGAAAGAAAATCTGATGGGGTTGCCTTTTTAGTATTGATTTTAGGCTTTTTCAGTACCTTAAAATCTCTTTCTCACACCATAATCAGTTGACTGTTTTGTTCAGAGATAACAAACTGGATCACCCCTACCCCAACCTCCATCAACGCCAGATAATTTTAGAATCTGATTTGCTGTGACTTGGTGGCAGTGGTTATAAGCAGAAGAGTTATCTTTGAGCAGTTTGTTGGAAAAGAATATTCTGCATGGGGAGACCATCAAATGTATCATGCTGTCTGAACATATCTGCGTGAAGTCATTAAAATAAATAAGAATTTTTTCTGCACTGTATGTTAATATCAAGTTATAAATATAATGTCATAACTTTGCCATGCTTGACTTTAAATTCTGTATTCATTGATGATGTTTTTTGTACAGGGAATAGCAAGACAGGCACAAACAACCGAAAGTCAGTGAGTTTTAGCAACAGCAAATTGGATACATCTGACAGTTCTGCTGCACCAGTAACGCAGTTGAAGTCGGGCAGCGTTATGGATGTCCTAGGCAAAAGTCCAGAGGTGTCCACATCACCCCTTACGTCAGCAGGACAGCTGAAGCAAGGCGGTGTCATGGATGGTCTGGATGGCACAGGTTTGTGATATTTTAACAATACTTGTGTAAATATATGCTGTCTTTGCTTCTTGTAAAATGAATGTGCTCAATGTGTTGTGGGTGGAACTTGAATCAAGTTTGTGACAGGAATTTGTGTATAAGTTTTCAGTGGAACTTGTATCAAGTTGTTACTGGAATTTGTATGAAGTTGTGAAGGGAATTTATTGAATATTGTATCAGATTGTGAGTGAATGTTGTCAGCTTATTGGTGTACCTTATGTTGGGTGATAATGGGGCTTGTGTCAAACTTGTTAAAGATTGCTGTTTTTATTGTGCAATTTGTGAATAGGATATTTCTTTCATATAAATGTAAAGTGCATGAATAACTTGAGGTTTATAGAGGGTTTGTGAATTTTAGCACCATGTACTTCTCTCAGCAATCATACCATTGTGTGAAATATATCTAGAGAGTCTGAAAATCCTGCATAAGACAATTTTGACTGTAGTGACTAACACAGTTTTTTTTCAGGCTCTCAGTTATAGTTTTGTAAAACGTTGACTCTTGATTGATCTGAAAACTGTGACATGGTAAAATAAGCAGAAAGCTAATTGACTTGGCCAGAGTCTAAACATCAGAGAAAAAAAGTCACTCTTGTAGCTAGCTGTCTTATGATGTTTCAAAAATATGTGTTTTCTTTTGTAGGTTCAAAATCGTCATCCTCTCCATCAGTCAGCAGCAGTGAGGGTCTGTTTGCCAAGTTCTGTGCCCCTGCAGGAAGCTGGGAGTGTGAGGTGTGCATGGTGAACAACGCAGCTGAGGTCACCCAGTGTCTGGCCTGTCAGGCCCCTAAACCTGGAACTGGGCTCAAAGGTAACAACTAACTGTCTGTCTTGTCATGCAGGGCACCAGATTTGTTTTTTTCTGTGATAAAAAAAAGTTAACTGCTGATGTGGAATACAATTTAGCAACAAAGCTGTCAGGTTGCATTGACAAATTAAGTTATGAGTACCTCCAAAATGAAGTTTAGAAAATGGATACAAAGCTCTTTCATTAACCATCTGTGAAAGGATGATATCACTGCAATGTGTGGGTTTTTTTTTAAGTTAGTGTTGTTCATAAGTAACCTTTTATTTTTTTGCACAAAAGTTTATTGCATTTACAGATAAGAAAGTTTTTCTGTAGTTAACACTTGAGAGCATGCATGTAAGCGCAACAATAGCTGCAGCACATTGGATGCGTGCCAGACTATGGCAAGTGACCGGGTTGGAAGTGAAGTGGCACAATGCACTGGCAACAGTTTGTGTGGTCTGCTGACCGCAACAGACCCTAACTCAGTGCTACAGTATTGTCCGGGACTCTTGAGGTTGGGGCTTGTTTGTGTGGCTTTCAACTTCCAACAACCTGGTACAGGTTTTGACCCCAACCACCTGGTTTATGTTGTTAATTCACTCTGTCAGCTGCAGCATTTTAAATCATTTTTCAAGAAAAAGAATTTACTTTTTAAATTAAAAAAAACAAACGGTTGTATCATAACATTGTTGCAGGGACTATAGTGAAGTAAAGTTATGGGCCCTTTTGAACATTCTAAATCTGGCATGATTTAGTGTTCACTTTGATGTCTATCAGTGTGAAGACAGAGAGAAAAAGACCTCATGGTGGTATGTTTAATCTTTGGATAATGCTTTTTTTCAAGCGCCTCTGATTTGGCCTGGCTGGATTGACTACAAAAGAAGCAACATGGTTTGCCTAGAGCTCAAGAGTCAAAGTGTGTGATAACTGATAAAGCAGCCGTTGACAACTAACTATAAGTTGAAGCAGTGCTTAGTGAAGACATGATATGATGGCTGTGGAGGGGGGTGGTGGTGTGATATTTATGAAAGCAGAAGTCAGTCTTGTGACAGTCTGAGGCTAGACATTCATCAAGAGAGTAGATCTGTTAAAAAAATTTTTTTTTTTCAAAGTTCTCAGAAAAAATGGTAACATATTAGATAGAAATACAGGTATACATAGAATGGACAGCAATGTGATATGAAGCAAGCAGTCAAGGGATTAAAGTGAAGAGTTTCTGTGTGACCAGAAAGTTTCTATTTCTTATGTCCAGACAGCAGCAGCAGCTTGAGTTAATGACAGTAGAGTTTTGTTTTTATAACTTAACATCTGGCACTGGCAACAGTCTGTATGGTCTGCTGACCACACCAGATCCTAATTCAGTGCCACAGCATTGTCCAGGTCTCTTGAGGCTGTGGCTTGTGTGTATGTGCACACCTGTGGCTTGTCAGCTTCCAACTACCTGGTACACTGGTTTTGTCTTACCACAAAGGAACTTGTCCAGACTTAGAGCGTAAATTTAAAATTAATGTGCTCTATCTCATTGCCTTACATGTATCTAACATACTTTAAGCCATAACTGTTTCTAGTGAAGTACAAGACTAGTTTTGTTTTTAGTGAACTTTAGGGTCTATGAGTCGCTGGTTTTCAGCTTTGTTTCTTTTTTTCTCAAGTTATTATTCATATCTTTTCTTTTTTTTTTTTTTTTTTTATTCCCTCCAGCACCAAAGATGTCTCAAAATGATAAATGGAAAGTAGAAGTAACTCTAGTTTTTGCACTAGCAACAATCTGTGTGGTCTTGTGATCACAGCAGATCATAATGTAGTGTTATAGCAAGTCCAGGTCTCTTGAGGTTGTCACTCACCTAGTTGGCTTTCAACTTCCAACAACCTGGTACACAGGCACGCATGCATGCACGCACGACCACCCCCCCCCCCCCCCCCCCCCCACACACACACACACACACAAACAGAAAACAAACTAAACTTTAGATACAAGGACAATGGTGTATAATACCTCCTAGTCAGAATTTATCATGAACTGTGTTTACACAAGACTACTTGGAGTTAAGAGCACTTTTTGTTTATTTTGGAGTTTTATCAAGTTCATATATTTGACAGAAAGCATGTGACTCCTGTACATTTTAACAGGAAATTAAAACTTTTTTTCATAGATTTATGACAATAAAAACAGTACAGTACAACACAACACTCATTGAAAATGTAAAAAAAAGAAAAAAAAAAAAAGAAGAGAAATGCAGTTTGGTCCATGTCTTTTTGCAGCAGCTGCTCTCCCGGCAGTCAGCAGCAGTGAGGGTCTGTTTGCCAAGTTCTGTGCCCCTGCAGGAAGCTGGGAGTGTGGGTGTGCATGGTGAACAACGCAGCTGAGGTCACCCAGTGTCTGGCCTGTCAGGCCCCCAAACCTGGAACTGGTGAGTTTTCTGTGTGTGTGTGTGTGTGTGTATTTGTGTGTGTATTTGTGTGTGTGTGTGTGTGTGTGTTATGCCTCTCTCTCTCTTTCACTGTCTCTTGTCTGTCTCTCTCTTTCTCTGTCTCAAAGAGAACAGAACAATAACTAGCCCATAATTGATGTCCATGCTTACGCCCTGTGATGTCTGTCTGTGTACAGGCGCAACAGGGGCTGCCACATCAACTGTCAGCAACGGCAAGCCAGGGTCTGTAGCCCTGGGGTCTTCAGGTGGTCTGGTCTTTGGCTTCCCCTCATCCGCCCCAACGTCCACCTCGTCCCCATTCTTCCCTCAGCCCTCTGCCAGTGCAGGATCTTTTGGGGGTGTCCAGCTGGGTCCTTCCTCATCTAATGCTTCGGGTTCACCTGCGGGATTTAAACCTCCAGCGGCGTCGGAAACTGGGGGATTAAGTTTGGAACACCAGCCCCCGTGTCTTCATCCACCGGATTCAAATTCGGAAATTCCGCTCCACAAAGCACAAACTCTTCAACTTCTTCAGGTTTCACCTTTGGGAAACCAAGCACAGCCAGTTCCAACACTGTCCCTGCCCCTGCTGGGTTTCAGTTTGGTGGCAAAGGCTTCAGTCATTCTTCAGGTGCCAAAGACTCCGGTCTGACAGGTGGTGTCAGCACACAATCAGGGCCTCTATCATCAAGTGGTTTTCAGTTTGGTGTCTCTGCAGTGAACTGTGTTTCAAATCAAAACATATCCTCTTCTAGTCTCGTCGGTGGCCATTCTGTTACAGCTTCAAACTCCTCTTCTGAATCGGACAGGACAGTGTTTGGAATCCCAAACCACTGTGAAAGAAAGAACTCAAATGCAGGCAACGCTGATGACCAACGGACCTCAGTGGAGGCTTGTGACAAGGGTAAAACAGTCCCCTGCACCAGCGTGTCTCCTCTGTTCAGTGCCAGTACAACGTGTCACAGTGTGTCTGCTTCCCCATCATCATCTACAGGAACAGCAAATTCAGTGCTGCAGGCCCCAGGGTGCTTTCAATCTAACAAGGCTGTAAACAGTGTAAAGTCGTCTGATGTATGTGTCTTTGGCTCTGCGGGTGTGTCCCCCAAAGTGACCTTAAATGGAAGTGATTCTAGTCTTAGACAAACTTCAGGCCTGGGAACATCTGCAGCTCACAGCGGCGGCTTCAGCTTTGGAGGAGCAAACAAGGCGGAGAAGTCGCCATCAAGTCAGAATGGACCTGCCTTTAGTGCTTCAGGTTTTGCAGGGAGCAAAGGGTTTGTGTTTGGTTCCCCCAGTGCGTTGAACAGTTCACCCAGTGCATCAGGTGCCATAGCCAAGCCCAGCCTGGGAACAGGAGGAGATGAAGGCTCCCCTTCCTCTGCCAAGTCGGCCATCAATGGAGAAGCGGGCGCTGTGGAGAAGTGTGCCTTTGGGGATCCTCTGCTACTGGGGGATTCTCTAACGCCTCTCTGTTTCTGCAGTCAGCAACCACTGATGGACTGAAGTCATTCACTGGAGGCAAGCAGCCGTCATTGTTACTTGCTGAAGAGAAAGAGCACGTTGACAATGGTGTGTATCATTTGTTTTTTAGTCCCTTGTCTTTTCAGTGATGTGAAAATTGCTTATCAAAGTTGACAAAATGAAAAGTAAATTTTTAGGAAGAATCCTTCAACGCAAGAATTACTAACCCCCACCCCCCACCCCCCACCCCCTTCTCTCTCTAAGTTCTTGTAATTTTGTCATTCTTTGATTTTTTTAAAGATTATGTCATCTTTCTTTGAATTAAAACATCTTCTCTGCCCAGATTGAGAGTCTTTCTAAATTGCACACAGTGTTTTATACTGAGCTTGGCATACAGCTAACTTTAATTACTTTAGACTTTTTGAGGAGAGGCAAAACTGTAATTTGTTGTGAAGGTTTTAGTTTTTAAGGTTTTATAGACAAAAAGATGGGATTGAATATTTAAGAATGAACTGTTTTGCTCTTCAGGGACTCATGCTGTGGATGGTGCTATGCCTTTCAAATTTGCCAGCCCTGCACCTGCCACTGGCTTCAAGTTTGGACAGACATCAGGTAAAAAACCATCAACAAAACCTTGATGATTTGGTTTTTTGTACACAGTGTGTGTGTGTGTGTGTGTGTGTGTGTGTGTGTGTGTGTGTGTGTGTGTGTGTGTGTGTGTGTGTGTGTGTGTGTGTGTGTGTGCTCTCCCCTCCTTTGTGGTGCAGTACTATTACTGTTTTTCCTACATTCCAGTCTTGTAGTCACCCTGTCCTTAGCATGCTCTGTCTCAGCCTCAGACCTATAAGCTCATGGGAAGCTGTCAGTGTTAGTTTACTGAGAGGCCCATCAGCCAGAAGAGCCCTGCTTTGCTACAGGGTGACATGAATAGTAAACATTTAGTGGTGCTCAAACTTGTCCAGTATACGCAGTCCTGACCCATTCTGAAGCCCTCAGTATCTTCAAGTACGGAAATCCTGTGTGTTGCAGAGAAACCTGAGTCGTCTTCAATAAGCCAAGCCTCGGGCAAGCAGAGTGGGTTTGGGTTCAGCGCCCCGACAAATGCGGCCAGCAGTAAAGAAGTGCTGACCTCACAGGCCTCGCTGTTTGGAACGGGATCGGGGACCACCAGCACAGGGCAGTTCTCCTTCAGTGTGGGGGCCGGCTCACAGAGCAATGCTGCTGCCGCTGCCCCTCTGACCTCTGACACAGCTGCCCCTGCCAAGGGTAAGGGGACTGGGGGGGGGGGGCTGGACTCAGGCTGGAAGGGAATGGTAGAATAGTTTGGTTGGTGAAATGTATTGATTACTTCTTTGTTCTTTTTTTTTGGTATGAGTTTAATGAATGAGAGTTTTTTTTATGTATGTCCGTCTTTGTAGTGTAATGCAAGTAACATTTGTGCAATAGATTTCCTCTGAATAGCTGAAAATGAAAATAATAATAATGTATGGGATTTGTATAGTGCTAAATCTTGTAAAGCAAATAAATTGAAGAATGCTGAAGTAAAAGTTCATAATTGTATAACAGGGAAGGGAAGAAAGGGCATCTTTTGGTGACAGTTTTACACCTAAAGTGCTCTTCCACACATAGCTGGTGTATGTGTGTTAGTATTCACAGTTTGCTGAAGACATTGTGAACTTTTTTTTCAGGTTTCAGTTTCTCAAGTGCAACTCCGTCATCATCCAAGTTTGGTTCAGGAAAGTCCTCAAACACTTCAACGCCGGGCTTCCAGTTTGCCTCTCCTGTAAGTTGCTTAGGATAAGCCTCAAGTTTTTCTCTTTAAAAAAGTGTCATTTTAAGGAGGAAAATGTTCAGAAATTCAATTACAGAATGTGCTGGTATTGAGTGCACACTACTGAAAAGGGCTGTGTTATTCTTATGGGGAGGTTAGAGCTCTCAGGTCATAATCTGACAATCACTGAGGGCTCCTGTTCAGTCGTTCCATAGGTGACCCTTTGAGGGGATTTTCCCCAGAAGCTAATGGTGGATCTGACGTGGTTACCCTTCGGTTCTTTGAATAGGACTTAAAACCAAGATCCCATGTGTGTACACACCTTGTACACTCATTCAGAACTTAATATTCATGTTTTGTTGAAGAAGTAGCTTGATTTCTGGTTGCAAACTCTTCATCGTTGCCTGAACAGTCTACTAGACTACAGGATAGATAGGTGAAGAAACCCAGATGATGTGACAATACAAACATACTTATTATTTATTTATTTACTATTTTACTATTTATTTTATATCGAGGATAATGGAATATAAGGTATGTTGGGGTGGAATAGCCTGGTGGGTAGAGCGTTTAGCTTTTGATATGACCCATCATCATCATCATCATCATCATCATCATCATCATCATCATCATCTGTAATGAGTCAGAATTAACTTTAGGTTTGTGTTGTGTATGTTGCAGTCAGCAGACACTACCTCTACTCAAAGCCCCAGCAGTGGGTTCACCTTTGGCAAGCCAGCGCTGTCGGCCAAAAGTTCTGATGCTGCCCCTGCCCCTGCTGCTGCTGCTGCCAGCTTTGCACCTGCACCTTCACCTGCACAAAACAGCTTTAGTATGGGGTGAGTTTGAAAACTAGCTGACAAAGAAAAGGTTTTGTTGGGGGGGTTCTTTTTCATTACTTGGGGGGGTTTTGTGGCTGGTGGTTTTGTTTGTTTTATTTTTTCGGTGGGAGACTGCAGTATTAACTATAGCATGCTCTCAAAACTGCAGCTTTCACATTTTTTGGCCACATTTGCACAAATTTCACACACACCCATGTCAGGAAATGATTTCATTTTGCAATGAAATCAGTCAACTCCAACAAAGTGAGTGACAAATGCAAAGGTGACACATCACTTGACCAAATATGAGCATAATCGTAGAAGAGATTTTAAACTGATTTTTGCATGTCGCAGTCCACCTAAAAGGCCTGGGTTGGTTTCTTTATTATTTTTTTTTTGATTAGGGCCTTGACTATGTTGGCCTGGTGTTAGGACACTTGACCAGGATCATGGGTTAGGGTCAGGTGTGCGGAACTCTCACAGTTGGTTTAACTTAACACAAGCCCTAGTCCTAGCCTAAGAGGAGCACAGTAATTAGGAATCACAAAAGTTCCAACATGAAATGTTTACATGAATGAATTAATATTTGGGTTCATGGACAGAATATGTCTGTACACTCTATTCTGTCTCTGTCTGTCTGTCTGTCTGTCTGTCTGTCTGTCTGTCTCTCTCTCTCTCTCTCTCTCTCTCTCTCTCTCTCTCTCTCTCTCTCTCTCTCTCTCTCTCTTTCTCTTTCTCTCTCTGATGAATCACGAATTGTTTTTCATGGTCAGAACATCTCATTGTCATAGGTCACAACTGAAATGCATGGTGCCTTGTGTTACAGGACTGGAGATGGTCCCAGGAAACTGAAGCGAGCTGTGAGACGAGTTCCCAAAAACTGACAACTAGCGCCAGACGTTTATGATTGTAAATAAGTTGATAATTTTATGATCTGACGTTTTCCTGCCCTGAAGTTTAAAGCAAAGATTTGTATTATTCCGATTCGATGATCATGGATCCTGCTTTAGGGCATACTTTGATGACTGTTGTTCATATCGTTGATAAAAAATCATGCGTGAAGTGATTTTATGTTCTTTGGCGAAAGAAAGTCCTCTTTATGTTGTTGCCATCAGCTTTTGGATTAAATCTTGTGTGTAAGAATCGTTTATTGCCAGGTGACAGAATAAGCTTAGTGTTGTGAAGTGTATGTGTGTGCATACATATGTCTGTGTGAGAGATGGGGAGAATGGGGTTCGTTTCTTTTTGTGTGTGTGTGTGTGTGTGTGTGTGTACCCACATTGTAAAAGACCGGGATAAGCAGACGAAAACAGCTATAGTGGTACTCAATTTAGCTAAAATAGGAATATATATCACTGCTTTGAAAATTGTACTCTTGCCTTTAAACTGGTACTGATGCAAAGTTGATGTGTGTACTGAAATGTATGCACTATTTTAAAGTAGAATAGGATCTATGTATATTTTGCTCGAGTTTCAATACATTTCCCCATTCCTCAGGTGTGAAGAGGTTTGGTATGTACCAGTGGAAAGATTTTATGTGATCAAATCAGTAAAAAAAAAAAAAAATTGAATAAAAGATCTTTTAGAAATGTTTTGTTCAATTGTTCAATCATCCCTACCTGTTGACAGTATTTGACAATGCTGTACAAAGACTACACAGATTTAACCCTTGTTGATGTGACTCAAAAGTGAAAAGCCATTGTTTGTTGAATAAAGTCATTGAAAATCACGGTTTTGTTTGGCTTGAATCAAGAGGAGATAGAAAGTGAGAGAGAGAGAGAGAGTGTGTGGGGGTGGGGGTGGGGGGTGCACATATGAAAGAGTGGAAAAAAGTGTGTAGATATGACAGGTGTGTGTGTGTGGAAAGCAAAGAGCTATATTCTAACAAGCAGATGTCCACATGGATGTGTGTGTATAGAAATAAGGGATGTGTGCATGTATAAAAATAAGGGGGGGGGGGGGGTGTATGTAAAAATAAGGGATGTGTTTGTGTGTTCAGACAGAAAAGAACCTAGGTAGGCAGAGAATGCAAACCTGATAAAAAGATGTATTAAAACACAAATTATTTTTGTTGCTTCCTCACCGTCTTTGACATTCCTATCCCTGCTGTTCCCACGCTGCTCGTTTCAATCTCCCCGCCACAGCCATACCCCAGGTTCTTTATGTCTCATCCTCAGGATCGGAAGTCCACAGGTAGCTCATCAATGTTAGGCCACTGTAGGGCCACCAGCCAGACGGGCCCTGCACTGCTGCTGGGTCACTTAGGTGGTGTTCGGTGGTGGTGGTGCCTGTTCTGAGCTAACATACGCACGACACCACTTACTAAGCCCCCGTCTAACGACAGTATTAGCTCAGTCGTGGAGCCAGACTGAGTGAGACACCCACATGAGGTGGTGACCACCACAATATCCCTCCAACAACCACCCCCCTCGAACCTCCAACCCCAAAGGCTTTGAACTAATTTGTAAACTCACCATAGGCACAGAAGTGTATGGGGAAACCGAACCTTAAGTCACCATGAGACCAGAGCAACCGGGGTCATGGAATCAGAGGCAATAGTTTCATTGCATGATGATCGATGAGAATGAGGATGATATAATGATGCTACTACGGAAGTGCATGTGCTTTGAGACTACTTGACAAGGCTGTACTCTACGCTTACTGTCATAATATATCCCGGCGTCAAATGGGCCCGAGAGATACAGACACCTGCAGTGTTGGACAGGTAATTTGAGCAACACTCTCAAACTCGCACCCATA
This sequence comes from Stramonita haemastoma, assembly GCA_030674155.1. Taxonomy (NCBI): domain Eukaryota; kingdom Metazoa; phylum Mollusca; class Gastropoda; order Neogastropoda; family Muricidae; genus Stramonita; species Stramonita haemastoma. Next base: position 42,756,017 of record CM060323.1, read on the forward strand.
AAGTGGATGAAGCTCGACTGTGTGGTCCCAGTCTTCCCACTGAGCCCACAGCACACTCACTCTGGGTAGGAGCCGGCCAGAGCCCGTAAAATCCCTATGACTTGCAATTGAACCCACGACCTTCCAATCCGAAATCCAAGGTGCTAACCACTGCGCCATGGCGGCTGGTCATCCCTCTTATCTTTGACAGTCTGTGGACTTTGTCATGCCCATCCCTATTTTTTTGCTTGAAATCTGATTCAGACACCAACAACAAAACTTGACTGCAAATCCACACTGTTCATTCAGAAATTGGATTAAATAAAAGTTAATATAGCTCTCTCTCTCTCTCTGAAAATTACATGATTATACGTCACAGAAAAAAAGGGGAAAGCCTTTATGTGTCTCGTATTTCGCTTCAAAGTAGAATCGTGTGCTGGCTCTGGAGTAGCTTTGTTTTAATCGTCTTAGTGGTTTCCAGTGACGTCACTTTTCGGAGCTGACGTAAAACTGTAAAGACATTACCCTGAAGATCGATTTTCCAGCGTGTAAATGACGTCAGAGAGCAGCAGCTCTATGACGCAAAAAATGAAGAAAAAAGTGACCAAATGCTTCTGTTAAATAAATTAACACACACACACACACTCTCTCTCTCTATGGGAACAGATGACAATATTTACAAAACTGCATACACATGGGGACTGGGTGTGAAAAAGCACATGAGTGCTTATTCCATTATCCTCGATATAAAAGAATAAATAAATAAAAGAATCCCCCCATCTCTCTCTGTCTCTCTCTGTCTCTCTCTGTCTCTCTGTCTCTGTCTCTCTCTCTCTCTCTCTCTCTCTCTCTCTCTCTCTCTCTCTCTCTCTCTCTCTCTCTCTCTCTCTCTCTCCTCTCTCTCTCTCTCTCTCCTCTTACACACACACACACACACACACACACACACACACACACACACACACACACAGTGACACAAATTTAATTCCCACCATCCTTCTACATCCTTAGAGATTGTACACACACAGTAATGCTTCCAGCAAACAAAACAGTTCCCTAAAGGGAAAACCTAGACTACCAACCAACCATCGAACTTGGACCGCCCCATCACAGATTCACTCTACACTGTAATGATCATTTTCCTACAGGACTGACTTTTTAACACGTATAATTTTATTTATATATATCCATCACCACCCTTCCCTCACCAACCTCCCCCCTCCCCCATTCTCCCCTCTTTTGTTAAATGAAGAAAAAAATGACCAAATGCTTCTGTTAAATAAATTAACACACACACACCCCACTCTCTCTCTCTATGGGGAAAAGATGACAATATTTACAAAACTGCATACACATGGGGACTGGGTGTGAAAAAGCACATGAAATGGGTTATTCCATTATCCTCGATATAAAAGAATAAATAAAAAAAAAGGGAAACCCCCCCCTCTCTCTCTGTCTCTCTTTTTCTCCTCCTTCTCTTTTTCTCTTCCTCCTCTCTCTCTCCTCTCTCTCCTCTTCTCTCTTCTCCTCTCCCCACCCTCTCTCTCTCCTCTCTCCTCTCTCTCTC
>CM060323.1:42757662-42760162 GCA_030674155.1 Stramonita haemastoma
TCTCTCTCTCTCTCTCTCTCTCTCTCTGTGGGAATCTATAAACTTCAAAATGGAAATGTGAGACTCAATCAATTATGCAGCACTTTCACAGCACTGACAGACTATTTTCTTTCTAAAGCATCATGCATGCGTGTGTGTGTGTTTGTGTTTGTGTTTGTATTGTGTGTGTGTGTGTGTGCGCGCGCGCGCGCGTGCGCGTGCACGCTTAGATATGAGCAAACTAAGCCGGTCTTTTTCTATAGCGCTGACACGAAAAAAAAAAAAAACCCACAGCATTATCCAGTGAAGAGAGAGAAAATAGCAAACATTTCTGGCACTCTCTTCTTACACTTAATCATGACGAGCGCGCGTTATAAATAAATAATTTCATTTGCACCTGTCTGTATAAGGGGTGTGGGGGCTTATTTTTTTTAGCAGCAAATTTGCAGTCTATGCCATTTGCCTTTGCACTAACTTCAGTGATCGAAGTTTCATTGACCTATAGCATTTACCTTAGCACTAAATTTCATGAGAATAGCTTGCAATAACATTTGCACTATTTCATGACATAAGCTGGCATTTGCCTTAGCACTAGATTTTAGTGATAAGCTGTCACTGGCTTTGCACTATATTTCATGACATAGCTTTGCACTAAATTTCTTGAGAATAACTAGAACTTGCCTTCGAACTAAATTCTATGAGAATTCATGGCACTTACCTTTAGCACTAACTTCCGTGACATAAGCTGGCACTTGCCTTGTCACTAGATTTCATGAGAATAAATGAGCACTTGCCTTAATACTAAATTCCAGGAGAATATCTGGTACTTGCCTTTGTACTAAGTTTCACGAGAATAGCTGACCTTAGCACTTAGTTTCATGACACAATCTGACCCTTGCCTCAGCATCAAATTCCATGAGAAAAACTAGTACTTGCCTTAGCACTAAATTTCATGAGCAAAGCTTGCAATAATCTTTGCACTATTTCATGAGATAAGCTGGCACTTATCTCAGCACTAAATTTCATGACATAAGCTGGCACTTGCCTTTGGAATAAATTTATGAGAAAAGCTGGCTTACTTCAGCACTAGTTCCGCAGATAAGCTGGCATTGCCTTTGCAAAATCTGAGATAAGCTGGCACTTGCCTTTGCACTAAATTCCATGAGATAAGCTGGCACTTGCCTTTGCACTAAATTCCATGACGATAAGCTGGCACTTGCTTTGCACTAAATTTCATGAGATAAGCTCGCATCCCTATGCATAATTAAGCATAGCTCGCAAATTAAAAAATTCTTGAGAATAACTAGAACTTGCCTTCGAATTAAATTCCATGAGAATACCTGGCACTTACCTTAGCACTAACTTTCGTGACATAAGCTGGCACTTGCCTTTGGTACTAATTCATGAGAATAGCTGACACTTGCCTTAACACTAAATTCATGAGAATGGACGGCACTTGCCTTAACACTAAATTTCATAGAAATAGCGGCATTTGCCTTAGCACTAAATATCATAACATAAGCTACACTTGCCTTCCATGAGAATAGTGGCACTTGCCTTAACACTAAATCCATGAGAATAACTGGCATTGCCTTAGCACTAACTTTCACGTGATAAGCTGGACCACTTGCCTTAGACCTTTAAATATCATAACATAAACTGACACTTACATTCCATGAAAATAGTTGGCTACTTGCCTCAGCACTAAACTCCATGAAGATAAGCTTGGAGTTGCCTGATCACTAAATTTCACGATATAAGCTGCATCGATTTACAGCACAGGCTTGGGTTAGGTTTACCCCTTTTCCAAGGTTTACTGACATCGATCTATACACCGGCCATTTTCTGTACAGTCTAGGTCCACCAGTCCTCTTTTTCCCTCGCCCCGCTTAGAGGTTTGGGATTATTTTGTTTTTCTTTCCCAAGCGGTAGAGATCGTTTACTTTGACAAAATAAAAAGTGTGTGTATGTGTGTGTGTGTTGTGTGTGTGTGTGTGTGTGTGTGTGTGTGTGTGTGTGTGTGTGTGTGTGTGTGTGGTGTGTGTGTGTTGTGTGTGTGTGTGTGTGTGTGTTTGTTTGTGTGCGTATGTGTGTGGTAGTTGATGTATATATGTATGTATTATATGTATATATAAATATAGAATATATATAAATATGTGAGGGGGTGGGGGGTGCGTGTAGATGTCGTGTGTGCACGCATACTCTCACTCATGTGTATGTTTGTAAGGCAGAAAAGCTCTGTTGCACTGCAAGGTATGAATGTGCATGCATATATTCATTCTCAAGCTTATTGGGAAAATACACTTTTATGAGTACACCACGCGATGGCTTTCAATAGTAATAAAAAACAATTAATTTAAATTATCCAAAAGAAAATAAGTCATCGAGTGAATATATTTAAAAGGATTATGACAGTACATATCCCCGCTCACCTCCATCCCTCCCCCCCCCTTCCCTCTTTTCACTTCCCTCTTTTTCAGTCCCCTCTCCATCCTTTTTTCACCGTTTTTCTTTTAAAAAA
>CM060323.1:42762662-42767662 GCA_030674155.1 Stramonita haemastoma
CTCTCTCTCTCTCTCTCTCTCCTCTCTCTCTCTCTCTCTCTCTCTCTCTCTCTAATATTATATATATCCCCTACCTAAAAACTCCTGTCAATCTACAGTTTCCATCTTTTTTTTGTTTTTTGTTTGTTTCTCAGTTAGAACTCCGAGGTGAACATTTCACACAAGTGACTTTTTTCCCCCTCATCATTTAGGGTCGCTGCATTTCGACTTCAGGGACACAGTTAAAAATTGAACCAACCAATTTTGCCAGGACAGTCAGGGGGTACCTCCCTGCTCTTTCTGATTTTTAACTGTCGTGGGTTCTTTTGACATGCACAAGTCTGTCAGCACACGAGTCTAACTGATTTAAGAGTCATCTCCGAAAGATTCGACATTCAGTTCGATTTTCCTGTCAAATTCGGAAGAGAGGGAAAGGCTGGGAATCAAACCCAGAACCTCCCATTTTACTTGTTAGGCAGGTGAGTGTCTTAACTATCCTGCCCCCCTTTCCTTCTTTCCTCTTTTCAGTTAACATTGATTATTTTACACCATGTACAAACTGGCTACGTCCTTTGATGAACAATTATTGATTGCATACTTAATGAATACATAGAAATTGAAATCGACTGATGAAAATAATTATAGTCAAGATTGTTTATTTCTAGGCAAGTCGGTGAGTAGCAGTAGGTTTTTAAGGATGTGGTGTCGTGTGTGCTTGTTTCATTTTTTTTCTCTCTGTACTTAGTTTTTTTTATGTTTGTTTCTTCTTTTTTTTTGGGGGGGGGGGGGGGTTCGTTGCTTTAATTATTTCTTTCCTTGTGAGGTGCACAAGGTTAAGGTAGGACAGGCTGTGTGAGATTTTGCAAATGAATTTTTTTTTATAGAATTTTGTATTTTCTTTTTTTTGGTTTTCTTTCTTTTTCTTTAAGTTCTTTTCTTTGTTTTATCTTTCTGTGTTTTTTTTTTATATTGTTATTGATGTCCTCTTTTTTTTTTTTTCTCTTTATTTCCTCCCTTTTTTCTTTCTTTCCTCCTTTTTCTCTTTCTTTCCTCCTCTTTCCTTTCTTTCTTTCTTTCTTTCTTTCTTTCTTTCTTTCTTTCTTTCTTTCTTTCTTTCTTTCTTTCTTTCTTTCTTTCTTTTTCTTCCTAAGGGAAAGAAATAAGGGTGGAGGTAGTTTTATGTTCTGTTTTTATTTTCGTCGCTGAATTTCTTTTCTTTCCTGATTTTTATCGTGTGTTTTCTTTTGTTCATTTATTTTTTTTCCCTGAAGGAATGAGGTAGGGACAGCGAGCTGTGTGAAACTGCCTTTTCTTTGTTGCTGAATTTCTTAAAGCCTTCTTCTTCTTCTCTTTTTTTCTTCTTTCTTTCTTTCTTTCTTTCTTTCTTTCTTTCTTTCTTTCTTTCTTTCTTTCTTTCTTCTTTCTTTTCTTTTTCTTTCTTTCTTTCTTTCTTTCTTTCTTTCTTTCTTCCTTTCTTTTCTTTCTTTCTTTCTTTCTTTCTTTCTTTCTTTCTTTCTTTCTTTCTTCCTTCTTTCCTTCCTTTCTTTCTTTTTTTCTTTCTTTCTTTGTTTTTTCTTTCTTTCTTTCTTCCTTCCTCCCTCCCTTTCTATCTTTATTTTTCTTTTTAAGGAAAAAGAGGTGAAGATTGAAGGTTGTGTACAGCTTATTTTTTATTTTTGCTGCAGAATTCCTTCCTTCCTTCCTTCATTTCTCCTATCTTTCTTCTTTTGTTTTCTTAGAGGAAATGAGGTTAGAGGTGATGGTTATGTGAAATTTGTTTTGTTTTGTTTCTTGTTTTGTCGTTTAGTTGGTTGCTTTTGTACTTTTTTTTTGCAAAGGGTGGTGGGGGTGCTTGTAAATTTCTTTATCAGTTGCAACGGAAGATGCACACAAACAGACAAAGAGTACCATACTTGCCTATTCCGATAACACCAACAAAAAACCAACACCACCACCACCCAAAAAAACCCCACCTATACATCTACTAAAAAAAAAAAAAGTAGCAATAACATCAACCATCAGCCCCCCACCCCCACCCACATCCCACACAAACTAAACAGTACAGGCATCATCATCATCACTCCCGTAATCTACTACGAGGTCACTGGGGGCGGTGTGTTTATTTGTGTGTGTGGTGTGTGTGGTGTGTGTGTGTGTGTGTGTGTGTGTGTGTGTGTGTGTGTGTGTGTGTGTGTGTGTGTGTGTGTGTGTGTGTGTGTGTGTGTGTGTGTGTTGTATGTACGCGTGCATGCATGTGTGTTTGTGTGTGTCTGTTGTGTTGGGGGAGGTGGGAGGGGGGGTGGGGTTGCAGAGATAGTTCTAAAAGACCTTTACTCCACTTCTGCAGGCGCACCACTCACGATAATTCACAATTCACAATAGTTTATTCTCATTAACTCTTTTGAGCTATAGAGAAACACCCTTTTGAGCTTTAGAGAAACACCCTTTTGAGCTACAGAGAAACACTTTTTTCAGCTATAGAGAAGCACTCTTTTCAGCTATAGAGAAACACTCTTTTGAGCTATAGAGAAACGCTCTTTTGAGCTATAGAGGAACACTCTTTTGAGCTATAGAGAAACGCTCTTTTCAGCTATAGAGAAACACTCTTTTGAGCAATGGAGAAACGCTCCTTTTGAGCTATAGAGAAACACCCTTTTGAGCTATAGAGAAACGGTCTTTTGAGCTATAGAGAAACACTCTTTGGAGCTATAGAAAACACTCTTTTTTGAGCTATAGAGAAACACTCGTTTGAGCTATAGAGAAATACTTTTTGAGCCTATAGAGAAACACTCTTTTGAGCTATAGAGAAACACTCTTTTGAGCTATAGAGAAACACTCTTTTGAGCTATAGAGAAACACTCTTTTGAGCTATAGAAAAACACTTTTGTGAGCTATAGAGAAACACTCGTTTGAGCTATAGAGAAATACTCTTTTGAGCCTATAGAGAAACACTCTTTTGAGCTATAGAGAAACACTCTTTGGAGCTATAGAGAAACACTCTTTTGAGCTATAGAGAAACACTCTTTTGAGCTATAGAAAAACACTCTTGTGAGCTATAGAGAAACACTCTTGTGAGCTATAGAAAAACACTCTTGTGAGCTATAGAAAAACACTCTTGTGAGCTATAGAGAAACACTCTTGTGAGCCTATAGAGAAACACTCTTTGGAGCTATAGAGAAACACTCTTTTTGAGCTATAGAGAAACACTCTTTTTGAGCTATAGAGAAACACTCTTTGGAGCCATAGAGAAACTAGGCCTAGCATAACGAGAGCAGCAGCGATCCCCCTTCTCTTCACTCTCACTGGCCTTGCCCGCCCTGTCCCTTTCTTTAAATTAATGGGAGGATTCCCTCCTTTTCACTGCCCGGAAAAAAAAGAGAGACCCGCACAGACTGAAGCCACCACCGCCGGAGAGGAGAAGGTCGATCCCCCTCATCCGTTAAGGCAGCTACATTCAATCCTCTGAGGCAGCTAGGCTCCTTTCAATCATGCTTAACTCCAGGCTTTGTGCGGAAAAAAAAGTTTGGTTTTTTTTGTTGTTGTTGTTGTAAAAAAAAAAAGAAAATGGAGTGAGGTATTGCCTACATACACTACCACCATTTAGGTTGTCACCATCCATTCTATTGTTATCTTCTGTCTCTGTTTCTGTTTCTTGTTCCTGAGTGCTTTTATCTTTTTTTTGTTGTTGTATTTTGTTTGAAGTGATGGTGTGTGTTGGGGGGAGGGGGGGCGGAGGGGAGTGAATGTGTGTGTGTGTGTGTGTGTGTGTGTGTGTGTGTGTGTGTGTGTGTGTGTGTGTGTGTGTGTGTGTGTGTGTGTGTGTGTGTGTGTGTGTGTGTGAGAGAGAGAGAGAGAGAGAGAGGAGAGAGAGAGAGAGAGAGACAGAGACAGAGACAGAGACAGAGACAGAGACAGAGACAGAGACAGAGACAGAGAGACAGAGAGAGACAGAGAGAGACAGAGAGAGAGACAGACCGACCGACCGACAGACAGACAGATAGACAGACAGAGAGCGAGAGACAGACAGACAGACAGACAGAGAGAGAGAGAGTGCGCACACACGCGCGCGTGTGTGTATGTGTGCGTGCGTGCGTGCGTGCGTATGTGCGGGCGTGCATGTGTGTGTTTTCTTGTGCCCTTTTATCTTATGTAATGGACAGCTCCCTCATTCCAACGCCATTCACCTCCCTCCCTCCCTCCCTCCCCCCCCCTCTCTCTCTAATCTGACCCTCTTCATCCCCGGATCACAACAGACTCAGGATCGATCGTTCTGGCCACATCTCAGCAGACTCTACAGTCTCCTGGACATTAGCCAGTGCAGCCATGAGGCCACCAGCCAGAGGAAACCCTGCACTGCATGTATCTTCTAGGTCACAGGTCTGTGTGGTGTTCAGTTGTACCTGGTCTTATCTATCTAATGTATTATTTTATTTATTTATTTATTTATTTATTTATTCTTTTATATTAAGGATATTGGAATAAGCACTCTTGTGCTTTTTACGTCCAGTCCCAGTGTGTATGCAGTCTTTGTAAATCTTGTCATCTATTCCCACCGGTACACAATGGCCTACTCTTACGAAAACTGGAACAGGATTTAACGTGTGCCCAAGATATTCTGCGTGCGTTTGCACACGGGGCCTCGGTTTAAAGTCTCATCCGAAGGACTTTGGGGGAGAGTGGAGTCAGTACTGATGTTAACTCCAGGGTAAAAATCCCCTCGAACGGGAATCGAACCTGGGTCGTCAAACTGCGAGCGCAATGTTCTGACCACTAGGCTATCCCATCCCCTGTTAAAAATGGCATGATTGTAGTTTAATTTTAAAGGCATGATAATGGTCAGGGGGATGTGCTTTTTTACATCCAGTCCCCATGTGTATGCAGTTTTTGTAAATCTTGTCATCTATTCCCACCGGTACACAATGGCCTACTCTTACGAAAAGCGGAACAGGATTTAAAAGTGTACACAAGATGTTCTGCGTGCGTTCGGACACTGGGCCTCAGTTTATAGTCTCATCCGAAGG
>CM060323.1:42775162-42787662 GCA_030674155.1 Stramonita haemastoma
ACGAGAAGAGAGGACAGAGACAGAGACAGAGAAGAGACAGAGACAGAGACAGAGAGCATATCTGGGAAACTGCTTTCAAAACTCTTTCAATGTTAAAAAACCGTCAAGATCTTATTGGTCGCGCTAAAAAAAAAAAAAAAGCCGCAAAATAACATGTCTGAAATTGACATGATGCTAGACAGCTTCCTCCACCACCCCTCCTCCCCCTTCCCTTCTCGCCCCCTCCCCCACCTTCTGTCCCCGGCCCGTCTGCCAATTTTTTTCTCAACCGACTATTTTATCATGAAGGAACACTTTACAACAAATATTGACAGATGAAAACCAACACACATATAAGCAGTACTTTGTTTTCGTTCCTCATGGCTAGAGCTCCGAGATTCAACAATCGTGAAGATTTTGCGCATGAGACAGGGTTTTTTTTTTTTGGCCGACCATTTAAGACAGCCGTACTCCGACTTCGGGGATGTGAAACAGTATAATACTGACCATACACGTGAACTGATAGGTGGCAGGAAATAAAATATAAAACAAAAACTAAGAAAGTGTCGACCCAAAAAAGCAAGGAGGTTGTGTCACCATTGCGAAGATAAAACATGGATTCATTGATAACACTGTCATGGATTGATTTGGTTGCATTTTTGTACGCAGTGTAACTTCTAGATGTTATCTGTAGAAAAAAGCCATTTAAAACGATGCACACAAGTCATCAATTAAACTCGAGGGGTGGCGTAAGGTCGTATTGTAATGTATTGTATGTATTGTATTGTATGTTGGTATGGGTATTGTCTCGTAGTGTATGCGAGGTGATGGTTGCATACTGTGTGTATTATTCCTCTGTGATAAATGTCTTCCCTATTTACTTTTTTGATATACAGTTTGTAACCTACATAAAAAATTCTCTATTTGTGAGATAATGAATGTTTGATTTGTGAATCGAATTGAATTGTATGATTGTATTGCAGACAGAGATAGAGAGACACAGGTAAAGAGGCAGAGATCTGTGTCTATCAGTCCCTAACAATCGGTGGCTAGGCTTTAGGTGACTTAAACAAAAAAAAGATTTAAAGGATAAGTACCTTTTATTTTTTTAGTCCAATGGCTACTTTTTTCTAGAACAGATACTAATGCCTATGTGAAAGACAAGGATTTTTTCCCCACAAGCAAATGCAAAACAAGAATCACAACGTTGGTATTAGGCGCCATTTATTATATTTCATCGTCTGGTTAAAGGGACTGTCAGTTTTTGCTTCTTGGCTTGGTACAGTTAAGTTTGCATCCTTAGATATGGGGAAAGCCATGTGTGTTTCTGTATAGGGTAGCATTCCTACCCATTGTAGTCCTCTTGTGTGTTTTGTTGCTTTGTGTGTTTGTGTGTTCTCTGTATGTGTTTGTTTGTGTGTGTGTGTGTGTGTGTGTGTGTGTGTGTGTGTGTGTGTGTGTGTGTGTGTGTGTGTGTGTGTGCGTGTCGTCTCTTTTTGTTCTGAATGAGATAAAAGAAGGATAGTAAAAGCTACTTCTTTCTTCTGTTTTAGTGGGAGAGGGGAAGGGGGATGAGAGAGAGTGGAAGAGGAGAGGAGAGAGACGGAGAGGGTTCTTTGGTGGCTTTTCTGGGATGGTGGGGGTGGTGGGGGGGGGGGGTTGTCTTTCTTCCTTATAACATTTCATTGATCCATGCCTTTGTAGTTTTTGTTAAAAGTTCTCCTTTGAATCTGTTAACTGGGCATTTTTTTCAGTCAATTATTTCCCGTTTTTCCCCCTTTTTTCTTCTGATCTTTTATATCCTTTACTATCATTGAATTTTTTTTTTAAGCAACCTCGTTTTATAAATTGAAAAAATATTTTACATGCAACAAAAAGTCGTTGATAAATTCGGAAGTACAGGAAATTTCTTATATCTCTGTTGTTGTGGTTTGCCCACAATTCTGGCAAAGGTGGTGTCTGAATGGATTCATGATAAACAGTTCCAAAGATAATTACCACTTGTGTGCCGATATGAATCAGCCAGGTTCGTTTTTTGTAGTAATTGTTATTCTGTGTGTTTTATTTCAGTTTGCTGTACAGGAGTTACATGACTTTCTGCGCAGGGCTAAACCGAGTCAGCGACATTTCCATGATTAAAGGTATATCTAAAAATAGCGCCACTTGTATTGTTGCGACCTTTGTGAGGGGAAGCAATTGAGATTGCGCATTTTACGTTTTGTATCGCCAGAAATTTTCTCTTTTATTAAAAAAAAAAGCATGCCACTGTTTGAGCATATCACCGGACTGTTTTTATTACATTAATAAAAAAAAGCATAGAATCAGAGACATTTTCTATGTCAAGTTTTTTTTCACCTGAATGATGATTTATCTGTTAATAGTAATCTTAGCTAAGCTGAATCGTAGTCCCTCAAAAGCCTAAATCGTTTTCAGGATAAGACAACTACTGGTTTATCAATTCATTCCCTTGCAAGCGACTCTTTTGTCTGTACTGATGTCGTTAAATGTCTACATATTTTAGTTTATATACAGAATGCATTTTAAACTCACATTTTTGGGTTGTTGTAACTATACTGCTAGAAAGTGTCTTTGATTATGATTCGTATCAATATTGCCTGTTTATTGGGTAATTGCCCTTCAGGGATGATTATAGTGTTTTTGACTTGATTGACTTGACTTGAAAGGAACATTGTCACGCAAACAGTAGTACATGTGTAATGACACAGTGCAACAAAATTAGAGGGTTTCCAATGGGAAGGCTCTGCGCGCACAGGGAACAATCACACATGCAACCTCCCCCCTTTCCTAGCCTCCCTCTCTCTCTCTCTCCCTCCCCGCTCTCTCTCCCACCCTCACACCTCTCACCCTACCCACACACACACACACACACACACCACCACCGACAGCGCAGCAATTAAGTGCTTATTGACAGACATCTGGACAGTATATAATTCCCAGATAATGAACAGTCCTATTCATATTGTTCGTTATTCTAGATACGGAAAATCAGCTTGCCATGTGTGTGTTCGTGTGTGCGGTTGTGTGGTGTGTGTGTGTGTGTGTGTACGTGTGTACGTGTGTTGTACGTGTGTGTGTAAGTGTGTGAGTACGTGTCACGTTGTGCGTGTGCGTGCGGCACCCATGTGTATGTATTTATGTTGGATTGAAAGTGAGAAAAGACTATGATAGGTGAAAGTTTTTTTTTTTTTAAATCAAACCCAAACTTTGAAAACTTCATTTCGCAAAATCTTTTTTTTCCCTCCTATGAGAAGGCAAGGGATAGGAAAGTGCTTTTACTGGTCTCGTGGACTTAGAATATGGCACAGAAAAAGAGACAGAACGGAAAAGAGTTAAAGCCAAAACAAAAACATCTAATGGATTTTTTTCTGAGGTCTGTATATAGCTTTCTAATATGTTCTTTGTTCCCGGCTGCGGAGTCACGCATTTGTGCCGTGCCAGTAGGGATTTTTCTGTTTATCTTTCTTCATCTGACAATTCCATTTAGCTTAGGCACAGGAAAAAACAAAACAAACAAAAAAAAACAACAGAATGAATAATGAAATAAAACTGTAAAGAAATATTTCTTTGAAGAAAAATTCTAATTCAAGAAGTTTGAAAAGTGTGTGTGTGTGTGTGTGTGTGTGTGTGTGTGTGTGTGTGTGTGTGTGTGTGTGTGTGTGTGTGGTGTGTGTGTGTGTGTGTGTTGTGTGTGTGTGTGTGTGTGTGTGTGTATGTGTGTGATGCTCTTTTATGGCTCTTCCTATCTCTGTGTGTAGGGGGGGGGGTGTGAATACATGATGTTTCTTTGTTGATCTTCCTATTCGCGTGCGTGTACGCGTAGGTGCGTGTGCGGTGTGTATGTGTATCTGGTGTGTGTGCGTGCGTTCGTGTCTGTGTCTGTGAGTCTGTGTGTGGTCTGTATGTGTGTCTGTATCTCTGTCTGTCTGTATGTATGCCTGTCTGTCTGCTTGTGTGCTTCAAGACATGACGTCTTTTATGGCTCTTCCTCTGTCAGCATTCAGGGCCCTTACCACAGATGCTTGCATGTAGAACACTGCAGCACTGCAGCCTTAGATTCAGATACTATCGCCAGCACACTGTCTCTTCCAAACTCCATCTTCATGGAATGCCTCTGCCATTTTCTGCCTTGCCATTCGGCCATGCGTTATATTCTTTCTGGCCTTCTTCTAAACTAGTTTATTTCCTGATATTTCGATCATATAAAAAAAACTGGATTTTCTTGATCCTGCCTTTTGTCTTAGCTTTGCTGGCTTATAGATATGGGGTTCTTTTTGTAGACTTGGATGGTTATTGTTTCTTAACCTGGGGTGTGTGGTGGTGTGCTGTGCGTGTGTGTGTCTGTGTGTGTGTGTGTGTGATGGGAGGAGAGAGAGAGAGAGGGAGGAGAGGAGGGAGAGAGAGAGAGAAGGAGGAGAGAGATGAGAGAGAGGAGAGAGAGAGAGGAGAGAGAGAGAGAGAAGAGGAGAGAGAGAGAGAGAGAGGAGAGAGAGGAGAGAGAGAGAGAGAGAGAGAGAGAGGAGAGAGAGAGAGAGAGAGAGAGAATTCCTTGATTTATCAATTTGTTTCATTTTAGTTCAAGGTTAATGATTTCTTTTCCACATTTTACAGATCAAAACATAGTCATTTATCATTATGTGATCAATATTATTACAAGTCATTTAGAATGTAAAATCATCATTTCATAATAATTATGTACAGACAAAAAAAACCACACAATCCTCTCATCAGCAGAGAATGAAACATGGAAGAAAAAGAAAACGAAACATTACAAGGGTCACAGTTTATAGAGTCACATGGAAACGAAACGAAATGAAGGCGGTGACAGATCACAAAATCAGTCCAAACATACACACACCACCGTTGTTCGCTTGCACCATGAAAACTATTACTTATGAAGTGCATAGTAAGTTTGTGAGTGATCAAAGAAGACACGAAGAAGTTTTTGTTTTTTTAAACCACAAATTAAAAATAATAATAACAGAGAAAAATGAAAGAAAAAAAACACAAAAGAAAATCAATCAAACAATTACAAAACATAATAACAATGATTTTTTTTTGTATCACTGAGTCAAAAACAGCAAATGCATTTTCTTGATTTTCAAGTAGGCTGTACATTGTGAAGATAAGTTTGAAAGATGAAAGAGTGAGGTGGAGGGTAGGGGGTAGGGGAGGGTAGGGGATTGCGTGAGAGAGGTTAGAGTAGTCGAACTGGCAATCTGTGGGTTAGGTCTTGGGTTCGAGTCGCCACTGAGTTAAGAGGGTTTCCTGCTGAGAGTTTATAATGGTTCTGACTCCAACCCACTCAAGCTCTTCGGATGAGACAATAAATCCGAGGTTCCGTGTGTCAACGTACGCATAGCATCTTACCAATACATCAGAAACACATCCATTTTCGTGTGTCAATCTACGCATAGCATCTTGACAATACATTAGAAACACACCTTTCTTTCGTGTGCAAATGTACGCACAGCATCTTGCCAATACATTGGAAACACACCTTTCTTTCGTGTGCCAATATACGCACAGCATCTTGCCAATATATTACAAACACATCCATATTTCGTTTGTCAATGTACGCATAGCATCTTACCAATACCTCAGAAACACAATCATCTTTCGTTTAAAAGAGTAGTCTCGTGTGGAAAGTGGTATGAACAACACGACAGTACCCACCCAGCATGCAATCTGCCATCTGTAGAAACATGAACTCCGCTGTCAGATTCAACTAACCCAAGACGCACTGCCTGAAAGTGTTATAGTGCGATACCCACGTAACTTCTCAGGAAGTTAGGTGAGCAGTTAAGAAGTCAGTATGAAATACGTCAGCTGTGCCCACTTAAACGACAATGGAGTGAGGTGTTGCATACGAACGTATAATGTACATATATAACATCGATATTAAAGATAACGAAAATGACATCTCCAACAAAAAAAAAATCCAATGTCCGTGCTGCAATGTGTTGACGTGAAAAGTTTAATAAAGGCAAAATCACAGATTATGCGTGAGAGTTTGTGTTGTGTTTATAAAAAAATTCTTTCCTGAAAATGAACGTTCATAAATCAATCAACAATCATTTGTAACAAGAGTCAGTATTTGCTTCGATAACAAACAAAAAAGCAACAACCGAGAAGTGAAGAAAGGAAAAAAGAAAAAAAAAGAAAGGAAGAAAGAAACTGAAAAAAGAACAGAAAGACTTGTGTGATCGGAGATGTCTCCTGTGCAAACAGCTCAGTAGTCGTGAAGAGCAGAACAGAAATGCATAGCACGTGATGACTGGACCCCTGACACCAGCCAGTCCTCCCAAACCCCACAGCCCACAACCCACAGCCCAGGCTACACACCATACCAGCAGTTTTTTCCACAGCCCAGGCTACACACCAGACACCAGCAGTTTTCCCACAGCCCACAGCCTATAGCCCAAAGCCCAGGCTACACACCCAACACCATTCAGGCCTCCCAAAGCCTAAGCCCAAAGCCCAGGCTACACACACCATACCCAGCAGTTTTTACCAACAGCCCAGGCTACACATCAGACACCAGCAGTTTTCCCACAGCCCACATCTCAGGCTACACACTAGACACCATCCAGTTCTTCCAAAGCCTAAGCCATGCCAAGCCCAGACTACACATCAGACACCAGCCAGTCCTCTCACATCCCACAGCCCAGGCTACACACCAGACACCAGCAGTTTTCCCACAGCCCAGGCTTACCACCAGACACCAGCCAGTCCTCCAAAAGCCCACAACCCACAGCCCAGGCTACAATCGGACACCAGCAGTTTCCCAAAGCCCACAGCCCAGGCTACACACCAGACACGCCCAGTCTTCTCACAGCCCAGGCTACACATCCGACACCAGCAGTCCTCCCACACCCCACAGCCCACCCGCCTATAGCCCAGGCTACACACCAGACACGCCCAGTTCTCTCACATCCCACAGCCAGGCTACACATCCGACACCAGCAGTCCTCTGGAAGGCTGCACGCTCTGCTGACCTGGGGACGGGGTCAAGGCCGTCGACACGACGTCATCCTGGTCACTGCTGACGACAGTCACCTGCATGCACGCCCCACGCTGGAGCCTGGACAGTCCACAGGACTCACTGACCCGTTCCCCACTTTAGAACTACTGTCTGACTTGGGGAGGCCCCCTTCAGGATACGTCGGGGAGGTGGAGCGATCCTCGGGGCTGTGTCCCTGAGGCACCCCATGTCCGGGATGTGCGGAGGACGTGGAACAGTCGCCAGGCTTCCAGTCCACATCCAAAGAAAACTTGATGGCTGGCTTCATTTTGGGGTGCCCTGCTGAAGAGGACTTGGCGGCTTTGGCTCTGCTCTTGCTTCGGCTTCTGCTCGCTGGCTTTGTCCGCGGCTTTTTCTCGTCCTCGAACTTGACTGTAGGGGCCTGGGAGCGGTGTCCTTTACCGTCTGCACGTCCTTTACGGTCTGAGGCATTCCGGTTTGTTGGAGAAGCCAGGAAATCGTCTCCGTGGTCGGAGTGCTCGTTAGGGAGCCGTAGACAGAAGCCAGGCTGACCGTTCTCCTGCAAGGGGGCAGAGGCAGTGCTGAGGCTTCGTTGTCCTGAGGGAAGACTCTTGTCTGCAGGGAGCAGGCTGCTTTTACCGCGGATGTTGTCGTACGTCCTGCGACGATCGTTGGCGCGGTTGTCCCGGAAAATGAGAGAGACGCGGGGGAGGTATTTGGAAGGCTCCCGCTGCAGCAGGTAAGGAGAAAACTCCCCTCGGCTGGAATCAGAATCGTCAGAGTGCGGACTGGTTCCTGACTTGGAGTCCGGGATGGTGGGAGGACCCCCGCCGTCGGTGTCCGGGGTGGTGGGGTTGGTCCTCTCGGCCCCCACCTGCAGCTGGTTCTGCTGCTTGGACCCCGAGGTCAGCGTGTGGAAGGCGCGGATGGCTACGCGGTTAACGGCGTCCCGGTTGTGCTCCATCTTCTTGGAGGGGATGCCCTTGAAGAAGCTCTCCAGGGCCATCTCCTCCTCCAGCTCCTTGCGCTCCGTCTTGAGGTACTTGACGATCATCACCACGATGCCCAGCGAGTAGAAGACGAGGACGGCGGCGATGTACAGCACGGCCCCGAAATCCGTGTCCTCCCCCTCGCCCTGGTCCCCCGTGCTGGATTCGGGGTTGGCCGTGGTGAGGGAGGCGTTCAGGTTACCATGGCGATGCTGGCACTGGGGGTGGAGCTGGGCGAGGAGGGGGCTGTGGGAGAGGGGGTCGTCGGGGTGTGACCCAGACATGCCAGGGCTGGGGGGGTGGGGGAGGAGGAGAGTTCCTTCCGTCTGTACCCCCGACACTTTTCGTGGTTTTTGGAACACAGGGTGTGGTGGACACTGGTGGGCAGGGTTGGGACTGTCAGGTCATGATGGTTAGTTACTGGTGTTGAGAGGAATTCGCCTAACGTCGACTGTCTTGGAGTCTTGCCCATTTGTTATGCTGGGGAAATTAAAAAATAGGCCAGAGATAGAGTCAGGACAAGAAAATTTTCTGGCAGAAAAGTGATGATTCCAAGCACAGTTTCTCAGTATAATATCGAGTACACGTCCCTACTCAGGAAAAACGCACCTATTTCTTATTATTTAGTAAACATTTTTATTCTTTGAATCAGTGCATCAATTCCTGGCTAAGCGTAAAAGTTTCATTGCGGATTCGCACACAATTTTCCCTATTTACTTTTTCTTTTGAAGTCACATTACCGGAGCGAGTCTATTCCCCCCCTTTGTGCACCGAAACGCACCAACTCTCACCACACTCCTTTGATGATGGACAACTATCTCCAACAACACTGCGGTGCCCATTCTTGCAGCACAGAACAATGACTATGATTTTATCTCTTTTGTTCCTGTTCAGTCCAGTCCTGTTGGAACTAGACTATATCCACCAAGCTCTTATCGATGCCAGCCTATTCAGAAGCGGGACAATGCTGCTTTCCTTGTTCGTGCCGCAGGCTTCATTAGGGGGATGAATGGATGGATGGTTGGAAGGGTGCCCGGTGATTTGCAGGGTCTGTGCTACCTGGCTGGCAGGACTCATACGTCACGTCAGCTGTACAGGTCCGGTTGTGGTGTGACGCTCAGTAGTGCGTGGGGACTGTTTCTTGGCATCCGTGAATGGTGGTGGTGGTGGTGATGATGATGGTGGCATTACTGTCTGAAACAAAACCATGGGTTCGTTTGAGGGCCTGAGTAGCGTTATTGTGCCGTGGTGTAAATGTTTGTAGTGTTTCGTTTTGACATGCGCGTTCGGTCGTGGTGAGTCATGTGCAGGAAGTGTAGGTGTTGAGGTGAAGTTGTTGTGACTTGTGGGTTGCATTGAATTGTGCTGTGTTGTGCTGTGTTGTGCTGTGTTGTGTTGTGTCGTGTTGTCTCGTGCTGTGCCGTGTTATGTTGTGTTGTGTTTGTGTCGTGTTGTCTCGTGCCATGTTGTGTCGCGTCATGTCGTGCCGTACCGTGCCGTGCCTGCCGTGCTGGGGCGTTGGTTTTTGTTCGTTGTTCGAATAAGAAAATAAACCAAAGTCCCGTGTGCGAACGCACGCAGAACATCTTGTGCACACGTTCAAATCCGTTCCGCTTTTTGAAAAAGTAGGAAATTGTGTGCCGTTGAGAACGGATGGCAAAAATTAACGAATCTGCATACACACGGGGACTTGATGTCAAAAAAAAAGCACATGAGTGCTTCTTCCATTATCTTCGAAATAAAAGAATTTTAAAAAATGAATAAAGGGGGAGAAAAAGAAACATATTGCCCTGGGTACCAGTCACTTTCATTTAAACGCAGGGGAAAACACACACACACACACACACACACACACACACACACACACACACACACACACACACACACACACACACACACACACAATACACACTAAAACACACACAACACACACACACACACACACATAATCACACACATACACACTAAAACACACACACACACACACTACACATACACGACACACACACACCACAACACACACACACACACACACACACACACACACACAACACACACACACACACACACACACACACACACACACACACAACACACACACACACACCACAATACACACACACACACCACACACACAACACACACACACACAAACACCACACACACAAGACACAACACACACACACACACACACACACACACACACACAACACCACACTACACACACACACACACACACACACACACACACACAACACACACACACACACACACACACACAACACATACACCACACACCACATTCGTGAGGAATTGAAAGCTGGCGAAAACATGCAAACAAACTGACCACTGCCGTTTTCTTCATTTGATTTAAAAGCTCTCCCCCCCCGCTCCCCCCGCAAGAAAACCCCACTCAATTTTTGATGAAAAAGTGTTTCTATTTTTTTTGCTCCATATGCGAGACATGACACGTAATAGTTAAGGACATTTCTATCTATCTCTGTCTGCCTCTGTCTCTGTCAATTCGAAGACCCGGGTTCGAGTCCGGTCGAGGAGATTTTTCTCCTGGAGTTAACATCAGTGCTGACTCCACTCTCCCAAAAAGTCGTTCCGATGAGACTTTAAACCGAGGCCCCGTGTGCGATCGCACGCAGAACATCTTGCGCACACGTTAAATACTGTTCCGCTTTTCGTAAGAGTGACCATGGTGTGCCGGTGGGAACAGATGACATTTACAAAACTGCATACACACGGGGACTGGATGTAAAAAAGCACAAGAGTACTTATTCCATTATCCTCGATATAAAAGAATAAATCAATCAATCAATCAATCTGTCTTTGTCTGTCTGTCTGTCTCTGTCTGTCTCTGTCTGCCTCTGTCTCTGTCTTTGTCTGTCAGTCTGTCTCTCCTTGTCTCTTTCTCTGTCTTTGTCTGTCTCTGTTCCTTTCTGTCTCTATCTTTGTCTGTCTGTCTGTCTGTCTCTGTTTCTCTGTCTGTCTCTCTCTCTCATTCTCCCTCCCTCCCTCCCTATCTCTCTCTCTGTATCTCACTCACTCTCTCGTTTCCCCCCCCCCTCTCTCTCTCTCTCTCTCTCTCTCTCTCTCTCTCTCTCTCTCTCTCTCTTACCGTTTCATTTCCATCACAGATATCTAGAGGCAAACAAACAAACAAAGAAACAAACAGGCAAAGGAAAGGAAAGGAAAGGAAAGGATGCTTCTTTGATAAAAAGAGAAGAGACACAGAACCAAAAAATAAAGAGGAACAAAGAAAGTAAAGCCTAAACAAACCGCAGGAGAAAGGAAACGAGAGGCAGAAAAGATAGAACAGAGTGAAAGAAAGAAAGAAAGAAAGAAAGAAAGAAAGAAAGAAAGAAAGAAAGAAAGAAAAAGAAAGAAAGAAAAGAAAAGAAAAGAAAGATAGAAAGAAAAAAGAAAGACAGAAAGAAAGAAGGAAGGAAGAAAAGAAAGAAAGAAAGAACGAAAGAAAGACAGAAAAGAAAAGAAAGATAGAAAAGAAAGAAAAGGGAAAGAAAAGAAAAGAAAGATAGAAAAGAAAGAAAAGGGAAAGAAAAGAAAAGAAAGAAACAAACAAACAAGAAATAAATAAAAAGGAGAGAAAAGAAACAAAGAAAGAAAAAGAAAGAAATAAAGAAAAAAAGAAGGAAATAAAGAAAGAATAGAACTAGAAAGGAAGGAAGGAAGAAAAGAAAAAGAAAGAAAAAGTCAAAAAGAAAGAAAGAAAGAAAGAAAGAAATAGAAAAAAAGAAAGAGAAGCAGGATGAAGATAAAAGACGACTGTTCAAAACACCCACAGATGCCGACTGCTGCTGACAAGAGCTTTTGTGTTTATAATAACTTTACATCAAAACAGAGAAAAAGCAAAAATAAAAAGCTTGTAAGTGGAAAAAGAAAGAAAACAAACAGACAGACAATCAGACAGACAGACAGACAAACAAACAGACAGATGGACAGGCAGACAGACAGACAGAAAGACACACAGAAAGAGAAACAAAACGAAGAAAGATATAAAACAGGGAAAAATAGAGTAAAACACCCACGACAGTAGGGAAAAAAAAAAGAAAGAAAGAATGAATGACAAAAAGAAGGAAAGAAAGATAGAAGAACAGAAAAAAGAAAAGAAAGACTGGACGAATGACAGAAAGAAAGAAGGATCAACAACAGCAACAACAACAAAAACAAAAACAACAGCAACAACAACAAAATGAGAAAGCCAGACAGGAAGAAAAAAAAAAGAGGAGAAAAACAGGCAGACAGACAGACTGGAACAAACGAAGACAGAATGCATGCATGAATGAACGAAGGAATGAACGAACAAATAAAGAAAAGAACAAACAAACAAACTAACGAATAAATGACGTGAATGAATGAATGAACAATTGATTGAATGAATGAATGAATGAATGAATGAATGAATGAATGAATGAATCAATCAATCAATCAATCAATCAATCAATCAATGAAAAATGAATGAACAATTGAATAATTGAATGAATGATGAATAATTGAAT
>CM060323.1:42792662-42795162 GCA_030674155.1 Stramonita haemastoma
AAAAAAAAGAAAGGAAAAAAGGAAGAAAACGACAAGGAGGATAGAGAGAAAACAAGAAAGATAGAGAGAAAGAAGAGGAAGGAATGTAAAAGAGAAAAAAAGACAGGAAAAAAGAAAGAAAACGGCAAGGAGGATAGAGAGAAAACAAGAAAGATAGAGAGAAAGAAGAGGAAGGAATGTAAAAGAGAAAAAAAAGAAAGGAAAAAAGAAAAAAACGGCAAGGAGGATAGAGAGAAAACAAGAAAGATAGAAAGAAAAAAGGAAAAAGAAAGAAAGAAGGAAAAACATGCATAAAATAGGTGAAAGAAATAACGTGAAGAAAAGACTGACACACAATATTTTTTATTAGTTTTATTCGTTTTATTTGATTTTAATCTTTTATTTCGAGGATAGTGGAATAAGCACTCATGTCCTTTTTACTTCTGGTCCCCGTGTGTATACAGTGTTGTAATTTTTTTCTTTTTTGCTGCCTCGTTTTCCGTGACGTCCCCCGTCCTGTTGCTCCCACGCCGCTCATTTCAATCTACCCGCCACAGCCATACCCAGATTCGTTGTGTCTCATCCCCGGGGTCGGGAGTCCACAGGGAGCCCATCAATATTAGGCCGCCGCGGGGAAGTGTTGTAAATTTTGTCATCCATTCGCACTGGCACACAATGGCCAATCTTCCGAAAAGCGGAAGGGGTTTTAATGTGTACGCAAGATGTTCTGCGTGCTTGCGCACACGGGGCCTCGGTTTACAGTAACGTCTGAAGGACTTTTGGGGGGACGGGAGTCGGCACTGATGTTAACTCCAAAGGAAAAAAATCAATGAAATTGATAGAGAGGCAGACATGCAGACAGACGGACGTGCAGACAATCAGCCAAGTAGACAGGAAGTAAGAACAAAAGGAAGAAGGAAGGACAGAAGACAGGAAGGAAGGAATGAGGGTGTGAAAAAGTAAAGGAAAGAAAGAAGGGGAGAAAAGGGAAGAGGAAGGGAAAAAATCAGGAAAGATTATTTTAAAAAAAGGTTGGTAAAAAGGAAGGATGGAGAGATGAAGGTCAGAACAAGAAATCATATCATCCAAATATTTCAGCAATTGCATAGTTTTATTTTTCTTAACAGCATAGCTTCTTTTCCCTACCAAACAATCAAACAAATAAGTGTACACACACACATGTACACGCACACACACACACACACACACACACACACACACACACAACACACACACACACACACACACTTACACACACATACACACACACACTTACTCACTCTCTCTCCACACACACACACACACACACACACACACACACACACACACACACACACACACACACACACACACACACACACACACACACACTCCACACACACACACACACACACACACACACACACACACACACACACACACACACACACACACACACACACACACACACACACACACACACACACACACACACACACAGTGGCTGTCTAAATTTCTCACAAAACTACGAACTGCTCTAAGGCAGTTTATTTAAAAAAAAAAACAAACAAAAACTACTTAAGAACTCGGAAAAAAGCTGTTTACTTTTCTGAGAGTGTTGAATATCAGCCAGAAGAAAGCAGGGGTGAAAATCAACAGCTCTCACAGTTGGCAAATCTCTTAATGTCAATGCCACTCATGCTTTTCCCCCGTCATTGTCTGTTTGCCAGAAAAGTCAGGATCTTTAACACCTGTCTCCTCTTCTTTCTTCATGCAACCTGTCTTTGTCTTCAAGACTTCCAAAATTCCTATTTCAAGAAAATCCCCTTCTGGGGGTACATGGAATTTTTTCAAATACTAGAATTTGACAACCAAAGCATGTAAAAATATTCACATTTTTTGTTTGTTTGTTTGTCTGTCGTGTTCGACAATGACCTCCAAAACAGCAGAGGAGACAGCTGCTGTTTCGGAAACGTGGCAGAAATTTGATTATAGTGGAGATGCCTTTTCCACAGCACACCCTCACTCTCTCGGCCAAGAGGGCATAAGGACAGTCAGCGTTGGAGGTGTTCTCCAAAGGCCAACTAACCCCCAGGGCTGCAGCACATAAGGACTGTGCAAGTAAAGCCTTCTAGTCAGAGAGTCATAGTCGATCACTAAAGACTAAGCTGTAAAGCAGAATTCCATGAGTGAGAAAGCCACTGATCATACAACCTCTCACTGTTGCTCATTTCACAATGCAATCATACTTCGTACTTGAGAGAAATCTAGAAATGAGTTATCTGACTACCAGTTTAGACAAGAAAATTAGTTTTGATCAAAGTCTTGCTATCAATCTCTTCAGCTGTCAGATCAATGGCTAGTGACAAAGGAAGTGACACTAGGAGTCATCCCACCTCTAACGTCTTCAATAGGATGTTACCAATATCGTTAACTTTTTGGGACGGGATAGCTCAGTGGTCAAAGCACTTTCTTTCCCCCAGCCAATGTAAAGCAGCATCGAGCGTGGTTACCAAATGGAGCTGTAAATGGGTGCCTGCCT
>CM060323.1:42807662-42810737 GCA_030674155.1 Stramonita haemastoma
TGTGCTGCCTGTTCTTTTGGTTCTGCTGGTTTTGATATGCTTGGCAAAAACAGGCTTTATGTGAGTGTTAAACATCTGCAAAGTTGAATACAGAGACTAGTTTCTAAAATAAAAAAAAATCACCCAACAAAAACCAGGAGATGTCCATGTGGATAACAAGCCATACATAAAAACAAGGAACTGAAAAACAGACCAGCCACCATAGCATAATGGTTTACCACGTTGAGACCCTAACTGGAAGGTCGCGGGGTCGAATCCAAAAAGAATCTTAAGAGCTCTTCTCGGACTCTGGCCAGAAACTCGGAAAGGATAGTGTTATGGGCTCATTTGGGAAGACTGGGACAACACTGTCGAGCTTCATCCACTTTACGAATGCAATTTTGAAAGTATTGCTTAGATTATTTCACCAACGCTGCAGGTGTCTGTATCTCTCGGGCCTGAATGGCGCCGGGATATAATTATCATGAATGGAAGCGCTCTGTCAAGTCGTTTTCAAGCTAGTGCACTTCAAAAGCAGTATCATGACATCAAAGTAGGCCTACCTAAAGAAAAACAACAAATTTTCCATACTTTAAAATTTCTCAGATGCAGCTACTTTCGTTTTGGAACATCACTCCACAGATTACACTACTTGACCCGGAAGCTGAAGCTATGATGGGGCCTGAAGATGTTTGAGAGGACATAAGTGAAGAGAATGACTGATAACTGAGCTGATTGAAGTCAAGACACGACTGCACTGACCCTTTATTTAAATTTTTTAAAAACATTTTACACCACTTCAAGTCACGGCAAAATTCTCTGCGTGAAATTCGGGAAGCTCTCCGTGGGGAGAACGCGTCGCCACATGTGCAGCTCCAAACATTTTTTTTGGTCATTTTCCTGTCTGCAACTGTATTTGTTTCCCTATGGCTTTCTTCTACAGAAATTTGCCAAGGACAACGCTCTTGTTGCTGTAGGTTCTTTCACGTACGCTAAATAATTGTGTAACACACGAGACCTCGGTTTATCGTCTCAACCGAAAGACTGGCACCCAGATCATCACTCATGGTCTAATGGATGGGAGGGGGGGAAGTTTTGGGCCCAAACGGGATTCGAACCACCGCACACTTCCGACCCGGACTTTTCACTTTCTAGGCAAATGCGTTACCTCTTGACCACCGATCCACTGTATCTTGCATATGAAACAAACAAGAGTGAACCTGAAACCATCCACATCTGACTTTTTGTCAGGTCACTGGTTTGTTCGTCTGACCTAAATTCCAGTTATATCAAAGCCTTTAAAAATAAATCCACTGTCTTTGATCTCGCTTTTTCCTGGTATGGTTTCCAAAATAGCTACATCACTGTCTCAAACTTAAATCTCGCTCCATTCCCCCATTCCTCCCCTCTCTTTCATTTCTCCCTCTTTTGCTCACTTAATAGCTTGCTTGCATGATTCCTGAAATTTCTTTTAGCATACTGATCTATTTTATCATAATCATTATCTATTCTTCAATGTACATCTATTTTTGCATTTGCACCTGATAACTCGGAAAGGGCTGCGGTAGCCTTGTGGTTGGAACACGCTACACATGACCTGACGGTGGTAACTAAGGGATGGGTTCAAACCTCGGTTGTTGATATGTGCTTTCGGGGTGACTGTTTGTTCCCATGGAGAAAAGATTGGTACTGACTGCTTTCCCTCTCAGCCTCCATCATGAACCAAGGTCCCGTGTGCGACTGCATGCAGAACATCTTGCACATAGGATTTTGGGGGATTGCCTTCTTCGGTTAGAGCTCCGAGGTTTACCAATGGTATGATTTCTGTATACAACCATTTTTACCAACTATTACGGTAGGCACATTTCGACTTCGTGGGAAGACACAGGTTAAAATCAAATCCGCTTTTAATTTTTTTTAAAATTATTATTCTTTTATATCGAGGATAATGGAATAAGCACTCGTGTGCTTTTTTTTTTTTTTACATCCAGTCCACGTGTGTATGCAGTTTTGTAAATCTTGTCATCTGTTCCCACCGGCACACAATGGCCTACTCTTCCGAAAAGCGGAACTGGATTTAACGTGTGCGCGAGATGTTCTGCATGCGTTTTCATAACAGAATAGTCAGCTGTGGCCAATAGGGTGGATGGCATGTCCTTAAGAAGACGACGAAGGAAAAAGAGAAAGAAAAAAAAAACACATCAGCGGCAGCAAAAACAAATTTTCTTTTTAAAAAACACTTCGTGCAGCCACAATTGAAAAGGACGAATAAAAAGAAAAGATGGAGAAACCAGAAACATGAAAAAAGGAGAAAAAAAAACCCAACCCCGACCTCCAAAACAAACCCCAACAAACCTCCACCCCCCCCCCCACACACACACACACACCACCACCACACACATAAGTCACCCCAAAAACAAAAAGGAAAACAAAACAGCCCAAACACGAAAACAACAACAAAAAAACCCCAAAGGATCCCAGGAAGAAAAGAAAAAGTGTAACTGTAGACAAGATAATGAAGCAATTTCCTCCCTCCCGCCCACCCCCCTGTAGTGAAGTCCACCCCCCCCCCACCCCCCACAGCCGTATACCTCCACCAGGCCTACACCACTTGGGGCCGATCCACCACACCACACAACAACAACAACACAACATGAAGAACAGCAAGTTGGACCTTGTACTGTGTGGTGGTGGTGGTGGGTGGTGGTGGTGGTGGTGGTGGTGGTGGTGGTGGTGGTGGTGGTGGTGGTAATGATGGTGGTGGTGGTAATGGTGGTGGTGGTGGTAGTGGTGGTGGTGGTGATGGTGATGGTGGAGGTGGTGGTGGTGGTGGTGATGGTGGATGGTGTTGGTGGTGGTGGTGGTGGTGGTGGTGGTGGTGGTGTTGGTGGTGGTGGTGGTGGTGATGGTGATGATGGTAGTGGTGGTGGTGGTGGTGATGGTGGTGGTGGTGGTGGTGATGGTAATGATGGTGGTGGTGGTGGTGGTGGTGGTCGTGGTAATGATGATGTGGTGGTGGTGGTGGTAGTGGTGATGGTGATGGTAATGATGAGATGGTAGTGGTGGTGGTGGTGATGGTGATGGTGGTAGTGGTGG
>CM060323.1:42840837-42843388 GCA_030674155.1 Stramonita haemastoma
TCCAGTCCTACTTGGCATCTTCTGTGTCTGTTTTGTCATGTAAATTTCTGCTGCTTTTATTGCTGCTGCTGCTACTAGTTCTGCTCTCACACTAGAAGGATAGAAGCAGAATGTTACATTATTGATACAGGAATGTGATTTTTTTTGTATCCTGCTTTTCAGTTTTCATTTTGACGAATCATGCCTTGAGATATGTAGAGCATAGCATGCATATACGCAATACTTATACAAAACTTTTCTGTTAAAACTGTAAATGAGATACCTACTGCGTAATCCAATGCAGTACTGAAGCTCTGGTTACATAGTATATACTAGTGGTGTTTGGTTAGTCTCACAGTATGGGTGTAAGCATGAAGTTAAGTAAAAATAAAAAATAAAAAAATAAAAAACACACACCACCACCAACAACAACAACAAAACAATTGGTAGGTTTGCTGTAAGTTTATAGGTCAAGGTCGAGGTGTCCCATAACTTATGTGGTCGTAGGGGAGCGAGGCATCAGAGAGCTCAGCTTCTTTAGGGGCCAGCACATTAAGGGTGGCGCCCATCTCCTCTCCCTCGCTGCTTTACCTTCCTTGACCCTTAAGAGGCAGGCACCCATTTACAGCTGGGTGAACTGGGGGGAATGTACTGAAGCCAAAACACGCAAGCATTCACCTGTCCACTTGGTAACCACGCTCGATGCTGTTTAACATTGGCTGGGGGAAAGAAAGTGCTTTGACCACTGAGCTATCCCGTTCCAAAAAGTTAACGATATTGTTAACATTGTATTGAAGATGTTAGAGGTGGGATGACTCCTAGTGTCACTTCCTTTGTCATTAGCTAACTACAAAAAAAAGCACTGCCATTGATCTGACAGCTGAAGAGATCGATAGCAAGACTTTGATCAAAACTAATTTTCTTGTCTAAACTGGTAGAGTCAAATAACTCATTTCTAGATTTCTCTCAAGAACAAAGTATGATTGCATTGTGAAATGAGCAACAGTGAGAGGTTGTATGATCAGTGGCTTTCTCACTCATGGAATTCTACTTTACAGCTTAGTCTTTAGTGATCGACTATGACTCTCTGACTAGAAGGCTTGACTTGCACAGTCCTTATGTGCTGCAACCCTGGGGGTTAGTTGGCCTTTGGAGAACATCTCCAACGCTGACTGTCCTTATGCCCTCTTGGCCGAGAGAGTGAGGGTGTGCTGTGGAAAAGGCATCTCCACTATAATCAAATTTCTGCCACGTTTCCGAAACAGCAGCTGCCTCCTCTGCTGTTTTGGAGGTCATTGTCGAACACGACGGACAAAAAAACAAACAAAAAATGTGAATACTTTTACATGCTTTGGTTGTTGAATTCTAGTGTTTGAAAAATTTCATGTACCCCCAGAAGGGGATTTTCTTGAAATAGGAATTTTGGAAGTCTTGAAGACAAAGACTGGTTGCAGAAAGAAAGAAGAGGAGACAGGTGTTAAAGATCATGACTTTTCTGGCAAACAGACAATGACGGGGGAAAAGCATGAGTGGCATTGACATTAAGAGATTTTGCCAACTGTAAGAGCTGTGGATTTTCACCCCTGCTTTCTTCTGGCTGATATTCAACACTCTCAGAAAAGTAAACAGCTTTTTTCCGAGTTCTTAAGTAGGTTTTGTTTTTGTTTTTAAAAATAAACTGTCTTAGAGCAGTTCGTAGTTTTGTGAGAAATTTAGACAGCCACTGTGTGTGTGTGTGTGTGTGTGTGTGTGTGTGTGTGTGTGTGTGTGTGTGTGTGTGTGTGTGTGTGTGTGTGTGTGTGTGTGTGTGTGTGTGTGTGTGTTTGTGCGTGTGTGTGTGTTTGTGTTTGCATGTGTGTGTATATATGTGTGTGTGCGTGTGTACTTTTTTGTTTGATTGTTTGGTAGCGAAAAGAAGATATGCTGTTAAGAAAAAAACCATGCACTTGCAGAAATATTTGGATGATATGATTTCTTGCTCTGACCTTCATCTCTCCATCCTTCCTTTTTACCAACCTTTTTTTTATAATCTTTTCTGATTTTTTCCCTTCCTCTTCCCTTTTCTCCCCTTCTTTCTTTCCTTTACTTTTTCACACCCTCATTCCTTCCTTCCTGTCTTCTGCCCTTCCTTCTTCCTTTTGTTCTTACTTCCTTTCTACTTGGCTGATTGTCTGCACGTACGTCCGTCTGTCTGATGTCTGCCTCTCTATCAATTTCATTGATTTTTTTCCTTTGGAGTTAACATTAGTGCCGACTCCCGTCCCCCCAAAAGTCCTTCAGACGTTACTGTAAACCGAGGCCCCGTGTGCGCAAGCACGCAGAACATCTTGCGCACACATTAAAACCCCTTCCGCTTTTCGGAAGATTGGCCATTGTGTGCCAGTGCGAATGGATGACAAAATTTACAACACTTCCCCGCGGCGGCCTAATATTGATGGGCTTCCTGTGGACTCCTGACCCCGGGGATGAGACACAACGAATCAGGGTATGGCTGTGGCGGGGAGATTGAAGTGAGCGGCGTGGGAGCAACAGGACGGGGACGTCACGGAAAACGAGTCAGCAAAAAAAAAAA
>CM060323.1:42868960-42871460 GCA_030674155.1 Stramonita haemastoma
ACTCTGTCACCACAACAGCACAAAACAGGGTGCCATTATTTTAACACTGCGGGATCCTTCTATAAGACACATCTTTTTCCCTGGGGACCAGTTTGGGTTTTTCACAAAAATTACACAAAACACTCCAACCCCGGTAACCAGAAGATTAATTCAACTCCATTGATGGCTTGATTTTGTGGTTTGGTTGGGCAAGCCATGTTGATAATTCCTGTCATGGAACTGCATCCTCCACCTCTGTCTAATTACATAGGGGTGGTAGTGGAGGTGATGGGAATAAACAATGATGGGTGGATTTGGTTTTGTTTTCTTTTTCTATCGAAGATAATGGAATAAGCACTCATGTGCTTTTTTACATCCAGTGCCCCTGTGTATACAGTTTTGTAAATCTTGTCATCTGTTCCTATCGGCACACAATGGCCTACTCTTACGAAAAGTGGAACCGGGTTTAACGTGTGGGCAAGATGTTCTGCATGCGTTCGCACGGGCTCTCGGTTTATAGTCTGATCCGACGGACTTTTGGGGAGAGTGGAGTCAGCACTTATGTTAACTCCAGGGGGAAAATCCCCTCGAACGGAATCAACTGGGGTCATCAAAATGCCAGCGCAATGTTCTGACCACTAGGCTATCCCGGTCCCAAGTGGTGGTTAAGCAGTGGGCAAATAGAATGTTCTTGCAGCCCATAAATCTGTCACGTTTTATCAATGGATGTGATGGGATGAGTCAGTGGACGAATGCATACCCCCTCTCTCTCTAATGTGCAGGTCTCATTATCAGCCAGTTTTATGGCAGCAGTGGGCAGTGCCCCTCTAGTTTCTTTTTTTTTATCTATATAACTGTAGAACAATGGAACTGTGAACCCTCTAGCTCTATATTCTGGTCAATTCCTGATTCTCACAACAGGTATTTTAAGAAACCTTTTTCATTTTTCTGTAAAAACATGTGGGTTAAAATCATCTTCATCTTATTGAATCATCATTTTTATATTTATATATATATATATATATATATAGAGAGAGAGAGAGAGAGAGAGAGAGAGAGAGAGAGAATCTTATTGAATCATCATTATATATATATATATATATATATATGTGTGTGTGTGTGTGTGTGTGTGTGTACCCAAAATCAAAAACCAAACCAAAAACAACCCCCTTCAGACTAGTACTGGCCATTTTTAAAAGCACACACCCAATACCCTTACATCTCCAGGTCTCACAAAGTTCAGTGCGCAATTGCAGTAACAGCAAAAGGCCCTCCCCACGAGACACGAAGTCTTCTTTAAAAACCAATATTAAGTCTCAAATATTTCTCTCTTGAAAGAATCCACTTCCTGAATATTTATTTTCCTCACTCTTTGACAATCAAATCTATTTATTTCTGTTCTTATTCTAGAGGTGAGAAATATTCTTTCCATCCCCCAAAAAAGTCTTTGAGGCTCACACCATGTTTGTCTTTGTTAATCAAGAACTCACACAATGAAGTTCTCTGCCGAGCAAAACCAGACTACAGATCAAGGTGTAACAGAGCGCAGATATTTGATCTGCCGCGACTCTGTACAACTTCTCGGCGACGACAGCACGGTCAGACAGTGGGAATGTGGCCTCTAAAAAGAGGTTGCATAAATACTACATTTTACCGCTATGGGCAAAGTGCATGCAGAGGGCGGCTTTCGACCACCCCCCAACGATACAGAACGTCGCACAATTCACAGGTGTGGATCCCAACGTTGTACCCACGTCGCTGCGATTGGCAGTTCCGCTCGCAAGGAAGTAATCTAATTACCGCCCTGCCACAAAGGCATTGTCTTGTGGAAAAATGTGTCTCACACTTCAGCAATCTAACTTTCACAACTGCCATGACTGCGAAATGAACTAGAACAATAATGTGATATAACAAAACCGCCATATATACAAGCAACCTGGCTACATAGTTATCCTACCTCTACACAATCTCTCAAGCTTCTACCACTCAAAATTTAAACTCAACAGCAGCAACAATCCAGTAAGGGTAGAACTAATCCAATACATAAACTTATTTTGAAATTAAAATTGGAAAATGTTCACAGTGCAGTTTATAATGTTAATCACAAAGGGCGTTGCTACAAAATAGAAGGTGAACTTATTTTGTTTGTTTGTTCCTGGAAGATACATCCAGAACATCTTTTCCTTGTTGCTAAATTGCCAATCATTAGGGCTCCATGGACACTGGGGGGTTGTTCACCAAATTCGTCCGTTTATCAGTGTCGGTTATGGCCAAAGCCTGGGTTTCTGACAATGGGTTCCCTGTCCATTCTCAGTGCACAGTGCTGTCAGTTCACTAACTCTACTGTGTATCTCTCCATCTCCCTCTGGTAACAGCTCCCTGGAGAACAGTTCCAGCCAGGCTTTTCCTGCTGCTACACATTAAGGGGGGGGGGGGGGGGGATAGCTCAGTGGTCAGAGTGCTGACTTTCTCCAAATTAAGGTTTAGCAGTATTGAGTGTGGTTACTGGGCCCATGGGTGA
>CM060323.1:42876460-42891460 GCA_030674155.1 Stramonita haemastoma
CAAGATCTCACCCCTAGTGAGCCTCAGAGCCCAGCCGAGGAGGGAACAAAACCTGTATAGATCTCCAAGTACAGTGTCCAATCCTCTGATCACTAGGCCCCAGGGCCCCAGGTTATATTTTCTGTATAGACACAAGTAACGCAAAGTCATCCTCCTCAAAGAATAAGCATGGTATCTTGGGTTTTACATGGATTTTCTTCCCCCACAGTGTGCCTTGTATCATTTACTTCTTGATAGATCAACATTCAGTCAAGGTAAGCTTCTTGGAGTGAGTGACCCAATTTGTATTCTTTTCAGCATGCATGAAGATGAAAGGTGCTGAAGAACATAAGGAATTTCTCGTTATTTTATTCTCCTGAACTTTCTGGTTGCTCAAAAGTTTCTGTTGTTCTGCTGGGATTTTTTTTTTTAATTTTAGTTTTATTTATTTCCATGTGGTCTTTGGTTGCCCGGAAGTTTCCATCTGTTCCCCTGTACTCTAGAAGGCTTTTTATTGGTTCATTGTGCTTTCTGATCACTAAATAAAAGTGTCTATTGAGTCTCCTCTAATTTTGCCAAAACAGCTGTGTCTTGTTTTGGTTTTGGTTTGTTTGTTGTTGGTTTTAGTTCTTTCCTTGTCATTTTTTTCTGTTCTCCTGTAATTTCTGCTCGCTTGTTTTCGGGTATCTTTTAGCTGCCAAGGTTTTGTTTTCCTAAGCCTTTGGGTTTATCCTGTAAGTTTTCATGGTGTAGAGAAGGTTCTCATTCATTTGTTTCCATGTCCTCTCAGAATGCCCAGTAGTTTCTGTTTGTTTCCCTGTGCATGTAAGTAGTATGTACTCTTTGTGAAGGAGGGGGTACTTTGTTTTCTTATGGATTTTTTTTTTTGTTTGTTTTGTTTTTTTCAAGCCATGTCTCTTGGATAAGTAGAACTCGTGGAGGCCTTCCCTCTTCAAATACAGGGTGTATGTTTGTATTTCTATAACCCACCACATGCTGGCTGTATGTATGTTTGTATTTCCATAATTAACCCACCACATGCTGGCTGTATGTTTGTATTTCCTTAATTAACCCACCACGTGCTGGCTGTATGTTTGTATTTCCTTAATTAACCCACCACGTGCTGGGTGTATGTTTGTATTTCCTTAATTAACCCACCACATGTTGTGTGTATGTTTGTATTTCCTTAATTAACCCCCACATGCTGGGTGTATGTTTGTATTTCCTTAATTAACCCCCACATGCTGGGTGTATGTTTGTATTTCCTTAATTAACCCACCACTTGCTGGCTGTATGTTTTTATTTCCTTAATTAACCCCCCACATGCTGGGTGTATGTTTGTTTTTCCTTAATTAACCCCCACATGCTGGGGTGTATGTTTGTATTTCCTTAACACACACATGTTGTGTGTATGTTTGTATTTCTATAACCCACCACATGCTGGCATTAATTACAGGATCTCCAATGTGCATGTTTGATCTTCCAGTTCTGCACGCGAGTATTCATGAGGAAATTAAGGCACTGACAGGTCTACACTTTTTGTCTTGGAAGATTGTAAAAAAAAAAAATCTGAATTCATTAGACACGGCTGCAGAGATTTTTCATATTGTTGTTGTTCCCCGACTAGAGTTCCAAGGTTCAACAATGGTGAGATTTTGCGTATGTGACTATCTTTGTCAACATAAGGTAGCCATTTCTGACTTCAAGGATGATGCCTAAACACAACACCAGCGCCATGTGATTATTTTTTGTTGTTGGTTGGTTGGTTTTGTCTTTTTTTTTAATGCTTTTTGTTTTGCTTGGTTTTATCTTTTGTTTGTTTCTTGTTGTTGGTTTGCACTCAAGTCAATGGGCCACTCTTCCGAAAGGCAGAACAGGTTTAAACATGTACACAAGAAATTCTGCATGTGTTCACACACGGGACATTGATTTATATTATTTATTTTACCTTATTTATACCACTTATGCAACAGCAGATTTCTCTGCTTGAAATTCGGGCTGCTCTCCGGGAGGCGCGTGCCACAAGTGCAGCGCCTACCATGAATCACCAAAAGACTTCTGGAGAACGGAGTCAGTGCTGGTGATAACTCCAGACGGTATCATATCCAATGGTGTCGCCAAAAGATGGCTAAAACCCGGGTCATCAGATTGTGAGCATAAGTTAACTAATGCTGTAACCGTATGCTATCCTGCCCACTCTGGCAGAGATTTGAGTCAACGACTTCATGGTACCTAGGTGATGGAAACAGCCACTCTATCATCCATCCATTCAGCCCTAAATTCATCCTTTTTGCATCCCATCTATAGGATGAAACAACCACTCTATCTATCCATTCAGCCCTATCACACTCATCCTTTCCAATCCCACCTATAGTGGAAACAACCACTCTCACCATCCATTCAGCCCCTAACATTCATACCTTCCACATCCACTTGGCATACACAACGAACGCAGAGAACGGGGATCAGACTCATCACTTTATTACCAACAAAGACTTGCAATGGTACATACAGTAGTAGGTAACAGACCACAAACCACGAGGAGCGCAGCACGCAAGACCAAGACTACAGGCACAATAGACTTCAATCACACTGGGATCCAATCCACAGACATGCAAAATTAGTATAACATCAATCAGCTAAAACAACAGCAAAAAAAAAAAGAAAACAGCCATCTCTCAGTTTCTTTACTCAAAATCAGGATTGCTGGCCTTTTCTGAACAGTTTCTACTCAGTTTAAAAAAAAAAATTAAAAAAACTGGTAATGATATCAAAATTCTTGTCAAAATCTAGACAGTTTTCATTTGTATTGTTTCAAAAGCTGGGTAAATACATAGGACGTATCAAAATCTCTGGCGAGGAATGGGGTTTAATAAGATTATGATTTATTTATTATCATTATTATTTGTAGTATTTTGATAGGTCATACTGAAATCTAAAGACATATTTTTACACAGTTTTATGTCATCGTACAATTCTAATGCTTTTTTTTTTAGGGGGGTCGTTACTGAGACAGAGTTAACGAAATGTTTTTAACTTTTTCAGATGACCATTTTAAGAAAGATGAGTATGATGATATATATTTCACATATCAATGATGTCAAACAAAAATTACACACACACACACACACACACACACACACACACAACACACACACACACACACACACACACACACACACACACAACTTCGTTGCAAGAACTGGTGTAAAACTGTCCACACTGTTATTTAAGTACTGTTACCATTTCATATAAAGACTCACCACATATATGAAAAAAAAAATCACCTTTCATTCTGTTAACACTCTCATTTTTAAAACAGTTTTTTCTAAGATATAAAATTTTGCTTTTTGCCAACCCCAGTCTGAATTTCAGGACTTAAAATCCCTTTTGCAAGGTCAAACCAGAAAGGCATAGTTTTATATGATTGAGTTTTACTATAACTCACTTTTCAGTATGAGTCTATTCAGTATTCCCGACTCTTCCTTTACAATTATGTCAGCCCTAATAGAACATCTCCAACGCTGACTGTCCTTATGCCCTCTTGGCCGAGAGAGTGGGGATGTACTGTAGGCAAGGCATCTCCACTATAATCAAATTTCTGCCCAGTGTCCGAAACAGCAGCTGCCTCCTCTGCTGTTTTGGAGGTCATCGTCGAACACAACGGACAAACAACAAAAAACAGCCCTGATATGTCTTTGTGGTTAGCCAAGATACAACCCTCATCATCATGAACAATCGTTGTAGAATATACATATTAGTGTATCTGCAATCAAGTCGTTACTCCAATCCTCTCACATCTGGCAATCTTTCTTCTTGGCAGCAGGTAACTGATGCTGCTCAACCTTTTTTCTTCCAAAAAACCAGCAGCTTGTGTTAAGTGTTCACACATGACTAATAGTATAGCAGGGTATGTCATCTTCCTTGTGCTTCTCAAGCTTTAAGTGTGGTAAGTCCCAACCAGTGAATATTAACCACAGAAAACCTGGGCCAAAATCACATACTTAAAATGAGGTTCGTGGTATACGTATAACTACTACCACACAAGTGGTGTGTAGTATTTGCTTCTTAATAACAATGTTCTCAGTACAACTTAAAATATAATTTACCCCTCCCCAACATGATATTAAGATCAATAATTTTTAAAAGTAGCACCCTCTTTTTTTTACTTTTTTTTGTTTTTTTTAGCTTTTTATGAAGTGTTCATTTCTGCACTGACAGGTGCTTCCTCTTTTCAACACTAATCACTACACTCACAGCTTTTCTTTTGATTTTGTATCTGTCTTTGCTCTGTGGTGTGTGTGTGTGTGTGTGTGTGTGTGTGTGTGTGTGTGTGTGTGTGTGTGTGTGTTGTGTGTGTGTGTGTGTGTGTAGTGTGTGTGTGGAGTGTGTGCGGTGTGGTGCGTGCGTGCGTGCAGTAGTGTTTTATGTGTGTGTGTGTGTGTGCAGTTATTGTCCCACTTCTTCCTCTTCCCTCACTCCTATGCAGTACTTGTAACATTCAGGCAGGATTTCTACACTCATGTCTCCACTAGTGTGTGTGTGTGTACATTGTCTACACCGCCATAACACACAGAGACACAATAGCAGTACATGATATCATTTGTAGCTGCTGATTTCCTGTTAGCTCTCTGTTCCTATCCTTCAACAGAGTGGGAATAAATTACTGTGCTCTGTTGTGGACTTATTGTATGTCAGGTCAGGTCTATCGACCTGCTTGCTACTGATAGCATTTAAACCTAATGGGGCTTTTTTTTTTCTAAAATCATGCAACAACAATATGGTAAGACTGCCTACATTATAGAGGTCGAGCTGCAACCTCATGTAGACTGATAGCCTGTGACCCTATCATTTTGAGTATCTACATGAGGTAGCAACTTCATTCTATAAAGTAGACCATCTTACCATATATTGATTTTGCGCGATTAAAAAAAATGCCCCATTCTCTGTTGCATGTACTGTTATTGCAGCTTGCTTGTGTGTGTGTGTGTGTGTGTGTGTGTGTGTGTGTGTGTGTGTGTGTGTGTGTGTGTGTGTGTGTGTGTGTGTGTGTGTGTGTGTGTGTGTGCTGACTGCATCATGTTTGTTATTTAAATTCTATACATATTCAGATTTACTGATTTTTATTCATTATTGAATAACAACTGCAATTCAACTGTCTAAAATACACTCAAGGATTTTTTTTAAATGTATAACTACATTCCTTTTGCATATTTCACAAGACATTTATTTCTGAATAAAGAACTCAGTGTGTTCATTTTCCAGTTCTGAATTCTATGGAACACGGGGTCTACAATCCGGATCATATTGGCATCTCACCAAGCCTAGCTGAATACCCATGGCCATATCTTAGTTAGTTATATGTTAGTAGAAATTCCACTTTAGAATAAGAGTCGGAAATGAACCCTTGTTTGAACATGAAAACCACACAGCTGCTTGAAGTTACCTTACACAACCCACACATAATATGTGATGTTTATTAGCAGAATATTTGTTTCTTAGTGGCTGACCTAGAAATTATATCAGAAGATCTGTCCTAAAATCAATATGAAAAACCAAATGCCCAAGCTACAAAATTTTAAGAACCGTCATTTACTTTTTTTTAAAAATCATTTCTCATCTTACTACGGTAAAACTGGGAGCATTTTTGGTGAGAAATGAATTCCGCTGCTGACTAAATTATTGTAAAAATTATCTCCCATTTTCGTTATTGCTGTCCTTGTCCATACCTTTTATACACTCCTACTGTAGTGAAAACTGATCCAAAAGCAACACTCCTGTCTTTATCCTGCTACATGTGCTTTCTGAAAAGACAGTAACTTCAAAGAAATTTATAAAGTTATTTCACACATACAGTGCATCACACACACACACACACACACACACACACACACACACACACACACACACAAATGAGCCAAGATGAAAGCATTAACGTTTCTTTCTGTACACAAATAATCTTAAAAAGCAGCACAATTGTGAGTAAAACACACACACCTGTGACCTGCAGCACACACAAACTTGATATAAACAAACAAACTAACAAACAGACAGAGAGCCCTCACTGATATGTATTTATTCGACAGTACTGATCTCAACATCACGGAAAAATAGCTCAACTTCAATCTCTGATATGTATGTAGTAGTTAAAAAAATGTAAACTGTATTCTAAAAATCACAACGTGAAAATCTTGATACAATATGAGATCTCACAAAGCAATCCCATCAAAAAAAATTTTGTTTAAAAAACACCCCTCCTCTGAC
This sequence comes from Stramonita haemastoma, assembly GCA_030674155.1. Taxonomy (NCBI): domain Eukaryota; kingdom Metazoa; phylum Mollusca; class Gastropoda; order Neogastropoda; family Muricidae; genus Stramonita; species Stramonita haemastoma. The sequence continues at coordinate 42,882,704 of CM060323.1, forward strand.
ATGATTTATCACATCAAATCAAAACTCAGAGATCAATCTGGTCCACACAAAAAAATGTATCTCATCAACAACAATGAAAAAAGATAACTGTCATTCCTCATGAAAAAAACAACAACAGAGAAGTCCAAACCTGACCTCCCAACTTCACCTCCATTTCATTACAACACACCTCAGGAAATTGAGGGTTACCCATTCTACCTGTAAAGATGTCATTAATAGAAAATAGATGAATACATAAACATGTAAATGAATAAAGAAATCACTTACTTGCAATGTCTTCAAAATGATTACAAGACGACAAAAATCATTTGTCTCATACACTTGAAGCACAATAGATATTGTCACTGATACTCAAGACAAGTCCTTTCTAAAACCAACACTGAAATTCAAAGCATGATACATAGATCCATTCCTTTAGGTATCAGTGTACATATACCTATGCTCTCTCTCTTCACATTCTCTCAGCTTCCTCTCTCCACACAACAGTAAGCAGACACTTTCTGATAATTATGCTGTCGATGGTCTACAATTTGAGACAGTATTGTGACAGGTAATGATCAGAATGAATGACATATAAACCCTGACCCCTTTTTTAAAAAAATATCTGTCATGTATTAATTTCCCTAACTATCTGTCAATCCAGAGGTAAACTGTTATGTGTTGATGGACGCAAGTTATCAACAACAGTCAACACCTTGACAATTGGTTGTTATTTAAAGATAGACCAACCTCACCTCAGATATAAAGACTGCATGAGCGTTGATGTCAAACCATCTTTGCATTTTCCATCAAGTCGATATTGGACATTCAAGTCAAGTTGGATATTCCAGTCAATCCATCCACAAATATTCACCATGTAATATAAAATAACCTATATCAGTTCATATGATTTTGTTATTATTTATAATCCTCTCCCAAGTCTCCACAATGTTGTTATCAGAATAATGAAGATGGAGAGAATCCCAAAAAAGACATGGATGGAAATGGAAAGGAGGACGGAGAGCCGTTACTTCAAACAAGTGCAGGGGTTAAGGCCCTTACCTAAATCCAACACATTGGAAAGCAGTATATATTTATAATATTTATGTAAAACAACATCATGACTATGGAATGTAAGTAACAGAAACAGTTGTTTCGGGTTTGGGGTTTGGGGGTTTTTTTGCTTCATTTACCAAAAACTGTACCTTCACTATGGGACAGAACCATTGGGGTTATACTTCAAATAAACCATATAGTTGTATACAATTTACAATACAATACAATACAATACAATATAATACAATACAATACAATACAATACACTCAAGCAAACGGTGAATGCTGCAGACTGTCTGTTGCTTCAATACCAGGACACATCTAAAAGCGCTCTGCTGAGAAACCGCACCCAATACAAGCCTAGTATAAAAGTACAGTGACTGATGAACGCATCAACATAAACACAGAATACATTACCAATAACATTTAGACAAGGACACTTCTTCAATAATCACATAAACACATGGAAATATTTGGTTCTTGTTGAATGGTTACTTCCAGTACAGAATAAATACCCACAGATGCATAGAAATTACCTCTTCTCCTCTCTCCTTAACACTACTCCCTACGCCTTTTCCCCAATCTCTATACCTGTACTGCCATACAACACTTGTCTTTGTCACCAACTTCACCCAAGATAATGAATACCCTGTGCCTGCCTTTAACTAAGACCTGCTTTTGTTTCCGAACAACAACTCACACGGGTAAATAACCTGTACTTTGACTTTTCTGTCTCCTGTATTAATAGCAGACCTATATATACATAAAAAAAGGAAGAAGGACAGATATATACCCAAATATAAAGAGAGACAGACACACCCAAATATAAAGAGAGACAGAGACAAGAGAGACAGAGACAGAGAGACAAGAGAGACAGAGACAATTGATCCAATCATCCATCCAGAAAAAAACAGCCATCTCCCCTCAAAGCTGACAAATGCTAAGTAAGACAGTTCTGTGCCAAAGCCTGACCGTGCTCTACTAAGGATGTTGGCACACGAGGCGTCAGAGACCTCAGCTTCTCTAGGGGGCCAGCAGCATGTTGAGGGGGTGCCCATCTCCTCTCCCTTGCTGCTTTACCTTCCCTGACCCTAAAGAGGGTAGGTACCCATTAACAGCTCGGTGAACTAGGGGACTGTTCTGATGCAAAGGCATCCGTCCAAGAGGTAACCATGATCGACATTGCTTAACCTTGGCTTGAGGAGAGCAAGTGCATAAAGAGCAGTATATATAAAAAAGGAAAATAAATACATGTACACTATGAGTATAAGCGGTGACAATTTATCAGTCTGTCTTGAATTAATGCTACGATGGCATAGATATATATATAAACACATAACACATGAAAAAGTGACAATAAAACAGATGATAATATTGAAAACACTACATATCATTTTTATCTGATATGTCTAAGATTTTACCCTTGCAGAAATGCTATAAAAAAAAACAAGTGCGCAAATCTGGTTTTAAAGACACTTTTATTTCAAGAGAGAATATTATTTTACCTTTGTCACATATTGAGCAATCAGAATGAAACCATTGCATACACTTCAGTAGGACGAATCAGAAATTCAGAAGGCACAGTCAAAAAGTTGTTAAGTTAACAGTAATAACGAGAGTAGTAACAAGTGTTAAAAAAAAAAGTAGAAAATTTTTTTAAGTCAGTGCTTTCTGTTGCACTGTTGTAGGTCTCCTTAGGCTTGTTGGTTGAGTAAGTGTAAGTGAAAGAGGGAAATGGCACTTTGTGAGACACTTTTATAAAAGTTTATCATAACCAACAGGCTATGTCCTCAACAGTAACAATTACTTTTTAACTAAATTAATTTCTTCTCAGCATGTGATGAGTAAGTACACAAAGGTTTTATTCTTTTATTGGTACTAAAGCAACCAAGCATCTACAAAAAAAAAGAAAAAAAAATGTTCTGGAATACACAAACATGACAACAACATAAGCAAGATTCTGAAAAAGGCAAATTCTAAAACCTTGTGCATTTATTTAATCACACACACGCACGCACACACGTATGCACGAACATGCATACAAGCAAAATTCTGAAAAGGCAAATTCTAACACCTTGAGCATTTATTTACAAGTATGCGCGCACACATACACACACACACATCACACACACACACACAAGAATATCACACTTTCACATCTACAGAAGCTCATAGCATAATTATTACAGCCCTTCAACATTTCATTATCTACTAAAGAGCAAAGCCTGAAGAACAGAGAAGCTTTTTTTCTCTATGAGCAAAAAGACATTCATAATACACACACACACACACACACACACACACACACACACACACACACACACACACACACACACACACTAAAAAATAATTTAAAAAATTTTAAAAGTGCAAATTTTATGCACACCACAATGTCTAAGCATGATCTTTCAAGGGAAATAATTATGCACTAGGAACTGATTACTTCCCATGACACTCTTGTCTGCATGCAAACTGCACTGGTTTCGGACATGTTCTTTTTCACCTGTCATTCTCCTATACACGTTTCTGTTCTACACAGGTGTCTGTTCACATATGGGTAAACAATGCATCAAACTGACATGATGAAAAAACAAACAAACAACCAAACAAACAAAAAAAACAAACACCTACACAGACAGAGCAGACTTTGGTTGTCGGCAGAAGCCAACATCCTATCTGTAAAACAAACATTTACATCTCATCATTACTTCAACCCTAACAGGGGCATGCAAGTACAATTGTCTATGCACAAAATAAACCATTCTGAAGGAAATACTCAGCTATATGTCTTACAAAAAACATCCCCCCCAACATATAATTTTGCATACTATCTTCACAGTTTGTTTGTTGTTGTTTTTTAATTTTAAAGAGAAAAGAAAGAAATGACATGTTAGAAAGCAAAAAAATGTGATATTAATGACATCACAAATACATGAAGGTTGACATACTGATGGCAAAACTGTCGTTCTGTTGCCATCCATCTACAGGAATCTTCCACCGAAAAACAAAAAAAAATTATAAATATATTTTGTGTGTGGTATAAAACTTTACAGAAAAAAATTATTACGATTCAAAATCCTTCATCAGGGAATATGAATCTTCAGCATAGACACCTCTAAAACACAAAAGACCTGGGACTTTCTCTCATCTACCCAACAGATCTGAAAGAAAGATGGGTTCACAATCTGAGAAAAAGCACTTCTGGGTAAGTCTGAAGAAAAAAAGATGATATAAAAAAAAAAAGAACTAGAAACACACACACACTTCCTGATGGTCTGCATGTGCTTGATAATTATGTAAATACATTATGTTGCACTGCATAAAAAACATTTTAATGCCCTTACAATCTAACCCGAGTTAAAAAATAAATAATTAAATTTTTAAAAGTCTATTCACACACACACACACACACACACACACACACACACACACACACACACACACACACACACCAGAGAAAAATAGACTATTCATGAAGTCTGTTAGGTATATAGATATATATATATATATTCTCATCAGGAATCATACTTGTTCCAGTCTTTATCAGTTGGCGTGGATCAATTTCGTTGTTTTTCTAATTTCATTTGTTCCAAAGAACTCTAAAAAAAAAATGTTCAATACCTAATATTTTACTTACAATCTAATTGACTCTGAAATGTGCTCAAAACTTATTTTGTTTTATTTATGACTTCTTAACTGACTCTGATAATTTTTGGAATAACTGTCATAGAGAGTCTAGTGCATCATTCTAATAAGTATCATCACTTTTACGACACCGCTTTCTGGTGTATTGTCATTTCGCAATCAAAACCACCGGTCTCTAGCCTATGCCTCATGCGAGGTTGAGGGTATGAAAGAAAAGGCTGATGAGAACAAAGTAGTATAATAACTACACTTTGATTCCTCTATGTCTGCCCCCCCCAAACCAAATCCCCCAGCAACTGAACCCACCCAACCATCCAACCCACTACATCTTCCCCTCCTCCACTTTCTCAATTTCACCGTCAGTTTCTCCCTAAGAAAAATTTCTGAAGTAAACGTGGGCATAACTAAAATGCTGAGTATATCAGAAATTTAGACTACAGGCACATGATTAAAAAAAAAAAAAAAAAAAAGATTATCACAACAATGTAGAGGACTGCAGAGAGACATGATGAGCAATACCAACTCTGAACTTTCACTTCCACATCAACAACAATATCACAACCACAATGAAAGCATCACCGCAAAATGGTAGGTATACATATGCATGACAATGCAACATGATATGCAGCAACATGATATGCAGCAACATAATGCATGAATATTTCACAACTAACTGGATTTTTTTTTTTTTTTAAATCACGACAAACAACATCACAACGCATACAACAAAAAATCATTAAACTCTTTCTACCCTGCTTTATAACTGATTAATTTATACATTTTTTCATCATAATCTTTTTTTTTTAAATAATAAAATAAAAAAATATTTATCTCCCATTTCACTCTCAATCAACACATCAAAAAGTCGACCACAAGAAATTAAGACATGAATAATAAAACCACAGAGAGAACTGATTGTTCAAGAAATTGTAAACCACCAAAATATACATCTTTCAAAATGTGACCATGACACAAAACAGCCAACAAAGCCAGCATATAAACACAGGAGATGAGTTAGGAATGTTATGATAATAACCTCTCTTCCACACATGTATTCACTCCACTCTCAGTCTTCCCTCTGAGCTTAACCTATCCCACAAGGCAGGAGAACTTGACGCCAAAAATTCGTTTCGCAAAACCTCAGCACTCGTTTACGTTCAACTTTCTTGTTTTGAAATGTTCAGATGTATGTACGATAATACATGCACACTGATTCGCTTTGAAAACCAAAGCTAACCAAACTTTCAAATATATAGCTTTGTTGAAAACACCGTTGAATAATTTGTGGTAGAGCGTAAGTGGTTTTGGAATTCGTAAACTATGGAATGTAATTGTAAAAAATATACTCGGTTTTGCAGCTTTCTACACATTGGTCACTATTCCTAGCAAGGCGGTGGGATATTGAATAAAGCACACCATGGTCATGACATATAATTCTTATGATGATTCCCTTTGGTCAAGTCAACCATTTTTCTCTACTACCCCCCCAAAAAAAAAGAATGATCATATATATACAGATGCATCTTCTTTAAAATCCACAATGATTCTCATGAGTTAACATCATTTTATTCTACAAACTGTAGGATTCCTTTCAGTTCTGGATACTCAAGTTGAATCAAGACTCAAAATCCTTTTTCATAGTGTTCATTTCAACAACAAAAAACAAACAAAACAAAAAAACAATGCTTTATTTTGCACTTCTATCATCTGCAGATCAGTCCTAAAAATAGCACATAAGATTATCATAAACACTCCAATAATTTAACGTGTTCACAAAAGATACCTACTCCATCGTTTCAACTTGGTCAATATTCAGCTACGATAGTTTCTCAAAACAAAAAAACAAAAAAAAAAGGGCAAGAGATAAAACTCTGGAAAACTGTTCTCTAACTCGTGTACACTGGACTCTTTGCTTTTTGCAACCTCTGTTTCCGAACTGATCTACACCGTAAGAAACCTCCCTGTCCGAGAACGAGCGAGAGGCAAGAGAAGCGCGGGGTCAACAGTCAGAGGTCGGGGATCGGTCACGCCTGGCTAGAACTGCTCGCTGAACTCCTGCACTTTGTTCAGGCGCCCGCTCTTGGCATCACTGATGGCGCCCCACAGGTCGAAGATGAAGTCGTCCGTGAAGCCAAAGTCGCGAAGCTCCGAGTCGTCCATGCCTACCGTGAAGTCGTGAGGATTGTCCGCCTTGCTTCCGATCTCCCAGATTGTCTGAGCTGTGATGAAAAAAAAGGGATGGTGGTCAACAACAAACTAAAGGGAATAGTGGTCAACAACAAACTAAAGGGAATGAGAGTAAACAACAAACTATCAGAGAAGGAGTGGTGTCTTGATAAATTGTTGCACAATGTCTAAAATTCCTGTCTTCTGTTTCCAAAAAGCACTCTCACGGAAATGATTACACATAATCTCATAAATATGCTTAAAATGAAGAAGCATTAAAATTCAGAGGACTTTTCTGTGATCAAAAAGGGATAAAAATGGCAATGCTCTTAAAGCAGGACCCTGCTGCTTCTCTATAAGACATATGCAAGACAACACTCCAGACAGCAAACAAATTACAATCCGTTTCCTAACAGCAATAAAATTTATGTAGGACAGTCAAAAAAACAACAGCAATGGCAGTCAACCAAACCAAAGACGCTAAATTTTCCCTTTTGTTTAAAGAGGACATGCCCACAGAGCAAAACTGAAGAAAATAAAGTAAAGAACATAAATTTGTGTCACACATGGCAATGTTCTACATCATAAACAGGAGTGAAGGAGCTGTACCCTCTGTCTCCAAACATAAAATGTCTGCCTGATAATCATAGTGTAACAAAAGGTGAGGGACATACAGAGAGCCTATAAAACTGCTGGACACAAGTCACCTCCATTAATATCATCACACACAAAAAGAACTTGTGAAGATTCATGTACACATGTATATATTATACGCAAGCAACAATTTGTCTTCTATTTATTTATCATTCATTCTTCTATTTCAAGGATAACATCATAAGTGTTCATGTACTTTTTTTACATCCAGTCCCTGTGTGTACGCAGTTTTGTAAATTTTGTCATCCATTCCCACCGGCACACAGTGGCCTACTCTTCCGAAAAGCGGAACTGGTTTTAATATGTGTGCAAGATGTTCTGCATACATCTGCACATGGTACCTCAGTTTATAATCGCATCCAAAGGACTTTTAGGGGGAGTGGGGTCAGCACTGATGTTAACTCCAGAGGAAAACTACTCTTGAATGAGATTCGAACAGGAGTCAGCAGATCACAAGTGCACCACTCTAACCACCAAGCTGTCCCGTCCTCAGGTAAGAATCCTCATTGCCTCTAGCAACCAATTGCCTTAAAGCTTGGGTGCATTTCTACTGTTGAATGATCTTCTGATCTAAATCATACTTAAAGTACACAAAGCAGATATTTTTTTTTAGCATTAACATTATCAGGAAAGGAGGGAGGGGTGGAGGAGAGAAACAGATGTGGAGAGGACTCACAGAGTTCTGTGTCGTTGATGCCCATGAAAGATTCCAGCAGACCGTTGATTTTGTCCACCGCCACATTGACCACATCGTCAGGCTGAAACATCAACAACCACCACATCAATGTCGTCATCAGGTTTTGATGTCAACATCAACAATATTATCACACTGAAATTTTTTGAGACCATGCTTCTATATATTTCCACAAACAGCAAAAGAATCCATGTATTATTTATCAACACAGTTTTTTTTCCAGTAAAAGACTTTTGTATTTCTAAAAAGCTATTTTCAATTTTACATGTATATATATACACATGCCTTCAGTCCTAGCTACTCACATGCACACAAGCACATACATGTACACACACACACACACACACACACACACACACACACACACACACACACACACACACACACACACACGCACACACACACACACACACCACACACACACACACACACAACATATATTATACATACATACACCCACACACTTATACAGTATATAATACCGAAAATGATTGTTCAAAAATGCAATGCACCGCACATCTAAACCTTTAAATACAAAACCCATCTTCTCCCTCTCTTCCTCC
>CM060323.1:42896460-42913960 GCA_030674155.1 Stramonita haemastoma
ACCCCTGGCCAAACGACTTAACGTTGAGTGCTAAAAAACACAGGGGGTTTTCAGAGGAGTGTGGGGTGGCTAGAGGCCTGAAGGCAAAGAGGAGGGAAATTACAGATGATCATGATCCACACAATAACAAAATGTCCTAACAGCAATTTCAAATTCAATTCACAAGGTGAACTGCCTGCAGGTGAAGCTTCATCCAGTTTATAAATAATGGAGTGACCTGGAAAATGAACTTTTCTGTAAGAATGCAAAAAAAATTACAACTAGGTGGATTCCCTGAAAGAGAATTTTAAGATTTCTTTTTAAATGAATAGTGTATTGATCCACCTTAGACCTAACTGAAAATAACCACTTTTTTTTTTCTTTTTTTTTTAAAGAAAAAAAATTCATGCAACAGGACTCATGTCATAAGACACACTTCAGGACCAAGGAAGAAGTACCTACATCAAAGAAAATAGATTAACTGTAAAGTATACATCCATGCATGCATGTACAGAATTTAGAAATAGTGCAAATGAAATATTCAGTTTAAGTTTACAAGGTACTAACTAATTATTATCAAACTCTAGTACAAAAGGGTTTTAAATTACTTATTCTGCTCACATAGATCTACCCCTTTTTCTTTACATAAATTTATAACATAAAAATGTGATCTGTTAATTGTCTTAAATTGCCCAGTTTTGAATGGACAACTATCAAACCAATGTGAAAAATTCAATCAGTTGGAGAGTTGCAACTCTAATTTACAACTAAAAAGCAAAAGATACAATTGAAGGCAAATCAAATTGAATGGATCATTGGATGTATTATTAAAATAAAATAAAATACTATTGTGAATTTAAAACTCAAACACGTAGACCAATCAGATTTCTTTTTTTAAACAGTACAATCAAAATCTGAAACAAAATAATATGCACACACAAAAAATTATGTTTATAAATTTATACCATTTTAGCTCCTGAAGGAAAACCAATCTTTATCTAACTGAAATGATCATCATTATCATTATCCCTATAAAGATTCCCCACAAAAATCTCACTCCCATAGAAATAAAGAAGGAAAGAAAAGGAGAAGAAGAAGATGAAGAGCACAAAACATCAGATTCGAAAACAGACTCAGAATTCACAACACACAAAGTCAGTCTTCACTCTACAAACCAACAACACATTGCTACAGAGAGAGTCACCATGACACCACAGCACAAAACATCACAACTTAAGCTCTATCTATCTCTCTCTCTCTCTCCCCCTCTCATATTACCAAATCCATCTGAGAGCATCCATGCAAAAGTATTGATCAATCAAATCATCATTACCAACTGTTAATCATGGATCTATCTAGACATCTTTTGGAATTTTTTAAAGTCTTTTTCAGACTGTATGGTGAACACATCATAATCTTTTTTTTTAAGATGCAACTACAACAAAAACATTATGCAACCAAAAAATTTAGAATTTGAATTAATCGTTTATGTGTCAATATCATTATCACTTCATGTTAATCATTTGATAAAGCATGTAAAAATAAATAATAAATAAATTAAAATCAAGCTGATTGTTTTTTATGCTGTCTAAAAATATACAATAAAATGTAGACAGAACATCTCAAAGCGCCATAAAATAAAAAAAAAACAAGTATACAACTTAACGTTAGTTATGTCACAAGTCTTAATTTATACCAGTTGGCCTGGGCCTAACGGTTGTTTACCTGCCATTTATTGCAAAGTCAAAAAGAAACAAAACAAAACAAACAAAACCACAAGCTCATCATGTTGCATGATTAAGAGTCCATTACTTATAAGAAGTCCATTACTAATCAATAAGACTGAAAACCAACACAAATCAATAATTTTGTCAAGTATAATTCTCTGAATTATGTGTGTGAATACTAATATCATGTACCCCTCCAAACCAAAGATTACAAAATCATTTTTAAAGAGCCACAGCCCTGAAGTCAGAATACGGCTACCTTCACAGTGGTACAAACAGTCGCATACCCAAAATTTCACAACTGCTGAACTTTAGAGTTCTAGCCAAAGAACAACAAAGAAAAAAAGAAAAAGGACCACAATTTAGTGTGACTTTAAGTAACTTCTTGCTTCTCTAGTTCTTGTAAATGAGAATTTTGTGCTGTAAAAGTAGCTGTGGCTATCACTGGAACCATATGATATCATACATGTAATATGGGTAAAAACAATGCAAAATCTCCCCATTGGTGAAACTCAAACTCAAAGCTCTAGCCAAGAACTGTGGAAAAAACATTTATAACAAAAAAAGACCCCAAAAAATCTGATATGTATTTTTTAAAACATTATGTATTCATAGTGCCAGATATTTTTTTATGATAGGTTTTTAAACTGTAAGCAAGATGCTACATGTGTACCAGACCTCACTTTAAAACCCCTCTAGAAGTACTTAATTTAGATAGTCATTGTTATCAAAGTGACATGTCTAGACACTTTAGATGTAGATTTCTGAAAACTGAATTGATACATTGTAACAAAGAGACTTGACAAGTGTGTGTGTGTGTGTGTGTGTGTGTGTAGTTGTGTGTGTTTGTTGTGTGATTGGGGTGTTGGTGTGGTGTGTGTGTGTGTGGTCTGTTCTTGTGTCTGTGTGTACTGTGTCTGTTGTCTCATTGTCTCTTGTACTCTGTGTGTGATGTGTGTGTGTTTGTGTATGTGTGTGTGTGCTATGTCTGAGTCTGAGTCTGTGTGTTCGTGTTTCTCTGTGCCTCTGTCATGTCTGTGTCGTGTGTGTCTGTGTCTGTCTGTCTGTCTGTCTGTCTGTCTGTCTGTCTGTCTGTCTGTGTCTGTTGTTTCTGTGTGTCTTTGTCTGTGTGTCTGTGCATGTTGTGTGTCTGTGTGTTCTCACTGTCTGTGTGTGCGAGTGTATCTTTCAAGCATGTGTGAGTTAATTTGACTACATAATACATCATCAGTGTATGAATAAATCTCTATTATGTACAGTGTGCCTCTGATGTGTGTGTGTGTGTGTGTGTGTGTGTGTGTGTGTGTGTGTGTGTGTGTGTGTGTGTGTGTGTGTGTGTGTGTGTGTAGTGCGTGTGGTGCGGTGTGGTGTGTGGTGTGTGTGGTGTGGTGTGGTGGGTGGGTGTGGTGTGGCATAGCACCATGTGTCTATGTGCCTGTGGGTGTTTTCAAAATAAACATCTTTTTTCTAATATCAACAGTTTTAGTTTTACTGTTCATTTGTTGCATTCCCTTTATAAAGGTGATATTGAGGACTTAACAAAAAAGGTGACGATTAGGAAGAAACAAGTTATCTACAGTATAATAATATAATCATATGTCCTGCAATCGCTACCCACAAACTATGAACACCTTAAATTTTTCTCTTTTTTTAATCTTTTCCCAGTATATATTCCAGCAACAGAAACGCCTGCTTTCTCTCCACGAAAAGCGTTTTTCTTGGTGCCATGCCTGATCTATGTATTATGCATAGATCTCCTCCCCCCCCCCCCTCCCCCCATGTTCCAGTTGCGGTATCTTTCCCCCTGACTCTCCATGCTGAATAATTTGTAGGCTGTCTGCTGTTTGCTAAACTGAGGGAAGGAACAAACTGTGAGAAGAGGTGACAGCTTCGCACGCACATGAGGGACTTTTAAATTTAGACCAGTAGGCAAAATGGTTGCAATGTGTTGCGTCTTTTTTGTTGTTGTTTTTTTTACCTTGGAAATGTTTTCCATTCCGAATCTCCTCCAGAGAGAGCAAATATTTAAAACTGTGCATGAGTGTGTTTTTACTGTCAGTTTCTGAGTCTGTGCACGTTTGTGTGCATGTGAGACAGGCTCATGAGTGAATGCATCGTTTGCATGTGATGCATGCACACATTTGTAGGTGTGCGTTAAACTGATGTGTGTTGTGTGTGTGTGTATAGTGTGTGTGTTTGTGTGTGTGTGTGGTGTGTGTGTGGTGGTGTGTGTGTGTGTGTGTGTGTGTGTTTGGTGTGAATTTTGTGTGTGTGTGTGTGTGTGTAATGTACGTGCGTGCGTGCATGCACGTGATGGTGATGCATGTAAACATGTGTCTAGTCATGAATCATGGATCTGTGTGAGTGTGTGTACATCAGCTAGATATCAGTCTGTTCATTGATTACCACCTCATCATTCCAAATACAACTCATTGTGTCCTAACAGTACAATATACATTGGATACGGATCACTGTTGAGCTGAAGTGAGTCACATCATCCTATGATCATAAGCATAGTGCTTATGTTTTGTGAAGCACTGAATTAACCCCCATACCAAAGTTATCGCATACCCCTCACACAGGTTTACCCACCTGGGTGTGAACATACAACTCCAGGACAAGCATACATGGATACGAACCCACCTAGTTTACGAGCCAAGCGCTAACCATTGAGTCCCACATCATCCTATACAATACATCTAAATACATATATAATACATACAGATATATATATATATCTTAATATGGACACTGAAAACAGCATTGCCTAGCTAGTACTCTCCACAACTCTACAGAGGGCCCTCAATCACAAAGGGTGGATCCACCACTACACTGTCACTGCCATCAATAAGACATTAACTAACTAAGAGGCTTAAGAACATGCACAGTGGCTGATGTGATGCCCTGCCAAACACTCATTACACAGTCTTGTCTAGATAACAGATAGATCCACACAGATCAGTACAGCTGGCAGCTTATCATTTTTGTTTTTAACCAAAAATAACTAAAGAGGGTCACGGACAAGTGCTACAGATTATTGATCTATGGAGGGAGGGGATACATGTCCTAAACAGTGCAGTGCCAGATGTATGGGATGGAAGACAAAGCCCAGGTTGGGTCTAAAAGTAAAACAAAGTAAGCCTAAGGTGAGGACATGGCCAGTACTTTTACCCAGCAATGCTTGTAACAGTAAGATGTAGGTCTACACATGTAGACCTGGAAAGTGAGAGTTTGGGGGTTTGATTCTAATGTGAAGTCAGACTTTTCCCTCCAATTCACAAGACTATATGAGCAGTGACCTTGATGCTATACTTTCATGTGTGATGTCTGATAAACTGGTGGGGACCTGAGAGCAACACAAATTCATTCAGCAAGGCAAATGAACTACAGAACAACAACAAAAAAGTTGTTCCTGACAAACTGCTGTGAAAATGAGGCCAAAGAAGATCAAGTACACTTACACTAGTTAGTAGTACTACTGTGAAAAAAAAATAAATTTCAAATGGTGTGATGCTGCACTTGTACATGTATGGAAAGACTTTCCCTGGGGAGTAGACTAATTTTACACAAAAATCTGCTGTGATGGAAATGGTAATCTACAAACAATACATCTCAATTAAATTAATAATTAATCATAATGCAATATTAAAAAAATCACAGCACTTGCATGTTTCTTTTAACTTTAAGGTCTAAAGAAGCATGGCACTTACAGAAAATGTTCCTTGTAAACGGCTCATTCAGGACAGTCACAACAACAGAACTAGCTGTAGCATAAAGGTACCTATGTATACCGTGTAACTGGAAGCAGGAACTGAAATTGTTAACACTGTGAGAGACTGACAGTGACAATAAAGCCTGCCAAATGATAAATCTGTTTTTAAAACAAGCTTAGTTTGAAGTTAAAAGATTGAAAGGAGAAACACCCCCAAAAAATGTAATTTACACACGCACACAAACCAAACACGATGACACACACACACACACACAACACAACTAAATAAGGGAAATTTTACTACTTCCTTTTCTGCAATCCCCCCCCCCCCCCTTCAAACTCCTTACAAAAAAAAGCATAAACAGGAGAAAAGTAAAATATAAAAAAGGACATATAAATATATATATGGATAAGAAAAAAAAAATTACAAATAAAAAATCAAAATACACACAATCAACTAAATCTAACTTAAAATCCCTTTTTAAAAAAAAAAAAAAAAATTAAAGATACCCTACAGAAAACGCCATACAAATCCACCGTAATAACATAACTTCATGGAAAAAAATCCCAGGGTAAAAAAGAAAACGTTGGGGAGTATATTCCATGGCAACAGAAACAAGCAAAAGACAAAGACAGACTAGAACATAACAAGGCAGCTCTAATGTCTGTCAGAGCATCTAACAACAAATCAATCACCGCCTGAAAATGCCAGTGATCAGAGAATCAGCCACACGACACCTTGGCTTAGGCCAGGTAAATAAACTATTATAAATATAAAGCAAAGGTCTAGCGCTAGGATTTAGGATCCAAGGACATTCAATACATCATTTATCACCTGATGAACAATTACAGGGAGATGGAATAGCTGGGCGGCTAGACTAGAGAATCTGATCTGTGATTTGAAGTTGTTCTAAGGTGTTGGATTGTAAATTGTTTAAATTCACTACAAAACTGTCCTGTGTCATTTGATTTCAAAGAACTGGTTTTAACTCTACTCCCTAAATACAAACTGTACTCAAGTTCTGCAGCCCTCTATACTTTTAAGAACTAATTATGTTTTGCTTTTTACACTTAATTAGATTGAATATAACAGACAAATAGAATCAATAGTCTATAAGATATTTTGACTATGAATAAACACATACACAGTTGAATTCCTCATCCTCTCAATCTCTCTCTCTCTCTCTCCTCTCTCTCTCTCCTCTCTCTCTCTCACACACACACACACACACACACACACACACACACACACACACACACACACACACACACACACACACACACAACACAACACACCTGTAGACACTAATTACAAAAAAGTCGCATGTCTTATGTAATGCTTGATAGTGTGTGTGTGTGTGTGTGTGTGTGTGTGTGTGTGTGTGTGTGTGTGTGTGTGTGTGTGTGTGTGTGTGTGTGTGTGTGTGTGGTGGTCACTGGAGTGTGTGTTCAGTTCTGCAAAAGCTGGTCCAAATAGCTTACTTATTTTTTAATTAAAAAATTAAGCCACTATTAGTTAGTTAGTTTACAGCTAATCATTCATTTTTTTAGAAAATTACAATGGCAATCCTGTGAAATATTTTCAAGAAATAATAATGTGGCTTTTAAAAAAAATCATATCCCTTTTGCTTCATTCTATTTAAACCCTAGCCTTTCACTCATCACGAATAAAAAATTCAATTCATTCCTGATTTCAGACTGTTACATGTATAATTTAAATTAAGAAAGATTACGTAATACAAATTTGATTCACACTAACAGACACTACAATGTCTTCACTCACTGTAGTCTACATCTACGACAAGCCCACACACAAAAAAAAAAAAACCAAAGAAAATCAAAATACTCACAGAAACCCGATTTCAAGGTTCAACAGTTCGTAACAAAAAGGTCTGTTCCCTTAGGGATCTCTTTCAACTTCTTGGCCACTTCAAAGTGTCGACAGCCCACCAAAGATTGCCCGTCGATCTTTTCTATATGGTCCCCCACAGCGATGAGCGGCACGTTGTCCATAATACTGCCCTCCTTGATGCGCTTGATGAAGGCGTAGCCTGCGCCGTTGTCTGTGATGGTTAATCCCAGGGCGTCCTCCGATTTCTCCACCTCCACTTCTTTGGGCTGGCCCTTGATGTGGGCGAAGATGAAGTCCTCCAGTCCGAATCTGACCCCCGAGTAGCCGGTTCATGTCCACTTTGTGTGTGTTCAGCGTGCAGAACAGAATCTGTGACACACACAGGGGATCAGGGTGAACAGTTGTGTTGGTATGTTTGTTGTTTTATAAAACTAATACAATATTTACTAAGTTCTAATTAAGTTATCATCTATACTTTATTTTCAATGCTCAATCATACACTATATAGGTTTTGTTGTTGAGCACTCTCATCAATAAAGTTGTTTTTTTAAAATAGCAGATTAGTATACTACAATATATGTAGTGGAAATATAACATGACTAGTATGGTTACCCACATTTTAATTTTCAATACAACTCCCTCATCATTATCAAAATGACTTACCAAAGATCAAAACAACAAACAACAAAAAATTTCAAAAACAAAACCCCCAAAAGCCACTAAAGTCTAGATACATGTACAGTAAATCATGATCAAAGCCCACAAGAAGATAAAATCTTTCATCATCATAGTTTCAATGACTGCTTTTGGGCCTAAAGCCTGACATGGGACAATTAAAAAAGTATGTCAACTTTTGTGTCCAGATATTTTTCTTTTTAAATAAGATTTTGCTAGCAATTTTAACCATATGTTTTGTTCTTCTAGGTAGATAATTTTTAAACACCTTATAAAGTTCTACTACTGTGTACAAGCGTGATTTAGTGTGGTGACCTGTGGTATTCATATCTTATCAACAGATAATATTTATTATTAAGTACCAAATTCAGGTTAGTGTCAAACTTATGTGCAGTAACATCCTTTTTCTTTATCTTTTTTCCCGATCTGACTCTAATTTCAGTTTGAGTATCTTGTTAGCTAATATCTTTTCTTAATCTTTTTCCTGCCTAAGTGGGTGGGTGTCTTTGGTTTGCCTGTTGAGAGTGACTTTGATTCATGACAAATCTTCAGAAGTTCCATGTAGTGATGTACTATCTTTTATAAAGCAGATCATTTACAGACTCAAATTCCATTTAGCTAGGGGACGGGATAGCTCAGAGGTCAGAGCACTCACTTTGCCCTAGTTACGGTTAAGCAGCAATGAGCATGGTACCAAGTAGATGGGTGACCGTTTGCATGACTTGGCTTCAGAACACTACTCCAGTTCCCCCATTTGTAAATGGGTACCTGCCCTCTTTATATGGTCAGGGAAGGTAAAGCAACGAGGGAGAGGAGATGGACACCACTCTCAATATGCTGGCCCCTAGAGAAGCTGAGGTCTCTGATGCCTCACTCCCCTACAACCATTAATAATATAAGATCAATTTTAACGCAGACTGATTGCATACAAAATAAAATTATATGATACTCACAGCATAACAAGGTCTCTAAGCTTAAACGCTTTATAATATATACAAGGCAAAATAAAGAGACAGACAGACAGACACTGAGACAGACAGAGACACAGAGACAGACAGAGAGACAGACAGACAGAACGAGAGAAAATGTGTGTGTGTGCGTTGTGGTGTGTGTGTGTGTGTGTGTGTGTGTGTGTGTGTCTGTGTGTGGTTGTGTGTCTGTGTGTGTATGTGTTTGTGTTTGTGTGTGTGTATGTGTTTGTGTGTGTATGTGCCTGTGTAAGTGTGCGTACCTGTGTGTGTGCTCTGTGTGTGTGTGTGTGTGTGTGTGTGTGTATGTGTGTGTGTGTGTGTGTGTGTGTGTGTGTGTGTGTGTGTGTGTGTGTGTGTGTCTGTCTGTCTGTCTGTCTGTCTGTCTGTCTGTCTGTCTGTCTGTGTGTACATGTGTGTGTACATGTCTGTGTGCGTGCATGCTCACACGTGTGATCGGTCTGTTGCTTGTCTTCTGTATTAACCAATCTTTACCAACAACTTTTCATGTGGGTAGCTCTACCTAGCACTGTTACACTTACTTCTTCCACAGGAATGTCATAGCAGTCAGCGATCTTCTGGTACAACTCCTTCACGTTGGTGAATCCTGATATAATTCCAGTGGGACTGCCATGGGCCTGTTGACAGTGAAACACCAGGCGAGGTCTTTGGGGCTGTGCCTGCGGTGAGGAGCCATGGCTCACTTTAGATCCGCCGTTGGCTTCTGAAGTGGGAGCAGCATTGTCGTTTGGGCGTGTCGTGTCACCCTTTGCCGCATCGGCAAGATTTTCGCTGCTCTGGTTCTTCTTTTTAAACAGTTTGTGCATTTTGAACTTCACTGTCACCACTCGGTGGTCGCTGTGGACCGGGGATACTTTCACGATATCGAGATCGGGTGGTCTTGACCTGTGTTGTCGATGTTTATTCACTACCTGAGTTATGTAGGCCTACCTGTACCCTTTCCTCTCGTCTGATGGAATGGCGACAAGTAGGAAGTGACGTATTTGTGATGTGGGGTGGGGTGTGAAGTAAATGTCTATCGTTGGCCTAGCCTGTAGATGACAATGACGCCTTGCTCAGACTGGATTGATACGACAATGCGAAAATTATGCGTAAGAGGTGATCCTGACATTGAAAAGGATTGTATTTCCACTTCGCAGGCTAATTTACGCTCGTGTTTTACCCACCCACTAGCAGACGACAGCTCATCCGTAGGGGTGACTTCTCATTGGTTTGGCAGTGTTGTCGTCATCAGAATGGAGGCTTCTGTTATTGTTCGTGACACAGGTCTTACCCGGCAATGAAGTCATCAATAAAATATGTTCTCCTTGCCTATACCTTCCTATTGTTATATAGCACGACTGATGTGCGAAAGGGTACTATTAGGAGCTTTGAGCATAAGAGAGTTTGCCAATACTCCTTGTCTGCCTGCAACTTACTTTCGGCCTGGACACATAATCTTACACTGCGTTTGTCACAAGCGCGCGCGCGCACGCCACACACACACACACACACACACGCGCGCGCGCGGCGCGCGCGCGCGCGCGCGCGCGCACGCACGCACACGCACGCACACACACACACACACACACACACTTACAGAGTATTCAGATGGCAATAAATTATGCCACTGATTTCCAGATTTAAAAGAAATCCATTTAAGACTACTAAGATGATATTAGACTTTCTTATCAAACAAAAAAAAAAGGGGGGGGGGGGGAGTAAAACCGTCTTGGTTAACAACAACAAAAATTATCTGAGATTTCGCTTGAAATGTCCTGTACAATTTCTTCCCCATACTTACGATATTTGACTATTTACTTCACAGTCATGCCTCTCATTTAATAAATAACTAGAAATTATGTTAAGCTCTTTAACACGTTTTCTTTTCATCAACACAGATGTACAGATGTAAACATGATCCAAAATAACGGGGAGAAAAACCACACTCAAATAAAAACCCAGATGGAAAGTAAGAGTACTCCAGAAATGAAATGGGAAAACCCGTTTTTCTAAAACACACACACACACACACACACACACACACACACACACACACACACACACACACACACACAGTCACACACACACAGTCACACACACACACACACACACACACACACACACACCACACACAGAGTCACACATACCACACACACACACACCACACAACACACACCAACACACGCACACACAAAGACACACAACAACAAACCACAGAAAGTCACACACACACACACACACACACAGCACAACACAGTTCACACACACACACACACACACACACACACACACACACACACACACGACACACACACACACACACACACACACACACACACACACACCACACACACACACACACACACACACACACACACACACACACACACCACCACCACAGCGCGCGGAATGGGATAGCCTAGTGGTCAGAACATTGCGCTCGCGACCCGGGTTCGATTCCCGTTCGAGGGGATTTTTCCCTGGAGTTAACATCAGTGCAAACTCCACTCTCCCCAAAAGTCCTTCGATGAGACAATAAACCGAGGCCCCGCGTGCGAACGCACGCAGAACATCCTGTACACATGTTAAATCCTGTTCGGCTTTTTGTAAGAGTAGCCATTGTGTGCCGGTGGGTACAGATGACAAGATTCTTTTAAATGCATACACTCTGGGACTGGATGTAAAAAAAAAAAACACAGAGTGCTTATTCCATATCCTTGATGTAGAGAATAAATAACACACACACACACACACACACACACACACACACACACACACACACACACACACACACACACACACACACACACACACACAACACAGAGAGAGAGAGAGAGAGAGAGAGAGAGAGAGAGAGAGAGAGAGAGAGAGAGAGAGAGAGAGAGAGAGAGAGAGAGAGAGAGTACGCAGCATTCCATACAAAGTTTTCAGACCAGGGGTTCTTTATCTCTGTTGAGCCTTACCAAAGTAGGACAACAATCACTTATGGACACCCATACTTGTAATGTGATTTTCTTCATTAAAGCGTAAGGTTGTGGGGGGGTGTTATTTTTTTGCCGGATCAAGGTTTTTTTTGCCGGATCATTTTTTTTTTTTTTGCCGGATCAATTTTCTTTTCCCGGATCAAGTTGCTTTTTCCGTGTTGTTTCTTTCTCCTTTTCTACATGGTGGTAGTTGTGTTTTCACAGGTAGGCCTACTATGTTTTAGATGAGTTCATACTTGTGTTACTTTAATATTAATATTTGACACTAAACAAAACGACTGGGGACACCACACACACACACAACACACACACAAAACACACACACACACACACACACACACACACCACGCAACAGCACGCACACGCTACACGCACGCAACACACACACACACACACACACACACACACACACACACACACACACACACACACAACACACACACACACACACACCCGACATTCATAGGTATACACTGGTACACATCCTGTGTGCATACATGTATGCACTTGGGTGTAGACACACCCCCACACATTCTTAAGGCACATAGGCCCACGCCTTAACCTGGGCTTGAACCTTTCTTTTTTTTCTTTTCTTTTTTTTGCGGGGTGGGGGGTGGGGAGGGGAGCTTTTATCTAATATCATTTTATCTGTGCAGGAAAAACTTTAGAATGGACACACACACACACACAACACACACACACACACACACACACACCACACACACACACAACACACACACGTATGCACTAGAAGGATGCTGTTCAAACAATGTTTTTTAATTAAAGACCAAAACTAACAGAAATCCATCGAATTAAAGGTATAAGGTAAAGACACAGTATCCTGTTGGACTTTATTTATTTATCTATTCTTTTATTTATTTATCTACTCTTTTATATCGAGGATAATGGAATAAGCTTGCATGTGCTTTTTTTTACATCCAGTCCTCGTGACTTTGCAGTGCACAAGTACTCTTGGAACCTGCTCATTTAGGCTTCCAGTGGGAAAAGGACGAACTGCAACACAAAGTTTTTTAGAGGTGTGTGATGCCCATTGTGTTTGTGAGTTCTAAGGCTTCAATCCTCCACACAAGGCACAACAACAGTCGTGGTGCAAAAATACACATGGGCTTTATTATGAACACTGGCTGGCTGAAGAATATTACTACCCAGCCGTTTGGAAAAGCTTACGATGTATGTTTTCCACATGTTTGGGCTCCAGGCTAAACGACACCTAAGACTGGTTGAGATATTTATAGGTGTACTGTAACCGTTTCTGTTTGGGGCACAGACATCCTGTGTTAAAATAAATTACAATTATGACTAAGGGGCCGCGTTTCACCCTCTTCACCCTCATCTGTCCGGTGCCTCCACAGTCCAGGAGACTTGTCTTCTGTAGGCCATTGCCCATTTCAGGGAAGTGGACCACAAGCATGGGACTTTTTCACTTTCAAATTGGAAGTTGGGGGTTGTCACAGTCAGTGTTGAATGGTTCATCAGGATCGTTTTCACCGTTTAAAACCTTTTCATGTTTTTTTTTCCCACCTGGTTGAAACCAGTTGCTATGACTTTACACATTTCTTATTATCTTTCCATTCATTTTTTTAAGTGTGACATTGTTGCACGGTATGGAAAAGTGATTGTAAAAAATCAAGCAAAAATTAAGAAACATAGCCTACATGTATCCCACTACTGTTAAGACAAACGTGTTATGACTAGGATAATATCAGAGAATATGCATTTCTTTCCTTTTTTTCGTTGTTGTTTTTTTCCAACTACCCACAAAATACAGGTGGCACGGCTTTTAAAAAAACCTTTTGTGTCAGAGTTGAAAGATTTTACGCGATTTCTTGCAACAGTGGTAAGCAACTTGTACTTAGTTACAATACAATTTTTAAAAAGGCAGCTCTATTCTATGATTAGTGATAGGCAATTTGTAAGAGACCCCCCCCCCCCCCCCCCCCCCCTTTTCCTGCTCTGGAACTCGGCCGCACTGTTCAATTGTTACCGTCGTGGCTAGTCCAAGGGAAGTAATAGATACAGAGGTACAGCGATACAGCCTTGACGTGTTGCTTGTTACTTCCCTTGCACTGGGTAGCGACACCTTTTTAAACTGAAGTCATTTTGATTTTGTAATAGGCGTAATATAAGTTAGTAAGAAATTTGTAGAACAGAGACATAGTGACACACAGCGGGACAGAGATTTGGAAAAAAAAGTAATTAAAAAACACGTTTGCACTACCCACGCACTGTGTTGCTTATTCAATGTACAATCTAGAAATAAAACTTTGATTTCTACACACACATTATATAACCTGTTTTCGCCTCTATGTGGAAGGTGTCAGTGCGTGCGTGCGTGCGTGCGTGGTGTGTGTGTGTGTGTGTGTGTGTGTGTGTGTGTGTGTGTGTGTGTGTGTGTGTGTGTGTGTGACTACATCTGTGTGTCCGTGTGCGTCTATGTCTCACATTGTCTGAGTCTCTGAGAGCATGTGCATGTGTATCTGACTGTGTGTCTATCAGTGTGTATACACGCATGTGTGTGTATGTGTCTGACAGTCTGGCTTCCTGACTGTCTGTTCGACAGCTTGTGCATATATATTGTTTGTTTGTCTGTTTGTCAGATGTGAATGCGCACATGTGTGTGTGTGGGGTGGGGTGGGGGGAGTGCGCACGCGCGCGCTCGCGCGCACGCACTCTCTCTGTCTCTGTCTGTCTGTCTGTCTCTGTCTGTCTGTCTGTCTGTCTGTCTCTCTCTCTCTCTCTCTCTCTCTCTCTCTCTCTCTCTCTCTCTCTCTCTCTCTCTCTCCTCTCTCTCTCTCTCTCTCTCTCTCTCTAATGTAATCCCTGATAAGGACGGGGACTGGATGTAAAAAAGCACACGAGTGCTTATTCATTATCCTCGAAATAAAAGAATTTGCCTCGCCTTGCCTTGCCTTGCCATGTCTCACTCTCTCATCTTTTTTTTTCAGTCTTGTCTCCATGAGCGAAATTTTGTTAGGCTGTATCTACATTAGATAGGCATACATTTTAAAATTATATATATTTTGTCTTCATGCCATGTATTTGCCAGTTCATTTATTTGCATGTTCAAGAAGGAAGTTGGCAGGATGGTTAAGACGTTCGTCTGAAAACTCCCACCCAGGTCAACAAGCAAACTGCGAGGTTCTGGGTTCGATCCCCAGTCTCGTCTTTCTTCCCAGTTTGTCGAAAAAAATCGAAACTGAATGTCAAAGTTCTTCAGATTAGACTATATACGGAGGTCTTGTGTCCGAATGCACGCAGAACATCTTGCGCAGACGTTAAGATCCCGTTTCGCCTTTCATTAGAGAAGGCCATTATGTGCCTGTAGGCCGAGGAACAGATGACGAAAATAAAAACCCGCATGCACACAGGAGTCATGTTTCAGAACACTGTCCCCAAAGTCGGAATCGGCGACTTAAATGGTGGTGAGAAAATATGATCACGTGTAAAAAAAAAAAAAAAAAAAAAAAAAAAATCACACCATTGGTGAACCTCGGAGCTCTAGCAGAGGAATAAAAAAAGTTTGTTCTTTCCATCTACCCCCACCCCACCCCCACCCCAACCCCCCTCATCACCCCCTTAATCCCCCCACCACCCCCACACCACACCCACCATCACCACCACCACCATCACCACCACCCATCACTCCTAGGGCATGAATGTAAAAAAATATAAAAAAAGATAATAATACAATTTTAAAAAACTATTCTTGTACTCATTCTATAACCCTCTATAAATAAAAGTAGTTCATTGTTCTCACTCTCTTTCTCTTTTTCCTCCCCCCTCCCCTCCCTCCCTCCTCCAAATATAGACACACTCTTCTACCCCACTGACCTGCGATATTTTATGTGTGTATATTATTTCTAGCATCGCGCACAGGCATCAAGTGTAGCCTATGTATATGATGTATGCAGCAGACGTTTCCCAGATGTGTCAAATTCAGGCTGATTTTAGCGCGGAAATTCCGGTGCCCCCTGGCACCTGTGCCAGGTTTAGGGTTTGAACGTGATACCTGGTCAATCAATAGCTGGGTTCAACCTGTGTGTGTGAGGGACGCTATAGCCGAGTGGTCAAGACCGTTCAACTTCAAATGTGTGTGTTGTGTGTGTGTGTGGGGGGGTGGGGGTGCACGGCGCGCTTGTGTGTGTGTGTGTGGGTGGGGGGGGGGTTTTGTGTGTGGGAGGGGTGTCGCTCTGTGTGTGTGAGTGGGGGGGGGGGGTGCGTGTGTGTGCGTAAGGGGCTTGTGTGTGTGTGTGTGGGGGGGGGGGGTATGTATGTGTGTGTGATGTGTGTGTGTGTGGTGTGTGTGTGTGTCTGTCGTCTGTCTGTCTGTCTGTCTGTCTGTGTCGCTCGTGTGTGTGTGTGTGTGTGTGTGTGTGTGTGTGTGTGTTGTTGTGTGTGTGTGTGTCTGTCTGTCTGTCTGTCTGTCTGTCTGTCTGTCTGTCTGTGTCTGTGTCTGTATCTGTCTGTGTCTGTGTGTCTGTGTCTGTCTGTGTCTGTGACTTTGTATCTGCGTCTTTATCTCTGTGGTGTCTGTTAGTCAATGTGTGATCGTGTACATTAAATTCTGTTCTAGAAAGATTATCATGACGATGTAAAAGGTATAACCTCCCTTGAAACACACACAAACACACCACACAACACACACACCACACCACACACACACACACACACACACACACACAAACAAAAAAAAAATTATCCAAGTATTTTGTGATGTGATGTGTGTGTGTGTGTGGTGTGCACGCGCGCGCAGGCGCGCGTGCGTTATATATATATTTTTAATGTGTGTTGTGCACGCGCGCGTGTGTGTGTATGTGGTATGGTGTGTGTGCGTGTGAAAATGTAGGCGTGCGCACACTGAGCCTGTGGATGTTGTGCGTGCGAGCATACGCATAATATTATGTGCGTATGTGCACACACACACATATGCGCAGATGTATAATTCTATGTGCATATTTGTTTGTTGTTGTCTATGTGCGTGCGGGCAGGCAGGTGTTTTTTACGATACAGCTGTGTCCGTGCACTGAACAGACAAATGAATTTGTTTCTTTGTTTGCGTGTTGGCCGATGAATGGGTTTTTTCCCCCCTTTCTTTTTTTTTTGTCTTTTTATATTTTTGCCTCTTTATTTATTATTAAGTTGTTTGTTTCGTTATCGTTGTTGTTTACTTGTTTGTTCTTTTTTGCCTCTCAATTTCTGTTTTTTCTGTTTTTTGTTGTTGTTTTGTTATCGTTGTTGTTTACTTGCTTGTTCTTTCTGTCTCTTAATTTTTTGTTGTTGTTTTTCTTATCGTTATTGTTACTTGTTTGTTCTTTAAGCCCTCATTTATTATTATTATTTTGTTTGTTATCGTTGTATTTACTTGTTATGTTCTTTTTACCTCTCAACTTATTATTATCTCTTTTTTTATCGTTGTTGTTTACATGTTCGTTCTCTTTTTGCCTCTCAACTTATCATTTTTTATTATTATTATTATCGTTGTTGTTTACGTGTTTGTTCCATTCAGCGTGTTGTCAGCAACATCCGCAACCACCCACACTCATCTCAGTGCCACAGCCAGCCAAGAAGACAGCAGCATC
>CM060323.1:42918960-42921460 GCA_030674155.1 Stramonita haemastoma
TTTTTTTCTCCTCACATTTCAGCAGCAGATAATAAACCTAACTCCAGCTAATAATATAACTTCCATCCTCACGGGTTTCAGCCATACATCTTAGCATCCCTCCTCTCTGTCTACTCTTTCGTTTATGATATAAAAACAACCACAACAAAATGTTAAGTTCTATCTAACAGCTGCTAACTGGCATCTGTCGGTCTGCTCTCCGGGGGCGTAGGTAGGCTACAGTGTGTCTGTGCAATTCTAACAGATTTATGCGACTGTGTGGAAGATTGAAATAATTCTGTTCAGAAACAGCTTTGTGACTATTGATTGAGCTATTCACATCTTTCAGGTGGGGAATGAGTTGAGGGTACAGTGGGTAGGTAACTTTATGCTGGATCCAAGTGACTCGGGATTCGAATCCCGTGCCCCCCTCGCAAGCACCTTAGTTTCCTTTCAGAATCACCACCGGGCAGACTCGTGACTTGAAGTTTTTTCAGTCTTTCTTTCAGCAGAGACTTCTATGGAATCGAGGTCCTGCGCGTAATATACATGTTTCAAACAATGGTGTGCGGACGTTCAGTTCTATAAGCTTCCACTTTCCAGTTCTAAGTTCACTTCGAGATCGATGAATCGGCCATCATGTGTCGGTAGGAACCAATAATAAAACGCATGCACAATGCTGCAACGTATTAATATCATAGCCTACCCTGTGAATGAATGTGATGCTCTTTGTAAGTAACATACCTTTGAATCTTAGTCGGTATAAGAACAAGTCTTTTCCCATCAAGAAAATAAAATTCTCTCTCTCTCTCTCTCTCTCTCTCTCTCTCTCTCTTCTTCTCTCTCTACTTAGCATAACTTCCCCCAGTGCCTTTGGCTCTTCCATTTTTCACCAAGTAATTTTAAACACAAAATCCTGCTGACGTGGTTTTCATGTCAAATTTTCGCGTCACAATTGGAGTTGTGCATGACGTAAAATTTCAAACAAAGTCATGCCTCACTGAATCACAAGAGGCGGTGCTGTATGGCTGACATCTTAGTTTTGTTCATTGTTTTCGCTCTGCTAAAGAATACAGCAATCAGTCATTGTTTACAATACCTTTGTTCGTGGCAGCTGTTGAACCATGACATAGAATCCATGCCATGATGATTATCTGGGCTGTGGTGAATTGTTTTCTTGTCTTAGAGAATATGTGTTTGTGCCCAGTCCCCTTCCCACTGTCCCCCTTGTGAATGGACTTGAAAGCGTATCACAATAAACCATTGTCATTGTCATCGTCATTGTTCTCTCTCTTAACAAATAACAGGAGAGACCACACTCAAACAGTCAGCATTGTACCTCAAACAGGTTGAACCTAGCAGTGCCCCATCCACTCTCCATGCCGCAAAAGACATGCTGGATACGCCTCTACCACCCATACCACGGGTCATAGCTGGCCTGCTCTTCTGCGAAAGAGGGATAGGTTTCTACCGGTCACGGAAGATGCAATACCAAAGTTCGCACTCGGCCCCTTGGTTGTTTAGTCTCCTGCCAAGGTGCTGCAAGAGAATGGAACCGGAATGAATGCTAACTCTAAGAGAAATCTCTTTGATTTTTTTTTAACTGCTAAAAAAAAAAAAAATGAATCGAACCCGCCCCTGAGACAAACTTAGGATCATGTGTCCAACGCTTTAACCACTCTGTATGTGATTCCTCCCCCTATCTACACACTGCATACACACTGTGTGATTATATTATCTGTACAACGCTGCTGCGTAAAGCATCTGCCCCACTGTATTGGTGACAGGGGAGAGAGAATCAAGAGTCGTGTCTCTTTCAGATCGCTGAACAAAGGAAATGGTTTTTATTTTAGGAAAGTGACGTGCCTCTGCAAAGGTGTGCACAAAAAAGAAAAAGGAGGAGGAAGAGAAGAAGAAGGAGGAGAGGAGGAGGAGAAAAAGGACGACGAAGAAGTGGGAGAAGAACGAGGAGGAGGAGGAAGGGAGAAGAGAGGGGGGAAGAAGAAGAAGGAGAAGAGAGAAGGAGGAGAAGGAGGAGGAGGAGAGAAGAAGAAGAAGAAGAAGAACAAGAAGAACAAGAAGGAGGAAGAGGAGGAGGAGGAGGAGAAGAACAACAACAACAAGAGGAGGAGGAGGAGGAGGATTAGGAGGAAGAAGAAGAAGAAGAAGAGAAGAAGAAGAAGAAGAAGAAGAAGAAGAGAGAAGAGGAAGAGAGAAGAAGAAAAAGAAGAAGAAGAAAGAAGAAGAAGAAACCATCTTCTTTTAGGAGAACGACATGTACCTACCAAAGATAGACGCAAAAAGAATCTTCAAAACAAAAACAAAAAAGCAAATAATTCAGGGAATTTTTTTTTTAAGAGAAAAAAGTTTTATGCTTAAGTACAAAGCATCGAGACACCTAACTGACCCCTTTCCCGATTTTTCCTTTCTTCACTCCCCCACCCCCCTTCCCTCAGCCCCAATATTTTCCAGATCTTTTCTTTGTTCTCAGTAGTATGAGCCTGAAGCCCATAAATTCTCT
>CM060323.1:42928960-42931460 GCA_030674155.1 Stramonita haemastoma
TTGCGCGCGTTACGCACTACATACACACGCACGTACACGCGTGTGCATGCGTTGTATTTGTGTGTAGATCTGTGTGTGTGTGTGTGTGTGTGTGTGTGTGTGTGTGTGTGTGTGTGTGTGTGTGTGTGAGCACGCGCGTGCGCGTGTAAGCGCCAATATGGTAATATGTGAACGTGTGCGTGCTTGTGTGCACGCGCCTAAAACGCAGGTAAAAGCAAAAGAAACAAAGAAGACAACATTGGCAGGTGTGTTTTGTGCCGAAAAAGTACGAAAAATGCCGATCGCAACCGTCCCGAGGAAACCCCTACTTAATATTCATGTTCTTCTTTCCCAGCTAAGCCAATGGAAGGAAGCGAGAGGAATGGTTTCACGCGCTGAATGAGTGAGTCATTAGCCTACCAGCTGACTGAAGGAGAAGCAGACGACAGTCGGATGCAACTGTTTCACAGAATCCCTCCATTGGAACTTTGATCATAAAGTTTCGTTGTTTTCTATCTATTAAAAGTTGTGCACTGTAGACGGTGAAGTGTGCTGTTTTGCGCCCAGGTGAAGATATGACCCGGACTGATTGCGAGGACCACGCCTGTTGCAATAGCATGCAACCCATGCTGGAGTAAGTGAGACTTCTTATATCCGGCAGTTGTGTTGTAAATGTTTTCGTGTCCCTCCGTATTTTACGGGTGAAAAACAGGCTGGTATGTCACGTTTAACTGGTTTAGAGTGGGATTTAGGTATCTCGTACAATATCTAACTGCTTACAGTGTATTATCAATGTGAATCAGTTGATAGAATCGTCACAGAAATGTACCGAAAGCTGGGGGAAAATAGTGTTCTCTTCCCAGTGGTCATTTATTGGTTGAACGCCGATTACATATATCCTGATGTAACAACAGGCAAGCTGAAAAGAGTGCATGGTTTAGATCTGTAGGTGAATGCGTTCTCAAAAGTTGTGTGGAGTACTAGATCTAGTAACACTGGAACTCATGCATCGCAATTTATTTCTGCATCCACATCAGATCCATCACACATCTGAATCAGAATTAAATAGAACATTTCCATTTGCCTCCTAATGTCGGTGTATTCAGTTTGAGTTAATTGCAAAGTATGGCATTGGCCATTGCTGCAATATTATGCACAAAAACAATATTGCAACATGCCTAGCTTGAGTCACTAAGCATACCCAAAAGTACAGTAACACACAACTTGTTTAATCAGGATTTTGGATAAAAATGCGGTTGCATAAAGTCCAAGATCAATATACTGAGGCCGGTGAACGAACTGCATGCTTTGTTTTGTCAGTTCAGTGTGTCCACACTTGTGACTCAGGAAGTACCTGCCAAATTCTGGAACTCTCTTTGTTTGAAACCTTACAAACAACTTGCCACATGCTGAGACGTGCACGTGTTTGCTCGCGGTGCCCCCTCCCCTCCCCCCTCAGCCACACACACACACACACACACACACACACACACACACACACACACACACACACACTCCAATGCACTTACGCCCAGGTGCACACACGCACGCGCACGGTAGGAACACGCACACGCGCGCGCGCACGCACGCACTCTCTCTCTCTCTCTCTCTCTCTCTCTCTCTCTCTCTCTCTCTCTCTCTCTCTCTCCACACACACACACACACACACACACACACACACACACACACACGCGCGCGCGCGCGCGCGCGCGCACGCACACACACACACACACACACACACACACACACACACACACACACACACACACGTTCAGTTGTAATAGCCAGCCCTCAACCGTCAGTAACTTTTTAGTCGTGATGTTGTGACGTCAAAAAAGCCCCGCGATCAGAGCGAAGCTGGGGGTGAGGGGAAAGGGGTTTGGGAGGGGGGGGGGGGGTACCATGACGTTGCCAAAATCACCTGTGCAATAAGTATGTCAGCCGAGGTGGGAACAGAAATGGGTGGGAACCAAGCCACCGAGCGAACAGTGTAATAGAATGGGTACTGGTGGTGTAGATCTAGATCTAGTTGCTTAGCTGTAGATGAGAGCCCTTTATCAGGTGAAAAGGTCAGAAGTTAAATCATCGTCTTTCTGGTTGGTTATACCAGGGTTGTTGTGTTTTTTTTGGGGGGGAGGGGTTATTTTATGCGCTTTCATGTCATGTCCAGATAATTATGTTCGTGTGTCTTGAAACTATGTTATATTCTGTTTGTTCATGTTTGTGTTTTTCTTATGTTTATTTTATTGCTTTTTTTTTTTTTTGGGGGGGGGGGGGGGTTGTTGTTTTTTTAGCTCGTGACATGATAAATGTTAATTATCTATTCATTTACCGATTGTCGTTTTGGGGTTATTCCGTGAAGTGCACAGGCTATCTTTAAACTTTATAAAAGTGAGTCAGGCATTTATAGTATGACCCAAAAAAAATGTTTGTGTTCCGGAGCATGCTCTCTCTCTCTCTCTCTCCTCTCTCTCTCTCTCTCTCTCTCTCTCTCTCTCTCTCTCTCTCTCTCTCTCTCTCT
>CM060323.1:42938960-42953960 GCA_030674155.1 Stramonita haemastoma
ATAATACTGAGACGTCAGTCAACCTCACATTTTGTGCATGATCATCCCCCGAACGTAAGCTTAACCAGAGGACGACAATTCCCAAAACGGGCAGCATACCGCCAGCATACAGACAGGCAGGCAGACAGGCAAGCAGTCTAGAGGGCGGGAGGGAGGGGGTGGGGGCCTGGAGACAGCAGACGGGTCCTAGATTGGAACCCCAGCCCAGTGCATCCATCAGTAGGCCAGTGTGGCTAGGTCAGCAGAACGAGGCCACACGCTACTGCAGCCACTAAAGAGGCTGGCTGCCTTGTATATTCGGTTTAGTACCAGCTATGGTTGCTTATGTGGCCTATTAATGCACGTGATATTTTTCTCACCCATTTCTCTTTTTGTTGACTCTAATGCGGGCGTGCGAGCACGCGCCTGTCAGATGTTTCTATTGGATTTCTAGGTTGACCGTTTGAATTTTTTTTTTTCAGGTTTAATTTCTTCTTCTGCGTTCACTGGCCGTGTAAAGCATTTCATATCATGCTCACAATTTAAGAAAACAAGTACTAGTGCATAAGTGCAAAAATATGTACAAAGTGTGTGTGTGTGTGTGTGTGTGTGTGTGTGTGTGTGTGTGTGTGTGTGTGCATGCAGCTCTCTGTCCCATGTGAGTGCGAGTGTGCACGCGCGTGTGCCCATGCCTCTGTATGTGCATGCAGCTGTCTAACCTACATATGTGTATGCGAGTGTGTGTGCACGCGTGTGTATGTGTGCACGCGTGTGCCGATGTCTCTGTACGCGCATGCAGCTGTCTGTCCCACATGTATATGTGGTTGAATGTGTGCGCGTGCGCGCCCATGCTTCTGCGCATGCATCTGTCTGATCCCCATTTGTATGTGTGTGTGTGTGTGTGTGTGTGTGTGTGTGTAGCTGTGTGATCCCTCTGTATGTGTGTGCGCGTGCACACGCGCGCGTGCGTAGTATGCTCCAGCATTATGCGTTTGTGTGGTGCATGCACGTGTTTGTGCTTCATAGTCATGCACATAATGATACCAGTGCTAAGCTCTTATTAATTTGGTTTGGCAGTGCAGTCTATTATTTTCACTTCTGCCACACATCTTATATGCAAAACTGCATGTGCACGACCGCCTGCCTGCCGCCTGCTAGAAAATCGCAGGGAGAAGGAAAAACTAAAGTGGATTGAAACTGCAGCAAGCACTCACCCAACCGGGTCGATGGATCTTTGTTTGAACATTAGCCTTGCTATAGGCAACCTTTGAGCTAACGAACAAGACAGTTTACCTGCAATGAGCACATGACCCGACCACCTCTTGTGCTTTTGGCACCTAGTCAAATCCAGTTATTCTCCACTAGGCTACACAGGGACTACACCCCCAGTATTTGAACAAAGCTGCGTTCCAGCCGACTTTGCCCGGGGACTAGTCAGTTAGCTAGGCCAGGATACTGCTGCATGTTTTGCTTCGGCTGCCACTTTTAGCTTCTATATTTTAAGTGCTCTTGAAGTAATTTCCTCATGAATGATACGACAAACTGTTTGCATTATGGCAGTGACAAAGCAAATATGAATTACTTGTATTTGACACACAACAGTGGATGGAGAGAGCTCTTTTTCTTGCAATAATGAGCTTGCAGCGCCACGTGCGCGCTCGGACCCAAGCTGGGGATTGTTGAATATTCATAAGGCGAAGGGTTAAAGTCGGTCGCAAATGTAAACACTGCCACGTGGTTTTGTTGCTCGGCTTTGGCAGGGAATAGAGATGTGGCTTTAAAAATAGAAACGAGGTGGTGGAAGAAGGGGGGGAGGGGGGTGGTGTCGACCCAAAGTCGGTCGATGACATAAATTGTGCAGAGTTTATGATGAGCAGGGGTCTTGATGGAAGAAGTCGACTTAATTGTCACCGTTTTTCTCTAGTTGTGTGATGCTTACCCTTTGCATTTCGCCCGCTGAAAGTTTCTCTCTCTCTCTCTCTCTCTCTCTCTCTCTCTCTCTCTCTCTCTCTCTCTCTCTCTCTCTCTCTCTCTCTCTCTCTCTCAAGTCCTTCGGATGAGACTTTAAACCGAGGCCCCGTGTGCGAACGCACGCAGAACATCTTGCGCACACGTTAAATCCTGTTCCGCTTTTCGTAAGAGTAGGCCATCGTGTGCCGGTGGGAACAGATGACAATATTTACAAAACTGCATACACACGGGGACCGGATGAAAAAAAAGCACATGATTGCTTATTCTGTTATCCTCGGTATAAAATAATGAATAAAATGAACTCTCTCTCTCTCTTCTCTCTCTCTCTCTCTCTCTCTCTCTCTCTCTCTCTCTCTCTGTCTGTCTGTCTCTCTCTCTCTCTCTCTCTCTCTCTCTCTCTCTCTCTCTTCTCTCTCTCTCACATATCAGCTTGATGCATATGCATGAATTTGCGAGAAACGTGCGTGCCCATGCGATCCAAGGTTAGACAAGAAATGGGGTTTCTGTTAATGTTTTAAAGAGACAACTGATAAAGTCGAGTGGGATTCCGGTCATTTATTCGTTCAGTGTTTTTACAGCTTACTCTGGATGCAGGCCCTTTCGTTTTGCAGCATGCATTTCAGACTGTGCTAGCTGTGGCAGGGGCGGGCTGGTTCACACTCCCTCCCTATCTAAGTAGTCTGCAGAGAGGCGGGACAAGGGGGTGAAGGGAAAGTGAGGGAGCCCAAAGAGGAAATCGATAACATGCAACAGATGTTGCTTGCTCCTCTGTGTGTGTGTGTGTGTGTGTGTGTGTGTGTGTGTGTGTGTAGGGCGCCAGGTCCTGTCCGCCTGACATGTCAATATTTGCTTTCTCTCCCCAGCATTAACCCAGTTGTATCTTTTCTTTGTGTTTTCGTCATTTAAAGCGCTCCACCCTTTGTTTGCCTTAAGCCGTTGGTTCTGAAGAATGATAAGCGCTTTTTTTTCAAAATAAATAATCCATTAATTCATTAAACCACTCTTCATTTTCATCAGTTTCGTAACTCTGGTGTTTTTTCCCCCTGCAGCCAATTTTAATCATGCATTTTATACTGGAGGGAAGATCTCCTGCACGAAGTGTGACTGGATGGGCAAGAGATAGACTCAGAGACGATAATAAGCAATGGACAAAAAGTCACTAGGGGTTTTGATGTCCCGATTTACTATAGAGTCATGTAACAGGATGGGACAGACTTTTGCAGATCATCTTGCAAAGCACGGTCCAGGGAGGTAGACTATAAATATAAGAATCAGACTGAAAAATTGGTGGACAACATCATTGTTCGAAGATCATCTGGCAAAAAGTTGACAAAGTGTCCCATAACCTATGCGATCGTAGGGGAACGAGATGTCAGAGATCTCGGCTTCTCCAGGGGCCAGCATATTGAGGCCATCTCCTCTCCCTCTCTGTCAAAGCAGGTTCAAAAAGTTAAAAACAAACAAACAAAAAAACCGAGAGGCAGACAGAGAATAGAAAGGATCTGGTGGACAAAATTACTCAAATAGGCCCCAGAGAGCTTTGATGAGATCCAGGTCAGCTTGCACACGATCGCCACAAGTGGTGAAAGATGATGTTTGTCAGTGCAGTAGCCTACTTCAACGGCTACTCTCGGTTATGTAGTGTAGTGTTACGCATTGCAGTGCAGTGAAGTTTAGTGGAGTGCAGTGCAGTGCAGTGCAGTATAGTGTAATGCAGTGTAGTATAACGTAATTAGTGTGGTGCAGTAGAGTATAATGTAATGTAGTGTAGTGCAGTAGAGTGTAGTGTAGTGCAGTAGAGTATAATGTAGTGCAGTAGATTATAATGTAGTGTAGTGCAGTAGATTATAATGCAATGTAGTGCAGTGTAAAGTAGTGCAGTGTAAAGTAGTGTAGTGTAGTGTAGTGTAGTGCAGTGTAGTGTAGTGTCAAGCAGTGTAATGTAGTGTAGTACAGCATAGTGTAGTGCAGTGCAGCGTAGTGTAGTGCAGCGTAGTGTAGTGCAGTGCAGCGGAGTGCAGTGCAGTGTAGTGTAGTGTATTGCAATGCAATGCAGTGTAGTGTAAAGCAGTGCAGTGTAGTACAGTACAGTGCATTGCAGTGTAGTACAGTGCAGTGCAGTGTAGTGCAGTGCAGTGTAGTGTAGTCTAGTGTAATGCAGTGCAGTATAGTCTAGTGTAGTGCAGTGAAGATTTCGCACACGGAGCAGGCAGGGTGGCTGTGTAACGCAGTGACCCGGAACTTGTGCGCAGTATCGTGCTGGCTTGATCACGTACCCCCTGTGAACTTTTTCAGACAAGAGAAAAGTCAGTTTAAGTTCATGGTCACCTTGAAAGAAAAGGGAAAAAAAAAGTAGGGCTCCCTCTCCTTCCCTTACCTCTCCCCTCCCCCTCGTTCACTCCAGGATGATGCAGCAGCTATGAGAACTTGACCCGTAGACTAATGCAGCACCTGAAGTGAAGAGAGTGGGAGTGGGGAGGGGGGGGGGGTAAGCATACAAAAACATGAGAGAGAAAATAGTCATGTGTGCGCCGTTTGTGTAAGTGTGTGTGTGTGCGCAAATGCACACATGTTTGTGAGCGTGCATGAGGGAGAGAGAGAGAGAGAGAGAGAGAGAGAGAGAGAGAGAGAGAGAGAGAGAGAGAGAGAGAGAGAGAGAGAGAGAATGCGTTTTCGGAATCTGGTTATAATATCGGTCACGATAATATTATTCTTGTTTACATTTCCACCACGGAAGGGCGCGCGCCTACCTGACCAGAACGAGCCAACCGAATCACGTGCTGGCGACAATCTGACATACATTAATAATTATTATCGTTTTGATGTTTTGATTTGGCGTAGCAGTCAGTTGGACAAGCAAACAATGCTTCCATTCCCTTCGTGTTTTGCGAGTTCAGTTACCTTCGGGGCAAAAAGAAAAGAAAAAGAAAAGTGACTGAGAATGTCAGCCTACTACTACAATGTCGGTGACGGACGGAAATTGCATTTGGCACAGCAGAGCTATAAAAGTGGGTGCCAGCACACAAATAGATAACACAGTGCGCAAGACTGTATTTGCAGGCATGCGTCAAGCCTGTGCGCGCTCGTGCACGCGTACGCATGCACACGCACAAGCACATGTGCTCGTGCACGTGCATGCGCGCGCACACATATACACACGTGCACGCACACACGCATGCAGGGCGCGCGCGCGCGCACACACACACACTCTCACACGCACGTGTGCACATAGATACACACACACACGCATGCACGCACACATACATGCACGCGCGCGCGCGCGCACACACACACACACACA
The DNA here is from genome assembly GCA_030674155.1 of Stramonita haemastoma. Classification (NCBI taxonomy): domain Eukaryota; kingdom Metazoa; phylum Mollusca; class Gastropoda; order Neogastropoda; family Muricidae; genus Stramonita; species Stramonita haemastoma. Next base: position 42,944,212 of record CM060323.1, read on the forward strand.
CACACACACACACAGGCTCGCTTTTTTGCTTGCTCGCATACACACCTGCACGTACACACACTCGCCCACATGAAAGCATGCACAAACACGCACCAGCTGGCATGCATGCATGCTCGTACTTCTGCATTCGCACATGTATGCATCAACTGAATGACCCCTTACACATGCGCGTGCGCGCACGCACACACACACACACACACACACACTCACACACACACACACACACACACACACACACACACACACACACACACACACACACACACAGAGCTAAATATGAATAAAGGAAAAATAGCACACAGTTCTTAGGCTTTCTGTGGCTTATTCCCGTCAATTTTATCGGCCGAATTAGGATTGTTGGTCAAGACGCACACCATATAAGAAAGGCATATTTTGACACTTATAGACCTTATCTTATCCATTTTTTGTTATTGTTGTTTTGCTAATTCGGTTGCAGAAAGGTTTTGAACATTTTTTTTTCGTTTTTTGTTGTTGTTTAGTTTGTTCCTTACGTTCTACTGTTGGTGTAACTTCTGATTGTGCTTCTTGTTTATATATAATCTTTTTTTTTTTTGCAATTAGTTGGTTCATGGGGCACACCTACATACAATAACAAACGGTTAACTTTCAGTGTTTTCCTCTGAATTGAACAGGTGCAATATAATTAACTCCTGCCCCTTACTTATCAAAGTTTTAACAAGCCCCCTCTTGGTATGCAGCGTGCGTTTCTTGCCTAATACGTCTGCCTGTGTAGAAGATTCTCTGTCTCCCTCTCTCGCCATCTCTCTGTCTCTGTCTCTGTCTCTCTCTGTTCATGACGTGAAGAACTAAGTGAATCATAACAAATTAGCATCATTAGTTTGCAGCACATGCATTCTCCAAAAATAAACACACGACACACACACACACACACACACACACACACACACACACACACACACTGAGCCCAGTTAAGCTGAGATGACGTTGCTTCAATTACAAACAACGTGGACACAGAGTTAACGCTATGAGAATACTTTCGATGAAACAGGATGAAGAGAGGATGGGGGGGTGGGGGGGGGGGGGAAGAAAAGAAAGTGATAATCATGAACAGAAAAGTTGTCCCAAAAAATCTTAGGCATGATTACGACAATGGGTGACGCACTATCCCCCCTATCAGATCACCAAATTAAACAACCCCCTACCATCCTGATGTCAAGAAGAACAACCATTAAAAAAAAACCCTAATGACTGCACACGAGTACTACAAGCACTGGACATAGTCAGCTTGATTCGTTGCTCGGCATAAATTTTACGCAGATATGTACGGAGCATTCCGGCCTCTTTCCAGTCTTGCAGCACACTACCCTATCTACGCAGGCCACCAAAGCGGTATGGTAAGGTTGTAGTACCTGAAGCACACGTGGACTCGAGTGTGTGTGTGGATGGCTGTTGTGGGGATTTGTAAGTGCTGTGGGGGAGGCAGTTTTTACTTGCTTTGACAAGACACAGACACGACATACTGGCTCAGTCGCTGGTGTGGCATGCACACGGATCAAGCTCTGACCACACGTCCAATATCTTCACCGGTCTGAATGAGGTAGCAGGATTTCAAAGGTGTGTATTGTCTTTGTCTGTACTCTTAGCCGTCGTCTGTACGGAGTCATGAGTTAGAGTGGCACGTACTGTTGACATTAGCTGTCGAATGCAACCAACAGAGTAGTTATCATCGTGTCACACATCAGGCCTGCAAAAAACAACAATAGGTCAGCAACTAAAGTCAATCTTATCATAGGTCAACAGTGTTTGTTTTCTAAATGCTGCAAAACGATAGGAACCTAACTGACTTTTGTGTTATCACACCCTATCATGGGTCAACCTTTTTGTTTTCTTGCTGCATCAAACTAAAGCCTAACACTTTTGTGTTATGCACTCTGCTGTTGATAATTCAGAAGGATCCATGATTATTTTTCTTCTGTGCAGTGAGATAACCATCCATCTACCCTAACACTGACGAGCCTACCTTCATACCCATGTGGTCAGCCCTTGGTACCATGGGGTTTTCGACGTCATCGTTCTGTCAGTTGCATCAACGTTTGTATAATACTACAACAGTGTAGTAAGGTAACGAAGAATCTTGGTATTTCATCATCGTCGTCATCACCGCTGCTGGAGACATCGTTGGTCCTAAGCGAGTGCGTCACAACCTGCCACAGCACAGGAAGCCTCCACTGATTTTCCACAACGTGATTAAAATGTGATAATAGGTGTTTGTTTTGGTAGTTCTGTTCTTTAAAAAAAAGAAAAAGAAAAAAAGAAAATGCTACTGGACTGCCTAAAGCTCAGGAACAACATGTCACACACACAACCTTAGAGACCGGATGTGACGAAATGCACGGCTCAGCTGACGTCACAGTACTTGACGTCACTGGACTGCATAACTTCCTTTACTCCTGCGTCAGCTCTGTTAACAAAGAAAGAGTCGAGGTGTACTAGACTAGGGTTCAAGTTGACTTTCTGATCTCAAAACACGCGTGCACGCGCACGCATGCGCGCGCGGGCACACAACACACACACACACACACACACACACACACACACACACACACACACACACACACACACATTGAGAGAGATAGAGAGAGCACAGCATTGTCAAAACTTCTACTAAAAGGAAAAGAAGTGCAAAATCCTCCACCGGTAGAGTCAACAAGGAACAATGGCCAACAGCTCTCTTGTGTCCCTCCGCCATTCCAAATGACCTCGCTACCATAAAGCCCATGTACGTCTCTTGCACAAACTAGTGACATGATGCTACTTCAGGCAGTGCAGGCAGTATGACGCTGTACCTACTGACATATGTGATAGACACACTGACAAAACATGATGCTACACGATGTGAATGCCAGTGTTCAAAACGGTTTCTGTACCTCGTGGCCACACACACACACACACACACACACACACACTATGCAGTGTGTGTAAGCCTATTGGGTATATGATTATGTACTCGTTCTGATTATGAAATGTTGCAAAGCAATTGAATCAACAGGTTTTTATTTGTGTGTTCGAATTTGTTAGCTGCTATTTCTTAGGTGACGTGTTTTACTGCTCATTTTGTTTGTTCAAATTCGTATTTTGTTATCTCAGTGGGCGTTAAGCAGACCCAGTTGCAAGACTGTCTGTCAGCCCATCCCCACCCCTCCCTCCCTTCCCCTTAGTTGCAGGAAGTCTGGTTCTCACCTGACTGCGTCACTGCTGTTTTCAACAGCTGTAATACAGGTATCAACATGACAGAACTGTTGGGCTTTGGCAGGTTTGTTTGTTTGTTTTTTACGTAGATTTTGTTTTGATTTGATTATTGAGTGAAAACTGTGACGTTGTACCCCCATGACTTTGTGACGTAGCTGTCTGTCTTCAAGGCAAGATTAAGTTTGGTCAGGATAGATTTGAGTGTCTGGTGCCCAGTATAAAGGGCATACATGTCTGCGTGCGTGCATGTGTGCGTGCGTGTGTATAAGTATGGACAGCTTTGTGTGTATGCCTTTTTTTCTTTTCTTTTTTTTTTTTTACACTGGTGCATGACTGTCGTGGTTTACTTGAGCTTTTGATTCCAATTTTGTCCTCTTTTTTTACCAAGTCAAAAGAATGCATGTAGTATATTGTCATTGTAAATGGTCAGAAGTAGATTTTGTCTTGTTACTGAATGATAGTGCTGTACTATGATGTTAAAAGCCAACTGGTGATTTTTTTTTTTTTGCCATTTTTTTTCTGCTTTATGATGTCGTGGTTTTCTTACTTAAATGCTTGCTTGTTCAAACGGATAGTTGGTAGATCTGTAAAACTTGGCACTCGCGCTGTCAAGTTGAAGTTCATCACCATTGTATAATTGCAGAATCAGTCAGGTTTGAACTTTCTGTGTCACAAGAGCATGAATGTGAACCCAAGGCAAAGTCAGTTTTCTGTGGTGTATCACAAGAATATAGATGTGAGCCCAATACAAAGTCGTCTTTCTGTGGTGGGTCACAAGAGCATGAATGTGAACCCAACGCAAAGTCGTCTGGCAGCTGTCCCAGTCTCCACAAGTGTCAAAAGTACACTACCTATTCTCTCCCCTGAATGATCTGTCTGTCTGTCTGTCTGTCTCATCAATCGTTTGAGCCATGGATGCACCATGACGTATACTCTGCTCCAGTCTTCCATTGCACAATGTGAATGGGTAGATCCACCCTATCATATGGACGTAGCAGGATTAACACTGGGGCGTGTTTTCTTTTGTGTGTATGTACATATATGTGTGTGTGTGTTTTGCTTGAAATGTTGACACAGAATAAGGCCTGAGATCAACATAAATAATGTGAACATTATATTTTGAAAAATTGGATAATAAACGAGAGGAGAGAGAGAGAGAGAGAGAGAGAGAGAGATTCTCTCCCTAAATACAAATATAAGCTTTTATTCGATAAAGAAACAAGAATAAGGGTGGCAGTAACAAGCAAGATTACAAGCCATTTTTCTGGACCCCGAGCCAGAAGGCAGAAGTAGGGGAAAACGAAACCAGAGCAAACAAAAACGAAGGAAGACACCATCAGGAGAGGACAAAATTTGCCATCATCGATTCCCAGGAAGCGGCAGAGAACAAGCAGGGAAAATGGCGGGCTGTCAGGACATAAGTAACTTCCCTACACTACAGCCTAACCATCAAGGGTTTAATGCAGACTGTAGGACGAAGGTTAATATTCCATTTTCCGCATTCATACAAAATTAACGTGTTGTGAATAGCTTTCATGAAACAAACTATCCATCACACTAGACTGTTTGTTTGAGATACCAGACACGGTTGAAAAATATTGTGGCTTAAAACTGATACAACAGTTCAGGGTTTTGGGGGGGGGAGGTTATGTTGTTATTTTGTTATTATTGTAGTTGTTTTTAACATTCATCTGGGTCGCAGACTTTAAAATTTGTTGGTGAAATTTTCCTCTAGAAATTTACTGTGTGGGGTATGTTATTTCCCTTAGTCTGATGAAAACACTGCCTTTGTTTGTGCTCCCTACTTTTTTCAAGTTATACTAGGCCCCTCCAAGTTTTTATGAGGAGCTTTTCAAAAAGTGTGTGACGGTGATAAAATCTATATTTCACTATCAATCTTTTGAAGGATTTTTAATAGCACTCTAGACTTTAAAAAAAAAAGATTTTCCTCTAACTTCATTGACTTGGCATTGTCATGCCTGACCCGATGATGTCAACATAAAACATGTAAAATATTGAGCAGGTATTTGTGTACCATGCGAGCTGTGTGTGTGTCCGTCTGTCTGTTAGACTGTGTGTAAATAATGGGCGTGTGTTAGTGTACAATCACGCTGTGTGAAGATGTACAGAAAGTGGTCAGCAATGTCTGATTCCTTGTAAAAGTCTCAGGATTGGTTTTTGATGGAGTCGGACTGTAGCTTTCTGAAGATGTTCAATACATAAATTGTGATTCTTTCAGACGCCAAGGTAAGTACAATGTTTGGTTGATACTGTGGCAATATGTTGCAAAAAAATAATGTGTATACTTCATTACCTTGTGTACGTATTGCGAAAGTGTGTTTAAAAGTATATTTAATGTGATCGGTGATACTTTTTTTGTGCAACTGTTCATAATTATGATGTCCGGTCTTAATATCTGAATGATGCAAAATGAATCACAAAATGTTAGATAACTCTACATTAATTTATTAGTGGTGGTATTAATGTTTTGAATGCGAGTTGTTTTTTTGCGTACAAAGAAAATTTTTTTAATAATAAAATCGTGTGACAATACTTGATGCTGTTTGTTTCAAAACAAAGGATGAGCCCCACCCCCTCTTTCTCTCTGCTGCAAGTGAGTGAGGTGTGAGTGTGTGTGTGTGTGTGTGTGTGCAAACACATATCTAAAATAAAAATGCAAAAAAATGTAATGCATATGACATGCCATGCAAACCTGTGTTAAACAGATAAGAGCAACTGCCTGTAACTGCTGCACGTGACAAATCAAACAATCCCACCGTGATCGAAAATCGACTTTTTCAATCCCTCGTCCATCAATCAGGCTTGCGCCAACTCTGACATTGCCTGGCGCCAAAGACCCATCATTGCAAGAGAGCAATGCCACTCTGACCCTGAGGATGCGGTATGACAAACCTGGACATGGCTAGGGCAAAGAAATTGAGTTGAATGGGGTGAGAACAGCAGGACAGAACGTCGCAGAAGATGAGGCAGCGGGTATAGAAGAGGCCAACACCATCAGTAGTCACTACTGACATCCGGGGCCCCCACTGCTCCCGACTCTGCCTTTAAATGGGATTGCAGAAAAAGCCCTAAGCATACGGGTGAGTTGGACTCGACAAAATTAATAACTACCATACCCGCAAATAGACAACAATAGAACATAAGCTTCTCCTGGGCTTACAGAGCGCAGGGGCAGACATCAACGACAGCAACAAGATCCGTAATCCACCAATTATACATAAATAGCATGCAGACCAAATCAATCAGCCACAAACTTAAGACGCAAAATGTTGGGACTAAAATGCTCCCCAACTGCCAAACTTGGATGGAGAATCTCCGAACAAAATAATCGTCTGAGAATGGATCGATAAAGCAGACGAGGAACAAGGAAGAGAAGTCAGAAAACAAGCCTGGAAAATGAAGAAACTTCCAGAACAGAATCTGCAGACGGATTATGGTCGTTAGCATGCAGCTTGTTTTCCTCTGCCACTGCACCCACAAGGCCGTCCCCAAAACAACATCACTGTAAATAATCAGAGAAACTATGCGCACATGCTGGTACGTCTGTGGTGTCCTAATATGGTTTTCTTGTCATTAATTGAGTCAAGGCTTTTCACTGAGCGACCCTGGACCAAATGTGACTGGAAATTATTTTTAAACTGCTCAGCACATCGTTTTCTATCTACACGCATAAAAACACGATCCAAAATAATGGCCAAAAAAAATATTACGTAAACAAAAATGTGAACCGAGACTGTGAACGTAAAACGAGTGCTCCCTAACTTTCCCCCAGGAAAATCTGTTATTTTACCCGATTCGCACATTCACAAAGACGATAGACATTGAATATGGTGGTGAGTGAGAAGCAAGCGGATGACAAGAAAGGGCAAAACTAAAGATATGCTCTTAGAATAACAGCCTGGTCAGGAATCGTCATAGTTGGAGTTCTCATCTCCGTTCAGCCCGACCCCTTTAGGACAACAATCCCTTCACGACACAACACACGTCCACCATTTGACATGTCAGTTGGGCCTCCGACCTTCTTAGCGGATAAGACAGATAGAGGTCAGGCAGCTTGTTAACTGCTGCTTGCGGCTCTCTGCTGCAAAGCCTATCTCGGACTGTAAACAGCGCAACCAGCAGCAGCAATGTCCGGCAAGGTCGTTTCTGATCGGCAGGTAAACAACGCCATCCATCTTTTTCCCTTCTGGCCTGTACAGCACGGATACTTTTTTGTATGTATGTATGTTCACTTTTTTTTTTTGGTCAAAAGAGAGAGAGGGGGGAGAGAAAGAAGAGAGAGAGGAAGAAAGAGAGAGGGGGGAGAGAGAGGGGGAGAGAGAGGGGAGAGAAGGAGAGAGAGAGAGAGAGGGGGGGGGAGAGGAGGGGAGAGAGAGAGAGGAGGGAGAGAGGGAGATAGAGAGGAGAGAGAGAGAGAGAGAGAGAGAGAGAGAGAGAGAGAGAGAGAGAGAGAGAGAGAACTTGAAAACTTTTTTATTCAGAGAGAGACAGACAACAGCAGAGGTAGAGACACAGAGAGAGAGACAGTGACAGAGAGTTGGGGGGGGTTCCTTCATTAGTGTATTTTCTGTCGTTTACTTATTCATTGAAGCATGCTTATTCTCATGGCTTTCCTCTTTCTTGATGCATACAGAGAACTGGTTAAAATTGTTTTTTGTTTGGATGCGTGGTTTTATTTCCTTATCTATTCATCAATTCTTTGGGATTTTTTCTTTCTCTTTTTTTTTTTTACACTGATTTCAGTCTTCTTTACTTGTATACTTATCTTTGTGCTGGAGTAGTTCAGTTTATCAATTTCTATTCATTACGTTCTCGTTTTCCTTGTCTCAACATTGTTCATCGATTGATTGATGATCAGTCAGTGTCTTTCTCTTCTTTTCTTTCTTTCTTTTTTGTCATGTTTGTTTATGATGATTATGTCATCAGTGCTTTTTTCTTTCTTCTTCTTTTTGTGCATGTTTGTCTGTCAGTTTGACCCAGTGTTTCCACATTACAACACCAGATAAACAAGTAAGCAAGATAATTGTTGTGAAATATTAAACTTCTTAACCAGTTGGGTTGTGCGATACTCGCACGAAAACATAACACGCATCACTGGAAAGTAGGATCTACACTCTGTTCGAAGTTCGGTAGGGTTACCACCAGAAATTTTCACACTTTTCAACAAATTTCTAAAGCGCATCATAACTTAGGCTTACGTATACACGCACGCAGACAAACAGACAGACTGGGACAGTGTGAAAGTCAGTAACGAAGGGGGGAGGGGGATGGAAAGGGGGGGAGAGGGGGGTGGATATAGGTTTTATGTTGTTTATGGTCCTGTTGACACACGGAGCAGTGAGTGCAGATGACATTTTAAGGATGACAGTGTGTCAAGCAATAGCGAGAGAGAGAGAGAGAGAAGAGAGAGAGAGAGAGAGAGACAGACAGACAGACAGACAGAGAACAGACAGACAGACAGACAGACAGACAGAGACAGACAATTGACCTGGCAAAATTCTGTAGAAAACGCTAGTCATAGGAATACATTTGCCAATTGGAAAATATGTAAAACGCTGGGTGGCGCTGCTCTTGTGGCGACACTCTCTCCCCAGGAACAGCGGGCTGAATTTCCAGGCAGAGAAATGGGTTGTGATTGAAAATGCTATACATTACAACATAATACAATACAGTGCACTACACTACACTACAACACAATACAATACATTACAATACAATACACATACAATACAATAATACTACACTACACTACAACACAATCAAGTCATTACACTACTAATACATTACAATAACAGTAATTACAAACAATGCAGTACATTACTATATAAATACACATTACAATATGCACACAGTAATTACAAATACAATGCAAAACATGTACACTTCACTATATTATCAATACAACACAATACACATACAATATCAATGCAATACAGTACACTACACTACACTTACAATACAACACACATACACTACAATTCAATGCAATACAGTACAGTACACTACACTACATTACAATACAACACAATACACTACAATTCAATGCAATACAGTACATACACTACATTACAATACAACACAATACACTACAATTCAATGCAATGCAATACAAAAACAAAACTTTATTCCTCTCCTCCTTTTCTTGTAACTTTCCAAGAAGTTTATGATGGTACGACCCTGATGAGCTCTTCACCAGATTGCTCTATTTTTTTAAAATGTTTTTTATTTTATATTTTGTTCTTTTACATCGAGGATAATGGAATAAGCACTCATGTGCTTTTTAACATCCAGTCCCCGTGTGTATGCAGTTTTTGTAAATCTTGTCATCTGCTCTCTTTATGTGTGGCATGGCAATGCCCTGCAGCTTAGGTCTCTGTAAATAGTTCCTCCGTCTATTCTGCCTCCCTATCACTCACCCTTCTCTTTTCCTTCCGCTTTCCTTCTTTCTAAATCAATCTTCCTTGGTTTTCTTTTTCTTTGCATCAATCTTCTTTGAT
>CM060323.1:42958960-42966460 GCA_030674155.1 Stramonita haemastoma
GTGAGTGTGTGTGTATGTGTGTGGGTGGGGGGGGGGGGGCATGTGTGTTGTGTGTGTGTGTGTCGTGTGTGTGTGTACGTGTGTGTGTTGTGTGTGTGTGTGTTGTGTGTGAGCGTGTGGTGTGTTTGTGTGTGTGTGTGATGTGTGTGTGGTGTGTGTTGTGTGTGTGTTGTGTGTGTGTATGTGTGTGTGTGAGTGTGTGTGTGTTAGTGTGTGTGTGTGAGCGTGTGTGTGGTGTGTGTGTGTGTGTGCTTTCTGTGGTGTGTGTGAGGGGTGCTGGGTTGTATTGTGTTTGTATGTGTGGTGTGCATGCTGTGCGTGCGTACGTGCCTACGTGCATGTGTGTATATGTTATGTTGGTGTGTGTGTGTGTGTGTGTGCGTTCGTGCGTGTTGTGTTTTGTTGTTGTTGTTCTTACTTTTCTGTATTGCTTACGTCCAAATAATTTGCAAGCATATGCTAGGCTATACCGAATGTAATGTCCTTTTGCAGTGTGCTTGCATAGTGCTTTTGTACCTACATGTGCGTCTGTTTATTACATGCGTGTGCATTGTTGTGTGTGCGTGTGGAAGCAAAACCGAGTGCAGACATTACATGCATCGCGTACAATCTGCTTATGTATTATGTTATTGAGCCACTTCGTGTGTGTAGGTAGGTGTGTGTGTGTGTGTGTGTGTGTGTGTGTGTGTGTGTGTGTGTGTGTGTGTGTGTGTGTGTGTGTGTTATGCGTGCGTGTGTGCAGTGTGTGTGTGTCTGTGTGTGTATGTGTGTATGTGTGTGTGCGTGCATTCCTGTGTGCGTGAATGCATGTATGTGTGTGTGCGTGTATGTGCCTGTGATTTTGCGCGCGCGCGCGTATGCGTGTGTGCATGTGAGTAGAGAAGCGCTAATGACAATGTTATGACCACTCCTATCACGCCCGTAGCATTCACTTAAGAGCCGTGAACATGAACCGCATGATATTATGCCATTTACAGACAGTGACCTTCACAATCCTTCTGAAGCCTACTGCCGGGCCAATGTCATCAATGTCTGCATTAGAACCCAAAAAGCAGTCAATATTTTACTCATTAAGATTCTTTATTACTGAAATCATATTCAAATCTGTACACAGCTGCTTTGGTGTTAACCTTGAAATAGTAATTAAAAAAATGTAATGGGTTTGTTATGGGTTCCATGCTGAGTTGTACAGTAAGCACGTTTTTTTCTGTTTGGCCGTGGTGTGTGTGTGTGTGTGTGTGTGTGTGTGTGTGTGTGTGTGTGTGTGTGTGTGTGTGTGTGTGTGTGTGTGTGTGCGTCCGTGTGTGGTGTGTGTGTGTGCGTGTGTGTGCGTGTGCGCGCGCGTCCGTGTGTGTGTGTGTGTGTGTGTGTGTGTGTGTGTGTGGTAGTGGCGTCCGTGTGTGGTTGTGTGCGTGCGTGCGTGCGAGTGTATGCATGTATGTGTGTGTGTTCGGGCGGGCTAGTGCGTGTGTATGTGCGTGTGTATGTGTTTTGTTGTAGCTTTTAGCCGTTATGCATTCCTGCCATTTGCATAAAAAAACACGTACATAAGCACAAGGTTGCAGCAGATGATCAACATTATTGTAAGTGATTGTGTGAAAGTGCCGTGGCAGTGGATGGAGAAGTAAGTGTCCCTATCATTAATTAATGAATCTGCTATGTTCAGCAGCATTTTGCCAATGGGTTGGTCACCAGGCTGTGAGGCTGTTGCGCTGCGAAGAAGCATGAATTCTACCTGTACGACTACCCTCTCCTTCACCTTAGCACACTACAGGTCTATCGAGTTTCCAGTTTATGGTCAAGGGTTTTGTGTGTGTGTTTTTTTTTTTTTTGGGGGGGGCACATTAATTATTACAGAGAGAGAAGGGGGGGAAGGAGAGAGAGAGAGAGAGAGAGAGAGAGAGAGAGAGAGAGAGAGAGAGAGAGAGAGAGAGAGAGAGAGAGAGAGAGAGAGAGAGGAGAGAGAGACAGACAGACAGACAGACAGACAGACAGAGAAAGAAAGAAAAAAAAAGAAATAAAGAAACAGAGTCAGAGCATAAAATAGACAAAACACACACACACACATATACACAACACACACACACAACACACACACACACACACCACACACACACACACACACACACACACACGGCCCCCACACACACACACACACACACACTACACACACACTCACACACAAAACACACAGACACACACACAAACACACACATTTCCGATGAAAGACAGAAAGAGCGAAAGACAACAACAACAAAAAACCCAACCCAACAAACAAAAAGATTCTTCCAGGTCGGCGACATAACAGGAGAGCTAAGAGAACACGCACGCAACAAAAAACCTCAGGCTCAGGCAAGCATCACACCACTTCACCGACCCACCCAACCTCATCACCCCACCACCCGCATCGATCAAAACTCACCCTTTCCACCCCTTACACTCCCCCTCCCTCCCGGCTCACCCCCTCCCCCACCCCGTATTCTCCCCCTATCCCCCATTCTATCCCCCACCACCCCCACCCCCCAAAAATCGAACCAGCATAATGATGACCATCAGCAGAAGGATATCCCGAAAAGTGTTGCCTGATACAGTCTGATACAGTATCTTAGTCTGGGAATTCCCGATGTTTGCTTGTTTGCCTGCCTGCCTGCCTGCCTGTGGATACTATGGTTTGAGCCCCTGTGCTTTCTGATCTTGAGGAGGAAGAGAGCTCGATTTCTTGTGTCTGTCTTGGAATGGGGTGAGAAAACTGTGTGGATTTCATGTGAGAAGTGAAAAAGTGTAGAGTGGGGATTGAACAAATGAAATGAAGAAGTTAGTATGGAGAAAAACGAAAAGATAAGAGTGGGTGAGGACATTGACGCAAAAATAGAAAGAGAAGTGTAAGATCTTGGAGAGGAACAAAGATGAGAGAGAGAGAGAGATGAGAGAGGAGAGAAGAGAGAGAGAGGAGAGAGAGAGAGAGAGAGAGAGAGAGAGAGAGAGAGAGAGAGAGAGAGAGAGAGAGAGAGAGAGAGAGAGAGAGAGAGAGAGAGAGAGAGAGAGAGAGAGAGAGAGAGAGAGAGAGAGAGAGAGAGAGAGAGAGAGGAGGAGAGAGAGATACTGTGTTGTTAATAATGCAAGGTTATTAGGTCTTTGATTGTTGCGGTGCCATTGATGTAAAGGAGCTGGTGGTTTGGAGGTTTTCGGTTTGGGGGGGGGGTTAATGATTTTTTTGGGTTAACTTGAGTTGTTTTTTTGATCGACCGCAAACTATAAAATGGTTATAGTATGGTATGGTACAAAGTTGGCATTCGTTTTTGTTTTTTTTACATGTTTAAAAGACAGAATGGATTGTCAGTCATTGTTAATGCTCTTTGACTAGGAAGACAATGGATGATGGCTTTGCTTGCATGCTTATTTGTGTGCTCACCAGTTCTTCCGCTGTGTGTCTGTGCGTGCGTGCGTGCGTGCATAGGCGCGTGCATGCGCGCGTGCGTGCCTCTCTCTCTTCTCTCTCTCTCTCTCTCTCTCTCTCTCTCTCTCTCTCTCCTCTCTCTCTCTTCTCTAAGGGCTGGGGGGGGGGGGGAGTATGTGAATGCTTATCTGTAACCTTTGAAAAATAAAGATTATTCATTTTACTTTCTCTCTTCTCCATCCCCCCCCCCCCTCTCTCTCTCTCTCTCCCTCCATCCATAACCCCCTCCACCCCCCCTTCTCTCTCTCATCATCGCCTTTTTCAACAAATCTCCAAGATGAACTGACCTCTACACTCACCCACCCTCCCACCCATTCATACATACAGCAGCCTCCCAGCACCCCCCGAAAACTCCCCCAGGACAGGACAGGGAAGGGCACAGCACAGCAGCAGTAGCAGCAGCAGCAGCGGTAGCAGCAGACCAAAGAAGATCACCACCAGTGTGAAAAAGACAGACCGACAGACGACAGGACCATATTTGGGCAACAGTTGCCTGCCGTCTGATGATGGTTGTGTGTGGCGCTACTGGGCTTGGCTCTCGACAGACGGCTAGCTAGGCTATAGCCTAGCGGTGTAGCAGTGGCCACACCACACATCATTATTATTCATTGGCAGGAAGCAGTGCCGGCTTCTGCTGAGCTCTGCTGGTAGTATGATTGTGTGGCAGAGAGCTAAAGAATGATTGAATGTATTTGCTCTGCTGCTGCTGCTGCTGCTTGCTGGGTTTATTGGCCTCGTGCTGCCCAGCCCAGCCTAGCCTAGCCTAGCCGTTTATTGTTTATTGTTTATTGCTTGTTGCTGTTGTTGATGTGCATAATCATACAAAACAAATACGTTCATTTATAAGAGAGATTATTACCTTTATAATTATGTGTATTCATGATTAATTACTATTAAAAAAAAAATTCGAGGATAATGGAATAAGCACTCACGTGCTTTTTTTTCATCCAGTCCCCGTGTGTACGCAGTTGTGTAAATATTGTCATCTGTTCCCACCGGCACACAAATGGCCTACTCTTACGAAAAGCGTAACAGGATTTAACGTGGCGCGTTCGCACACGGGGCCTCGGTTTACAGTCTTATCCGAAAGACTTTTGATGAGAGAGAGGAGAGAGAGAGAGAGAGAGAGAGAGAGAGAAGAGAGAGAGAGAGAGAGAGAGAGAGAGAGGAGAGAGAGAGAGAGGAGAGAGAGAGAGAGAGAGAGAGAGAGAGAGAAAGGGAATCGGCGATCTGTATAAATCTGATCATATTTATAGTTGTTCTTTCCTCCCCCCCCCCCCCAACCCCCCCGCGCTGGCCTGTCCCCCGCCTCACCCCCCCCCCCCCTTCTCGCTTCCGACAGAATATTTCGTTGCCTTGCGCTTAATAATATCTTCAAGCATACCAGACCACAAGTTATATTCATACCACTGTAAGTCACGGCAGATTTCTCTGCGTGAAATTCGGGCTGCTCTCCCCAGGGAGCATATGTCGCCACAAGAGCAGCGCCACCTATTATTTTTGTTCATTTCCCGTCTGCACCTGTATCTATTTCCCTACCAGAGCAGCTTTTTTTCTACAGAATTTTGCCAGGGACAACTCTCTTGTTGCCGTGAGTTCTTTTACGTGCGCTAAATAACTATGTAGAACACACGGGAACTCGGTTTATCGTCTCATCCGAAAAGAGTTGTACCCAGACAAACATTCATGGTCAAATGGATGGGGAAAAGTTTTGGGCCCAAACGGGGATCGAACCATCGCACACTTCCGACTGTTCGCCCTCTAGGCAGGCTCGTTACCTCTAGACCACCGATCCCTTTGGCGTGTTATCCACACCACCCCCCATAATTATGATCTAGCGATGTTTTGGGGTTTGGGTTTTTTTTTGAAGATCTATGATGGGGTTTACCGAAAGCGGGCGTGATTATGGGTTGGGGTGTGTTTTGCAGGCCTGACCTCCGGTTATTTTGGGCTGACTGATCCGGACATGACCGGACATCTTGTCTTGTATTGTCCTAGAAAGGCATCAACAGCCAGGGAGGTGAAGTCTGGGGTAAAACCCTGCCACCACCCCCGCATCCACCTTCTTATCTTTCTTCTGTGTTTTTCCAACTGTTGAGGGTTTGGTTAATATATCTGAAACTTTTGTTCTCTGAGTGTGTGTGTGTGTGTGCGTGCGTGGTCTCTCCCCCCCCCCCCCTCTCTCTCTCTCTCTCTCTGTTTGTCTGTGTGCGCGCGTGCGTGCGTTGTGTGCGTGCGTGTGTGTGTATGTGTGTGTGTGTGTGAAAGAGAGAGTGAGCGTACGCGCGCTTGCACACATGTACCCGCGCACACATGCTTGTGTGTGGTGCATCTATCTGTACATGCATGCATGTAAATGTTTGCATGGTTTACGTCAGTAGTTATGACAGTGAAGGAAAAGCCCAACGAGGTCTTGCACAAGTATGTGTATAAAGTAAATTATGTTCTAATATCAAGAATGATAGTAAATGAAAACGAAAGAAAAAAAGGAAATACAATCATAGGAAAAATCAAGAATACACATGCCCATGCGACACACACACACACGTATACACACGCAGGCACACACATATGCACGCACACATGCACGCACGCAGAGAGAGAGAGAGAGAGAGAGGAGAGAGAGAGAGAGAGAGAGAGAGAGGAGAGAGAGAGAGAGAGAGAGAGAGAGAGAGAGACAGAGACAGAGACAGAGAGACAGAGAGACAGAGACAGAGACAGAGACAGAGAAACAGAGAGAAAATATCTGATTACGCAGAACCATCCCTCTCCACCAAAGCTGGGAAACACTAAGATAATCCCCGACGCCCCTGCTCAATAATATTCAGTCCTGTCAACTACCGAAGGCAAAGAGCGGGGCATTTAGCCAGCCATTTTCTCGGTGCTGTCAAACCCCAGTGTACAAATCAGTCGCATTAGGACATTGCATTATAGATGATCTGACATCAGACGTGTGTTCGATAAGGGTGAACGAAACCAAAGGAAGAAGTTGGTTAGCGGCAAAAGGTTCAAGGAAAAGAACAATAGTAATATAATTTTATTTCCCTTTAACAATCAGCGACTGGGTAGAGGCCCTGCACTGTACTGTACTGACACTAACTGAAGTCGACTTGGACTTGAACAGTAAGTCGGTCAACTATTGTTGTGTCCGTTTGATTCGGTTCAAAAAGCAGTTGGGGTTTATGAATATAGGTTAAGAACTCTGTGTCTGTCAGTCTGTCTGTCAGTCTGTCTGTCTGTCTGTCTGTCTGTCTGTCTGTCTGTCTGTCTGTCTGTCTCCCTCTCTCTCTCTCTCTCTCTCTCTCTCTCTCTCTCTCCTCTCTCTCTCCTCTCTCCTCTCTCTCTCTCTCTCTCTCTCACACACACACACACACACACGTACGCACACGCCCATACCCTCTCTCTTACTGCCCTATAATACACCCCCTCCCCCAATCTATTACCCTGTCTACCTCCCTTTCTGTTAAGCTTCTTGTTGTTTTAGTTCTTTTATTCAAAGCCAAAACAACAACACAAAAATAAATTAAAACATGTCAACGCATGATAAAGCCTCCAGTAAAACCATCCACAACAGTAAAACCCTACAAAAATAAATAACCCATAGCAGCCAAATCAACACTCTTCAAGATCTTTCCAGAACCTGTTATTGTTTATAGCTGTAACTAACACACAGACAGTCTAAACCGGTCTGCGGCCACTGTATTATATATGCATCAGCGCCAACTGCTCATTAATCCATTAATTAACCGTCCACTGAGCCAATCCATCAAGGTCACTGCAGCAAGCTTGACTAGGGGGTGGGGTGTTGGTCTAACTTTAGCCAGCGAGGATCATTCATTGACAGCGTGAGCAGGTGGGCACTGGCTGAAGTCAGCTGGCTGTTCCAGACATTGTGGGATTTATCCAACAACCAGGCTTGTGGTCCGTAGGCTCCTCCCTCACCAGTCTTCAGTGTAGTTTTATTCGGGTTTTAGCCTTCAGCGCCTCCTGGGCTTTATCACAGTTCTTGATTAAACCACTGACGCTGGGTGCAACAGCAAAGT
>CM060323.1:42971460-42976460 GCA_030674155.1 Stramonita haemastoma
CCCCGTTTCGATTCGGATTTGACCTGACCGGTCGCCGGTGGCACGCTTGACGTCACCAAGCCACGAAGGACGTGGGAAAACTGGTAAGAACCGGCTCTGAAAATGATAATATACCTACAGGTATACATGTAGTAGGTGTAACTTTAGTGAGTCCGTGAGCTGACTTTGTATAAAAAAGCTGAGGGGTAGTGTGTGTGTGTGTGTGTGTGTGTGTGTGTGTGTGTGTGTGTGTGTGTGTGTGTGTGTGTGTGTGTGTGTGTGTGTGTGTGTGAGAGAGGAGAGGGTGAGAGAGGAGGATGGAGATAGTAGAGAGTAGAGGAGTAAGATGAGGAGGAGATGAGGAGGGAGGAGAGATGAGTGTGGAGAGGAGGAGAAAATGCATGCATATCTACAAAAGCACAATAATATGCATATATGATATAATATATTGTATGTCACAGCATTTACAAAATTGTCAGTGTGCAAGCTTGTATAACATGGTCCATATAATTCAGATAACGAAGGGTGGGGTTTTTGTTTGGTTTGAATTTTTTTCGAGGATGATGGAATATACCTGTGCTCGATTTTTTAACGTCCAGTCCCTGTGTGTATGCAGTTTTGTAAATTTTGTCATCCGTTCCCACCGACACTCAAGGACCTGCTCTTCCGAAATTCGGAACGGGTTTTAACGTTAGCGCAAGATGTTCTGCGTGCGTTGGGGTTTAGGTTGTTACTGTTGGGGGGTTTAGGATGGAAGGTGGGAGTGTGGTGGTGATTGGTTATTTGCCTGATTGTGCGTTGTTGTTTTCACTGAACTCATACAAATCTGCTTGGAACTATCTCACTGACTCGGGCTTCTAAGCAAAAAGTCTGTTTGGAACAACTCGACAGCTCACACTCGGTCTTCCTGGTTAAGGGAGTGTTCAACCCCAGCCCACATGGCTCTTCATTCGACTTGCTGTACTGGCGTGCAGATTGTATGCTGGGCATGTTGTGTCGATAAATTTTATTTATTTATTCATTTATTTTAAATTCATTTTAAATCGAGGATAATGGAATAAGCACTCATGTGTTGTGTTTTTTTTACATCCAATCCCAGTGTGTATGCAGTTTTGTAAATCTTGTCATCTGTTCCCACCGGCACACAATGGCCTACTCTTACGAAAAGCGGAACAGGATTTAACGTGTGCGCAAGATGTTCTGCGTGCGGTTCGCACATGGGGCTTCGGTTTATAGTTCATCCGAAGGAATTTTGGGGAAGTGGAGTCGGCACTGATGTTGACTCCAGGGGAAAAATCCCCTCGAACGGGAATCGAACCCAGGTCGTCAAATTGCGAGCCAATGTTTGGACCACTAGGACTATCCGTCCCGTGTCATTATGGCCTACCTACCTGGCCATACAAAGAAGCAAGATCATTTTAATCATCTTCCGGGATGTACCATTGAAGAGCATTATTTCTTTATCATACTCATAAAACGGCTGGATTCAGACCAGGTGTCTATTTTGGCACTTAGATAAGAAGGGCAAAACTTATTATGACCATTTTTTTTACCGAGTTTGAAATTCGTAATCACATACATTGGCTGCCCTCAACTTATCAAATGTATCATCATATTAAACCGTAGTTATTTCACTCTAAAATACGTTGGAAACCTACTCACATTTCTCCTTTTAAGTTTCCGTAATCCGAAAAATCTATGGATTACTCACCTCTTAGAACTAGGACACAAACTCATTGTCGTCTGTCAGTTTGCCTCGTTCTGAAGACGAGGCTATTTCGAGTCAGGGGAGGTGTTATTTTTAGACTGTTTCAAGGGCTGTGCGAAAAGGAAAAAGAACAGACTTTTTGGAGGATCTATTTTGGGTTCGACGGGCTGCAGATTTTGCGAAGAAGAATGCGTGGCAATGTTTGTGAAGTGCAAACTCCCCGCCCAGTTTATTGCTAGTCTGGCCTCGCCTAAACCGTCACTCCCATCTCGTTCCTCCAATTTCAATGCCCCACTGCTCCTATTTTCAGGGTTTAATCCTTTTGGTGATCATGTTCGGCTATCTAAAGCCTGCCAAATATGTGTTTTAACGATTCCTGTGTGCATGCTTTATCTGGCGCGCCTCCTTCCTGTGTGTGTGTGTGATGGCATGTGTCCATGATTTGAAGGTCGCGCATGCGTGTGTATGTGTGTGTGTGGGGCATGTGTCCATCTTTTGAAGGTCATGTGTATGTGTTTGCGTGCGTGCGTGTGTTTGTGTGTGGGGTATGCGTACGTGTGCGTGCACGCGCGCGCATGTGTGTAGCCTATGTGAATGTGTGCGTGCATGTTTGTGTGTGCATTGTGTATGTGTGTGTGAGTGTGTGTGCATGTGTGTGTGTGCATGTGTGTGTGCGTGCACGCGCGTGCTTGTGTTTGTGTGCCTGCGTGCACGCGCGCTTGTGTGTGTGTATGTGTGTGTGTTTGATGTACGTGGGCTAGAGTGTAGGTGTGCACAAAATGTAGGAAGAAGCAGGATTGTGTGAAGCGTAGGCAATGGGTTCGCTGTGTCACGATATTTGCCAAAGGTACATTTAGTATAATTATTGGTGTGCGTGCGTGCGTGCGTGCCTTTGCGCGTGCGTGCGTGTGTGTGCGTGCGTGCGTGTGTGTGTGTGTGTGTGTGTGTGTGTGTGTGTGTGTGTTACAGAGAGGCAGAGACAGAGACAAGGGGATTTCCTTGAACGTAGATGTTCATACTTGGGAACAGAATAGCTCAGAGGTCAGAGCACTTGCTTTCCTCCTTTAAAGGTTAAGTAGCTTTGAGCGTGGTTAGCAAAGTGGATGGGTGACCGTTTTCACACCTTGGCTTCAGTACAATCCCCCAGTTCACCCAGCTGTAAATGGTACCTGCCCCCTTTAGGGACAGGGAAGGTAAAGCAGTGATGGAGAGGAGATGGGCGCCGCCCTCAATGTAATGTGCTGGCCCCTGGAGAAGCTGAGGTCTCTGACGCCTCGCTCCCCCAAGACCAAACAGGTTATGGGACACCTTTACCTTTAGGTTTTCTTGGTTTATTCCTCAAGGAACATGCAAAAAAAAAACCCAAACAACTAAAGTTTATAAATTATCTTATGTGTGTGTGTGTGTGTGGAGGTGGTGTGGAGAGAGGTGCGAGAGGGCGGGTGTAGTGGTGTGATGGGGTGTGGAGAGAGAGAGAGAGAGAGAGAGAGAGAGGAGACTGTGAAACGTGCATGTGTGCGCATTAGCATTTTTACTGCACACACAGACAAGTATAATGTGCAAATGCAGGTGGATACAGATAAGCTCAGTAGATTTGCACAACTCAGAGTGAAGGCATAGTCTACATCATTATGTACACACTTTCACTGTCATACGCCAAAGCAAAAACTAACCACACAGCACATCTCACCTCACCAGTGATAGACAACACGGGCACACCAGCAACGTACAAACTGAAAGACTTTATTTGTCGAACTCTTCAAAACAGTGGGACGAGACATACATGTAAGTATTTTCATTTTTTTTGTCTGCAAGAATGTATTATGCAATCAGACAAAACTGTACAACTGTACCGAATGTGTCAAACACATGGTCTCATAGTTTTATCGATGTCCTACCGGGTTTCCCCCTTTGATCTCTTAAATGCCACACAATCAAAAACGTCCAACGGGCGGGGATTATAATTATCTTGGTTATTTTGGCTCTTTTTTTTTCTTTTTTCCCTTTTTAAGTAAGGCCTACTTCTGCGATGTTCCCTTCGAGATACGCCCCAGTTAATAAACACACACGCACGCACGCATACATGCACATATACACACACGCACGGCACGCACGCGCGCGCGCGCGCGCGCACACACACACACACAGACGGCGCACAAAGAGCTTATTAAATTGTCTCTGGTTTCTTCTGTTCTTTCATCAAGTTACTTTGCATGTATCTTCTTTCTAAAATCCCTTCCCTTCTATCCCCCCAAAAAATAAAAATTATGTATTACACATCTTACAACAATTCTTAACTGCACAATGTATATGACAATGTGGAAATACCCTTTCTGCGACGAAATTTGCACATTTGAACACTTTTGCATTGACATACACGAGAGACACTTTCAGATACAGTTTAACAAGAAAGAGACATTTTTGCAATGTACAAGTACGATATGTGTTTGACACCATAAATTATTTTTAAAAACAAAACAAATACATTGTTCTTCAATTCATAGCCGGGATGAATAAATTATGTTTGACACCATGCATGAATCATTCAAAAACAAGTCAAAAACCGAGTCCAATGTTCATACAACAGTCAATAAATTATGTTTAACACCATGAATCATCAATTCAAACCAAAAGGTACATAAATTAAATTTGCATATTTATATATATATATCTCACACAAGTGACAGATGACCGACCACAAGGTATGAAATTCACCACCACTTTGAAACAACACTGCACCATCTCAATCAAAATGACAACATCCCAGATAACACAAGTATTCCAAAATGTGAAGGCACAGCACAAACGTTATGTATGCAAATGATCAATAATAAATAGTTGTCAGATACAAAGTAAGTTGTTATGCCAACATTCTGTGTTCTTTATACCCTGTCCCGGGTTGTCCAAATCCAAAATAAATTAAAAGTGACATGAATATATATTTTAAAAATATCAAAGCTCCATGTCGTCTGTCTAGTCTGTCCTTATGCCTGCATGCATGCCTGCCTGCCTGGATCTCTCAGTGCTATGCATAAACAGACAGTAAGATTTTGGCAAGAATTTTCATTTTTGTACGCTGACAAATCCGCATGTTCTCTTTCCAATTCCCTTTCCAACACACACACACACACACACACACACACACACACACACACAACACACACACACACACACACACACACACACAACACAAAACACACACACACACACACACACACACACACACACAACACAAAACACACACACACACACAACACACAACACACACACACAAACACACACACACACACACACACACACACACACACACACA
>CM060323.1:42981460-42983960 GCA_030674155.1 Stramonita haemastoma
TCTCTTTTCTTTGTTTTGGGTTTTTTCTGTTTGTGTAGGTTTCTTTTTATTTTTTTTGTTGTGGTTGTTTCTTTGGGGGTGTTTTTGTTTGTTTGGTTCTTGGTTTTTTTGTTGAGTTTTTTTTTTTGGTCTTACCTACCCCTGTCTTTTCACAACTCCCAGAAAAATGGTTGCAGTTTCTAAAATGGAATGCCTGTGGGCAAACAAACTTTGTTTCCATCACTCAAAGTTCCTTTCTCAGAAGTCCTTCCTGATTGCAAACTGTTGGGTTTTTTTTAATTTCAAACCACAACACTAATGCCTCTGATTTTCGTGAATAAGTAATATTTTCTAGGTCCTTTATTCTCATATTGAATTTTAAATCTGACAGTCAAGATTATATCAGAGTCAGGAACAGAATGGAAGCTGAAAAAAAATGAAAGACACTGAAAAATTATACATCTAAACCTAAAACATGCCTCTGATATGGGCTTTTATCATTTTAAATCTTTTTTTTTTCATCTATAGTTAGAATGACAAAACAAAGCACAAACACTGTAAATACGTACACTGAAGAAATGGAGACACAACATTTAACAATTCGCATTTCCAAACATTCTACAAATTCTGCATACGAGAAAAAAAAAAGACCGTACAACTAAACACCCAAACGATCAGATCCATAAACACAATGAATTCTCAGATTCAATCAATGAGAACAGATTCAGAACCCCCTCCCTGTTGGGGAGGGAAGCAAGGAATGGCATCTCTTTCACATCTTACAAGAGAGAACATAACAATCAAGGCATCTCTCACACTTACAGAGCAATCATACATGTCAATGGCATCACTTACATCTTAAAGAGAGAATCATAACAATGTCAATGGCATCTCTTTCACATCTTAAAAGAGAGAATCATTCGATGCCAACAAGTATCTGAAGTGAACGTTTGTCTCAAAGCTGAAAGCATAGCATTTTTCCATAGCAACATCATAATCATTATCATCACCACCCTGCCTCTCAATACAAGAAGAAACAACACACTGAGACATCAATAGGAATACAACTCCCACATATCCCTTCCCTGAGGGACTGGGAAAATCTATCATTGCAAGCAGTGGGTTGGCTGCACAGGTTGTCATCGTTGTGTTCAATTCTTCGTTTCATTAAAGTCACGGCAACCACAGCTGACTGTCAGGACAAGACAGGACTGGTCGTTGTGTTTCAGACCATAGAGAGAAGGCACCGTTTTGTTGACACACACACACACACACACACACACACACACACACACACACACACACACACACACACACACACACAATTTGACGACCCAGATATGATTCCCATTCATGATGGGATTTTTACCCTTGAGTTAACATCATTGCTGACTCCACTCTCCCCAAAAGTCTTTCGGATGAGACTGTAAACCGAGGCCCTGTGTGCTAACACACGCAGGACATCTTGTGCACACGCTAAATCCTGTTCCGCTTTTAATAAGAGTAAGCTATTGTGTGCCTGTGGGAACAGATGACAAGATTACAAAACTGCATACACACGGGACTGGATGCAAAAAAAAAAGCACATGAGTGGTTATTCCATTATCCTGGATATAAAAGAATAAATAAATATAAATAAATAAACACACACACACAGATCAGATTTCCTTTTGGAACAGCTGACGTCTACATTTCGTCTCCCTCAGACAGGACAGTGAGACACTACTGTCTGTTCTCATCTGCTCAATCAGATGGAATGGTGGATGGAAAGCAAGAGTGAGAATCTGTGGTGGGAAAGATGGGGATGGCTGATGAGACCCCCCCCCTCTCCCTCTCTCTCTCTCTCTCTCTCTCTCTCTCACACACACACACACACACACACACACACACACACACACACACACACACACACACACACACACACACACACATCATCCACCATCCATCATCATCCATCCATAACCCTTACAAAAAAGTTGAGAGGTGGTATGAAAAATTAACAAAAATAAAAAAAGCAAGTTGGTTTCAATTTGTCAACGATGTTATGTGAGTTTAACATTGCATAATATGATATAGTGTGCTACATCAAATTATCTACTCTGTTCATCATTGTGAGTGAAACACTGCATATATAATATACTGTGCTAGATCTAATTATCTACTCTGTTTATCATTGTGAGTGAACACTGCATAATATATACTGTGCTAGATCACGTCTACTCTGTTGTGCTTTATCATTTACTGTATAACTCACATATAATATATATATATTCATCTTGAATAAATGGTTATCTATTACCCTTTGTTGCTTGTCTGATAGAAATGGCAAAACCAGCAATAACAGGACGTCAAAGGTTCCATTCCATGTTGAAAATGACACTGCAGTAAACATGCAAACTTTCACTTTTAAGCCTCTAACTGTAGCCATGCAGTAGACATATTTGCATTTCACGTTTTTATTTTTTCTGTCTCACAGGTCTAACCTCCAAACTTCTGCTGTGAAGACTGTATGGCATGTTAA
>CM060323.1:42996460-43011460 GCA_030674155.1 Stramonita haemastoma
GACCAGTACGCGTACAAAAATGCATGCACATATACGTGAAGTGCACAATACGTATGAGCGTACAAACCTTGTCTGCCTCTACCAAATACTATAGGTGTTCGATGCCCCTTTCTCCCCGCCAGTCAGTCAGTCAGTCAGTCGCCTGCCTGCCTGCCTGCCTGCATGCATGCATGCATGCATGCATGCCTGTCTATCTGTCTGTCTCTCTGTCTACCTGTCAAGGTGCGGACGCCGTATGACAGTGACGTATCAATGTCATATGTCCTACCACAGCATATCACCAGTTGCAAATACCTACTGCACTCAAAGCCCTGTACGTACCCTGCCAGAGATTCAATGAAAGATCGGACTGCTTTCACAACACCTAACACACTAACTTTTTCACGCCTTTTATTATTTTTTTTCTTTTTCTTTTTTCATGGGGGTGTGAGGGAACTTTTAATTTAAACTTCTTTTTTTTCTTCTTCTTTTCTTCAGATATCTAAAACACGTTGGGTATTGAGGATTATTGCAAAACATGGGGGGTTGTATCCCTGTGTCAAAACAAAAATTGCATACATTTTTTGTTTTTGTTTTGTTGGGTGGTTATTTTAGGACAGGGGGGGGGGAAGGGGGTTGCCTTAGGCTTTTGGGTTTGGGTTCATTTTTTATCTCGTTTAATATCCAAATACCTTGTAAGTAGCTCTCTCCCTCTCGTCTCTCCTCTCTCTCATCACATCTCTCCTCTCCTCTCTCTCTCTCTCTCTCTCTCTCTCTCTCTCTCTCTCTCTCTCTCCGTTTTCACATCATTCTGTGTGTGTGTGTGTGTGTGTGTGTGTGTGTGTGTGTGTGTGTGTGTGTGTGTGTGTGTGTGTAGAAAATTTACACACATCACATGTTATTTTTTGTTACATTAAAGAATACACGAAATGATTTTCGCCACACTTTTCAGTGGTTTTGCACGCACACGCGCACGCACGCATGCACGCGCGCGCGCAACACACACACACACACACACACACACACACAAAAAAACAAAAAGACTTTGTCTTCATTTGAAATTTCTTTAACTGTAAACCACTCCATTCCAATAATATGACATGAAAAAAGGGTTTAACAATACAAGCAGCAGCAACAACAACAAGCAATGCACCGTATACTGAATAGAGAGAAAGAAAAGAAGGGAAAAAATCAAGTCAACCCTGCTCAATACGCAAAAATCGGTCGAGTTTGAGTAAACGGGAGAGAAATTAAGGAAGCCAAGCAAGTCCTTCACTGCAACAGTATTGCAACACACACACACACACACCACACACACACACACACACACACACACACACACACAACACACACACACACACACACACACCACACAACCGAACAAACAAAACAAAACAAAACAAACGAACAAATCGAAACCACGCACACTCAGCATATTCTCTCACAATGATCTATATTACGAGATCAATACTCATTCTTACTGTGTTATAACGTTTTCATAAGTGACGTTTTTTCCGCTAGCGTTTTTATTTTCTCACAAAGGTCAGGACATTCTGACAGTTCAGGCATTTGAATTCAGCGCTCTAAGTTTTCATCAGCCTCTCCCCCCCCCCCCCCCCCAACCCCACCCCAACCCCCCTCCTCCCCTTCCAATCTACCCATTACAAGGACGCCACAGAAATTAATGTTACCCTAAGACAGAGGTGGGCGTTATTGGCTTAATTGTGTGTTTGTGGGCTTTATCATCAATGGGCGAGTTGGGCGGGACAGAGCCAATGACAATAGTTGACACCCAGTCACTGTGATTTTAAGATTATGGATGGCAACACATGAACGACTAGTATAGGTCCCTATTCTATTCCCTATTCTGCTTCTAGGCAGATTGTGGCGTGTATGTGGGAATAGGATGTTCCGCGTATGGTGACACCTCCTGGTTTGAAAAAAAACAAAAAAACGGAAAGTCTGAAAAATGAAACTCTGGTTTCTTGCCGTTTCTTCTTCAATTTTATCCACCACCCCCTCCCCCAGTCTTTTTTTTCTATCACTTTGTAACTTAAAAAGTTCTACTTGACTCCTTCAGATCCCTCAATACAACTCCCTGAGGAGTTTGACTTCCTTTTTTTTCGGGGGGGGGGGGGGGGAAGAGAAGGGAGAGAAGACTATAGCATTGAATTTGTCAAGCATTGTCATGCGCGCACGTGTGTGTGTGTGCGTGGTGCGTGCGTGTGTGTGTGTGTGTGTGGTGCGTGCGTGCGTGTGCGTGCGTGCGTGCGTGTGTGTGTGTGCACGCGCTCGCATGCCTGATGTATGTATGAATGACAATGTGTATGCGTGTGTGCGTGCGTTGGTGTGCTGTTGTTTTGCTGTTGTTAGAGGAAGAGCTAGGGAAGGGGGCGGGGGTTGGGAATGGGTGGGTGGGAGGGGGAGGAGTCCATAGCTAATTCTTGCCGACCACTGACATTCAAATCATGTCGGTTCTAAAGACTTTTCAGACACACTTCAGTCCTCGTAACTGTACAATGAAGCTGTCATACCTCAGAAGAAAAGAATCTCACTTCGGATCACACGTTCACACACCCACACACACACACCACCAACAACACCCCTAAATATACACAAGTGTATGCGCCTAAAACACACCACCAGCACACACACACACACACACACACACACACCACACACCACGCACACACACACACACACAACACACACACACAACCCCCACACACACACACACACACACACACACACACACACACACACACACACAACCCATCACTGCAACGTTCCCACCATCCCCTACCAACCCAACCTTCCACCTCAAATCCCTCATCCTCCACCACCATTCCCTGCCCCACCCCCTCTCTCTCCTCCTCCTCTCTCTCTCTCCTCTCTCTCTCTCCCCTCTCTCTCCTCTCTCTCTCTCTCTTCTTCCACCCCGTCCACCCTCCTCCTCCCTCCTCCCTCCCTCGTCAGGTGATCTCACGCTCTCTTCACAGTAAGGTCACACCAGAGAGAGAATGATCTTGTGACAATGGCCAACGTATTCGATGTGACCTAACGACTCAAGAGCGACCGTCAAATGTCATGTGGACACTAGGCTTTGGTACCTCAGGTTGCTACTGCCAATCTCTGAATTCAGCTCTTAGTTTGGGTCTAAAGGTGGATCGGGGGGTCTAAAGGTAACGCGCCTGGCCAGAAGAAAGCAACTAATCGGGGATCCATCCCCATCTGAACTTTCACCCCCTCCATTTATTTAACCTTGAGTGGTGGTCTGGATCTGGGTACTACTAGTCTTTTCGTGGTCCTTCGTGCATGCAATACACATTTAGCACCCGTAATAACAATAATGATGATGATGATGATGATGATGTATGGTATTTTATATAGCGCTGAATCTTAAAAAGCAAATGAATCGAAGCGTTAGAAGAACCCACGCAACTAGAGAGCTTGTTCCTGAAAAATAAAAATCTACAGAAAAAAACTACGGCACTCTAATAAAGATAAAGAAAAATGGGATCAGTCCCTAACGTTAATTCCAGACCACCACCACCACCACCACCCCATCCCCCCCAACCAACTACCATTTTAACAGAAGATTCGAACCCACGCCCGCAGCTACCGTCAGAGAACCAGCACAATGCTCTAACCACACAGCTACACTGCTTCCTAAATTGCATACATTTATGTACACATGTATAATGATTCAACAGTGTGTCGGCAGATCCGATCTGACATACCTCACTAGTATACTATGAAAGTATCGTTTTCAGCTGAGCCACTAGCTGTTTTTGTGGTATGGGTGTAGGTAGGACTGGAAATAACTGCAATAATAGCAGTCGGAGGCAGATCGTGGTGGGGGTGGGCGGAGGAGGGGGCGGTTCATAGGTTGTGTTGTTTTTTGCGTTGCGTTGCGACACACCGGGCGGTGTATTATAAGGGGATGGATGGTTTAGGTGGGTAGTGGATTGGTGGGAAGGAGGACGTTTGATGCTTGATAGTTTAGTTCAAGGGTCTTGAGTTCACACATGCGCGCACACACAGGCGTACGCGCGCGCGTGCACGATTACACTCACACGTACACATACGCGCGCGCGCGTGTGCGTGCACACACACACACACGCACACGACACACACATACACCCACACACATACACACGCGAGGGCAAACAGGTTTTGAGAGAGAGAGAGAGAGAGAGAGAGAGAGAGAGAGAGAGAGAGAGAGAGAGAGAGAGAGAGAGAGAGAAGACAGACAGACAGACAGACAGAGACAGACAGACAGACAGACAGACAGACAGAAGACAGACAGACAGACAGACAGACAGACAGACAGAAGACAGACAGCAGCAGGCAGGCAGGCAGGCAGGCGGGCAGAGACAGAGACATATAGACAGATATGAGACAGAGACAGACAAAGTACATAATGTATATGTTTGGAGAGAGAGGGAGAGAGAGAGAGAGAGAGAGAGAGAGAGAGAGAGAGAGAGAGAGAGAGAGAGAGAGAGAGAGAGAGAGAGAGAGAGAGCCTACATCTCTAAAGAGAGAGTAAAGGGTAGGGGGGTAGAGCAAAGAGGACGTAAAGTTATGCAGGCCAACGTGTCCTGGGTTTCAGTTCCTAAACATCAAGTGTGTGTACCACACACACACACACACACACACACACACAACACACAACACACACACACACACACAACACACACACACACACCACACACACACACACACACACACACACACACACACACACACAATGGATGCATGTCACAGCACGCTCATGAACACAGGAGGAGGCAATAGCCTAGTCTACACAGAGGTTAAACCGCCTCACCTCCCCATTCATCCTTGTGCAAGTGTGGGCCAAGTTCAGTCGAGCTGGCGCTTGACGTTTCACGTATGGAACAATACACAGGGCCATAGGCCTAGTGTAGGGTGGGTAGTCTATACTAGACTACTATCTACAGATCACGGATGAGTTTCCAATTCCCTATATCTCAGTATACTATCTGGGTATCTGGTTGCAGTGGGCCATCTTATCCCGTCGACTGGCCCCCACTTTTTTTTTAAACACAATCTCTTATTATGCATATCCCCTAAAGATTTGCACACTACGAGTATGTGCACGCATACATACATAAAGAATGCGTATGCATGGTTTCATTGTGGTGGGGGGTGTTAAAGTATTCACATATTTACAAGCACACGTGCTAAGCGTTTGCATATATATGTATAGTTTGTTTCTCTTTGTGTAGTATAATTTAAGACAAAGAAAAAAATTGTATTCATATGTGCTCTTGTGTGTGTGTGTGGAGGGGGGGGTGCAGAGAGTCTATCTATCCTATCTATTCTTTTATATCGAGGATAATGGAGAGAAAGTGTGTGTGTGTGTGTGTGTGTGTGTGTGTGTGTGTGTGTGTGTGTGTGTGTGTGTGTGTGTGTGTGTGTGTGTTTGGGTGCGTGCGTGCGTGCGAGCGTACGTGTGTGCAAGAGTGTGCAAGCGTGTGTGTACGTGCGTGCATGCGTGTGTGTATCACTGTATGTGTGCTTTAAGAATAGATTCATACTACTGTGTATGGTGGGGTTTTTTTTTTCAATATGTTGCAGGAGGGAGAGCAGGTGTGTAGTATTGTTGAGGAGGGGGTCCTCTTTGTTCCTGTTTTACAGATGGTTTTGATAAATGCATGTTTACACGAACAGCTTGTAAGACTAGGCTTACCAAAAATTTTCACCCGTGCATAACTCTCTCTCTCTCCTCTCTCTCTCTCTCTCCTCTCTCTCTCTCTCTCTCTCTCTCTCTCTCTCTCTCTCTCTCTCTCTCGTCCGTGACTATTGCCTGATTAGGGTGGAGAGGGTGAAGGTTTAGGGAAACGTCAAAGAAGCGAAATGACAATGATAAAAGAGACAAGAGAATCGGTCACACGCATGCACACACACACACAGTGACACACACCAACACACATCACACAACACAGTCACACACACAGTCACAACACACACACACACACACAACACACACACACACATACACACGATCACACACACACACACACACACACACACACACACACACACACACACACACACACACACACACACACACACACTGCAGTGGAAGGGGGGAAAAGACAGAAAAGCCAGACTTAGTGACTAAGAGACAGCTATACTATGAGATATGGACACAGCCTACCAACCAGACAGACAGACGGTCGGTCAGACATACAGACAGAGAACTTAATATTTTACTGAGAGTAACGGGGTGAGCCAGAGACTTCTTCACACCGGGTCTCTTTTGACAAAAGAGTGAAAAACAAAGAAATACACGTGTACAAAAAATGATACTAATCTCTCGATTTCTTTATGCAACCAACCCACAGCAGATGTCAGCCTATCAGCAAATCAGCGAACCAGACGAAGAGAGAGAGAGAGAGAGAGAAGAGAGAGAGAGAGAGAGAGAGAGAGAGAGAGAGAGAGAGACAGAGACAGAGACAGAGACAGAGACAGAGAGACAGAGAGAGACACAGAGAGAGACACAGAGAGAGAGAGGGTGAGAGAGGGAGGGAGGGGAGGGAGGGAGAGAGAGAGAAAGAGAGAGAAAGAGACAGACAGACAGACAGACGACAGACAGACAGACAGATACACAGAGACAGAGTGCGACACACACACACAACACACACACACACACACACACACACACAACACACACACACACACACACAAGGCAGAGACAGACAGAGAAAGAGAGACATAGAGAGAGTGAGAGAGACAACACAGAGAGACAGACAGAGAGAGACAGACAGAGACACAGAGAGAGAGAGAGACACTGAGACAAACATATCTAGACAGACACTAACACAGACAGACAGAAAGAGAGAGAGAGGAGGGATGGAAGGACACAGAGTGAGAGTAAACAAAGAGAGGAGGACAAGGCTAGCAGGCTACAGTCCTGATGTTGGAGCATGAACAAAGAGGAGGAAGGCAGGTGGCACAGGCAGTCTAGACAGACAGTAGCCTAGTCACACCATCATCACAGTCACTACACTGCTCAGCCGGGTGGGGTAGACTACCGTTATTTTTATTTTATTTATTCTTAATCTTTTATATCGAGGATAATGGAATAAATCCCCGTATGTAGCCAGTTTTGTCAATCTTGTCATCTGTTCCCACCTGCACACAATAGCCTACTGATACGAAAAGTGGAACAGGATTTAACGTGTGCACATAATGTTCTGCGTGCGTTCGCACACGGGGCCACGGTTTATAGTCTCATCGGAAGGACTTTTGGGGAGAGTGGAGTCAGCACTGATGTTAACTCCAGAGGAAAAATCCCCTCGATACCCGGGTCGTCAAATTGCGAGCGCAATGTTCGGACCACTAGGCTTCCCCGTCCCCCTTGGCCCCCTTGGTACTTGAAGCTTCAGCCTTTACCTTGACATGTCACACACAACGCCAAAAGAAAAAGCTACTACCGTAAACATCCAACGGCACAGATTGAATTTCGTTATTTTGGTTACACATGATAATCATTATTTTGGTTCTCTCGCCTCCCCTCTCCCTCCTATTGTACTAGGCGCTTACACATGCTCTGGGCGCAAGACTGACTAGGCCTATCTAGCCTAGACACGTTCGAGCACGCAGACATGCCATCGCGTAAGCACACGTAAATGTGCAAAAGTATAAGTAGGCATGCTCTACAGGTGTGCTCTCTCCTCTCTCTCTCTCTCTCTCTCTCTCTCTCTCTCTCTCTCTCTCTCTCTCTCTCTCTCATGTACACACCACACACACACACACACACACACACACACACACACACACACACACACACACACAACACACACAAATACGTCCCTTTTTCTCTTAAAAAAACAATAAATTATGTTTTACAATTTTAAACAAATTCTCTGTGTCCTTAAGAATGGACTGATAAAAAAATACTGTATTGTGGCAGGGAGGTGGGGAATTGGGGGGGGGGGAACTTCCCCGTAATTGAGTATTTTGATACCTGTATGTTGTTGACAACCTAGACAAAATAGTAAGACCGACATAGCTAAAGTAACAGGAAACAGATCAAGGATATACATAAAAGTGTAACTTATTCATTTAAGTAACTAACGCCCAAAAGGCGACAGAGAAACCAGACCCACAGAAATACAGAAACATGAGAGGGAAAAACCAGAAGTGGCCCGGAAAGATGAGATGAGCTGCAACAGACTGAAGTACGAGATATGTGCAGACGAACAGCCGAGTGGCTAGAGTATCGACGTTATTTTGCACCAACGCACGCATGCAGGCACATGGCCATGCATACATGCATGCATGCATGCATGCACGCTCTCTCTCTCTCTCTCTCTCTCTCTCTCTCCTCTCTCTCTCTCTCTCTCTCTCTCTCTCTCTCTCTCCTCCGCGCGCGCGCGCGCGCGTGTGTGTGTTGTGTGTGTGTGTGTGGTGTGTGTGTGTGTGGTGCGTGCGTGCTGTGCTGTGCGTGCGTGCGTGCGTGCGTGCGTGCGTGCGTGTGTGTGTGTGTGTGTGTTAAGTGCGCGCGCGCGCGCGTCGGTGTGTGTGTGTGTGTGTTAAGTGCTGTGTGTGTCTGTGTCTGTGTGTGTGTGTTTGCGTCACGAGCGTGTGTGTGCATGTATGCCTGTGAGTATGTTTGTCTCAGTGTCTGTCTCAGTGTCCGTCTGTCTCAGAGTCTGTCTGTCTCAGTGTCTGTCTCAGTGTCTGTATCAGAGTCTGTCTGCCTGCTTGCTGTCTTTGTTTTTGCACACATGCATACATGTATAACCTGCACGCAGCTCTCATCATCAGTGTTTAAAGATGTGTCACAGTGATAAACATCTACGGTATTTCCTAAGCGAGGACAAACGATAAGTCAATTACTGCCTGCTTGTTTCCTGCAGCAGTCATGAACACTATCGGCTGTTCTCTCTCTCTCTCTCTTTGTCTGTCTGTCTGTCTGTCTGTCTGTCTGTCTCTCTCTCTCTCTCCCCCTCTCCATCTCTCTCCCCTCTCTCTCTCCCTCCCCCTCCCCCCCCCCCACCCTCTCTCCTCTCTCTCCATCTCTCTCTCCCTCCCCCCACCCTCTCTCCCTCTCTCTCTCTCCCTCCCCCCACCCTCTCTCCATCTCTCTCTCTCTCTCTCTCGGGGCTCTCTCCTCTCGGTGTTTCAATGGTGGACGTGTTAAAACTGCTCCTCAAAAATGTTAAAAAAACGGACGTTGTTCCTAATGAAAAGTGGACATTTTTTGCAGTAGTGTAGTTCTGTGATGTGTGCAGCTGATGGTGGTATCTAATGACTGAAAAGGTCAGTGGTTAAGGCAAAATAAACATTTTATTAATTACTATGATTTAAAGAAGGACGTTTATACGTGAACTATTTTCAAAACAATCCAGAAATACAACTAGTGTATCGTCATGCCAGCATTTGTGTTGCACGTGCAGCTGTTGTTAACTAGGCCTGCATTGCTAAGCAGGGACAGTACTTCATACAGTTGTCCTCCAGAGTTGTTTCCCTTTTGACCTTTGCCCCCCCCCCCCCCCCCCCCCCCCCCCCCCCCACATGTTTTCAATGCACGTGTCACTGAGCACAGGTATTGGAAGTGGAAAAAGAAGTCGGCAAACACAAGTATCCCAAGAGAAGAAATCCAAGTTATTGAGTTATTAAGCACAGGTATTGCAAGTTGAAAAAGAAATGTCTCAGCACGAATTTGTACCACCCCCAGCAGGTATAATGCAAATGCTTGACTGGCGCCTTACACAGATCCAACAGGGACTCCATATGCACACAAATGGCATAAAAAATAGCATTGATGAAAAATTCCAAAATCTGGATACCAGAATCTCAAGCTTCTTTGAAGAAATCTGTACATTGAAGGAATACCTAGTTCAACAGAAAAAAGATATTCAAGAAATAAGAGAGGACAGAGAGCTTATTCTTGACAGACTTGAAGCTGTAGAGAGACAAGTTGAATCAACAGAACAAGCTACCAAAGCATGCAATGTGAAATTTATCAATGTTCAAGAACTTGATGGTGAAACTGAATATACCACTGCAAACTGTATCATTGATATTCTTAATGACCATGCCCCTTACATGAACTGGCAACAAGATGACATTTCAAGAGCTTATCGAATCGGAAGACCACGCTCTTGGAGAGGAGAACCACGGCCCATCATTGTCCACTTCTGCAGATGGTCAGACAAGATGGCCATATTGGGAGACCCTGAGCTTCGAGACAACCTCAGAAGGAGTGGCATCAAAGTAGCCTCTGACCTAACCATCCACCAGCGAGAAACTGTGGATTGGCATTGGGGGCAGGGACAAATTGCCTTCTATCGAAATGGGAAGCTGCATGTCAGAGAAATGCAGTCATCTTCATCATTCCATGAGGGAAGAAGGCATTTCAGCCGACCACCTCATGCCCAAGAAGAACACTGGCACCCAGTTCAAGATGGCAGACGCAGCAGACATACCAGAACAGCTGATACAGGTTGTTTCAACGACAACCACTCTGAGAAGCAGAAGATGCAACAAGGCAGGTTTTATACACGCCGCCAGGAAGAGTTTTGTCTTGACAATTCTCAGAGTCGACTGCACTACAGCAGGTCATGGCCAAGGCAACCCCGACGAAGTGTGTCACCACAGCCACATCAGGGTGTCCAGGCAGCAAACAGAGGGCAGCCCGTTAGCTACCCCTACACTGCAATGAGGGACAGCGAGCAAAGATTGCAGAGAAATCCTGCTGGCAGACCCAACAGAAAAGAGGAGGGCAGAGTTCCAGTCAGTCCAGGACCTTACTCCTACAGTGACGCAGCAACACAAGGGAGAACGGCCCAGCCCAGCAGAAGAATTGTCTTTGTGAAAGACAGGAGCAGAAGACCTCCAGTATCTCCAGGTCAAAAGCGCAAATCTGATGTGTGTGCTTATAGTCAGCAGCAAAACAGAAAGTTCATTGCAGATACAGCCACAGAACAGGATGTCAATGACCATGAAAGGGTCATGTCCAAGGGAAACAAAAGACTTGGTGGGACTTGTCTCCCTAGTGAAGATGTGCATATGACAGGACAGAGGATCTTAGAAGACAAAACTGAAGACAGTGACAGGGATTATCCCGATGTAGCAGAGGACAATGAAGAAGACACTGACAAAGACGATACAATTACAGTAGAGGACAATGATGAATTCAGTGATAAGGATAATACAAATACAGGAGAGGACAATGAAGACATACCTGATAATTATGAGAGCAGTGTTGACATGTCTGACAAAGAAGGTGAAGGTGACACATTTAGCAGGAAAATAGACAGACAACATACAGGGACTGAGGAAGACATCATAACTGACACAAACAAAGCAGAAGATGGATCAAAGAAAGCAAATCTCTGCAGTGATGTAGCTGATGACAAGACAGTTGACGATACTTGTATCAAAAACAAAACAGAAAGTACAGACATTACTGAACCAAGCAAAGTGGTTACTAGTGACTGCAGACCTAATGCAGGCAACATGTCTAATAGTGTTTTACACATGGGTTTATGCAACAAAGAATCCACTGACACAGGTAACACTGTTACAAGACCAAAGCAAACCACAAGACAGGAAAGACCATCTAGGTCCACTAAACAGGGTTTGCGACCAAGACGAGACACAACCCAAAGTGTCTCCAGACAAAGAGGCCGCAAAATACCAGAAAGGTCAAAAAGTCAGTCCAGCATCTCTGATTCTTTTAGCAAACAACATTCTTGTTGTAGCTCAAAAGAACATGCAAATTCCAACATGCATCCTCAGACTAAGTCCACAGGCAATGATGCCTCTAGTGGCAATAAATAGGGATTCGGCCAGGCCACAGTTTGTGAAAGTAATCCAGGTGATCACAGGCATAGTATTGAATGCCCAACTACCAGGATGACAACAACCCATCTTAATGTAAAAAAGCTGTATATAAGTTTTCTCAACTATAATGTGCATGGCCTTTTGCCAAAACTGGAAAATAAAGAGTTTATTAATTTTCTTCTTGCATACGACATTATTTGTTTAACAGAAACTTTTATTGGGACTGAATTTGAGTCTCACATTTTTCATGATTACTCTATTTTTACTGCTAAAGCAAAAAAGTTATCTCATCAGGGGAGATACTCTGGTGGGGTAATTGTCATGGTTAAAAAGAAATTTATTTCATGTCTTGAAAAAATTCATGTTGAGACAGAAAATACTGTGGTTATAAAACTACACAAGAAATTACTTGGTACCACTAATGACACTATGTTAATTTGCATGTACATTCCACCTTCTGAATCTACTTTTTGGAAAACAACACAAGATATCTATGGCTTAGAAGTTTTGGAGCAGTGTATATTAGATCTTCAGAATGAATATGGTGATTTGGGATTGCTGATAATGGGGGATTTTAATGCACGAACCGCTTGTGAAAATTACAGTTTAGATGATGACTATGTTAACTTCCAGAATTTACATCATTATCCAAATTCAAAAGTGCCCAGGAAGTCACATGATACGTACACAAATGTTTTTGGTAATCAGCTGATTGAGATATGCAACATGTTTGACTGTGTCATATTGAATGGTCTTTGTGATCCAGGTTTTGATGAAAGCTATACATTTATAGGACCTGCAGGTTCAAGTGTTGTGGATTATTTCATTGCATCTCTGGGTTTATTTAGTTCGGTTAGAGTTCTCTCTTTGCTGGTTGAAAACTTAACAGAATCTGACCACTTGCCAGTTTGTATGAAGATAGAAACTAATAGCAGTAATACAGAAACAACATTTCAACAGAAATTGAATAAAAAAGTTTGTCAGAAAGTAGTGTGGGACGAAGCTAAGAAAAAAGATTTTGAAACTGTACTAAATAGCAAAGACATTCAAGAAAAACTTACATTCGCCACAAATGCTTTGGAAGACAATATAGAAACTGCACTAGAAATATTTGTTACATGCTTAAAAGAGGCAAGCGCCTGCATGTCTAGAAAAGTATCTATGCACAAGACCATAAAATCAGAATGGTTTGACGATGAATGTAAAATGGCAAAAAAAGAAAGTAGAGCAAAGTTAAAATGTTTTAGAGTGACTAGAAATGAGAAAGACAGGTTGACTTACGTGGAAAAAAGGAAAGAGTATAAACAATTATTGAAAGCAAAAAAACAAAATTATAGGAAAAAGAAACAGAACTTTTAGCTGAAAACATTGCAGACTCTTCTCAGTTCTGGAAAGAAATTAAAAGGATGGGATATGGCAATAGGGACAAAATTTACAACAACATCAGCAGTGATGACTGGTTTAACCACTTTAAAGAAGTTTTTTGTATGAATGAAGAGACTGGTGAGAGTGATGATGTCATTGTTGACGTTTTGGATGATGCGGATCATTTTTTGAACAAAGATATTTCTGAAGAAGAAGTAGTTTGTGCAATTGTAAAACTCAAATTCAGAAAGGCAAGTGGGTTGGATGGTGTTTCTGGTGAAATGATAAAGAATGGGGGAAAGAGTGTGTTGGGGTTCCTGGTAAAACTTTTTAATGCTGTCTTTGCCTCAGGTGTATATCCGTCTGAATGGTCCAAAGCTATTATCATACCAATTTATAAAAAGGGAGATCCTGAAAAAACAGACAATTATAGAGGAGTATCTTTACTGAGTATAGTATCAAAGTGTTATACCACAGTGTTAAATACAAGATTATACAGTTGGTTGGAAGATAATGAAATGATTTCTGAGAGTCAGGCAGGTTTTCGTAGGGGTTATTCCACACTTGATCAAATATATAATTTATATGCAATTGTACAAAAGAGTATGCTAAAGAAAGGTAAGAAATTATACGTTGCTTTTGTAGATTTCAAAAAAGCATTCGATTCTGTCCACCATGATAAACTTTTACAATGCATGAAAAACCAGGGGGTAAAGGGGAAATTTTTAGCATCTTTGAAATCTATGTATTCTTCATTGCTTTCATGTGTGCGTGTAAATTGGGAACTTACAGAATTCTTTGAATGCCCAGTTGGGGTAAGACAAGGCTGTGTCCTGTCCCCTACATTATTCTCTGTTTATATAAATCAATTAGCAAACCACATAGATGCAGGGGGAAAACATGGTATACAGTTTTTACCAGGTCTAATGGAAGTGTTCATCCTACTTTTTGCTGACGATGTAGCGTTGTTGTCAACAACAGTGGGTGGTTTACAAAATCAGCTTAATATCCTATACAAATGTTGTAATGATATGAAACTAAATGTAAACACGGATAAAACAAAAGTAATGGTCTTTAGAAAGGGGGGATATTTAGGTCGACATGAGCAATGGTTTTTCAATGATAAAAAGCTAGATGTAGTTAATAGTTATTGCTATTTAGGTTTTCAGTTTACAACAATGCTTAGTATGAAGAGAGGCACAAAGCACTTAGTAACTAAAGGTAAGAAAGCAGTCGTGCAATTAAATAGAGCTTTCCAAAAGTATAAAGAAATGACTGCTAATACTTTCTTCAAGATTTTTGATGCAAAAATGCAGCCTATTATGCTTTATTCATCTGAAATATGGGGGTTAACAAAATTAGATCATGTGGAAAAAGTTCATATGATGGCATGTAAAAGGTTCCTAGGTGTCCCAGTCAAAACACCAAATAAAATGGTCTATGGCGATTTGGGACGTTACCCTCTTTATGTGAATTCTTTTGTCTCTGTTCTAAGATATTGGTTTAGATTACTGCAAATGTGTACTGAAAGGTTGCCATACAAGGCATACCAAATGCTGCTTGAACTAGACAGAACGGGAAAATATTGCTGGGTATCTAAAATTAGAGAAATTTTATGTGAGACAGGGTTTAATTTTGTTTGGTTGCAGCAAGGTGTAGGTGATGTTAAAGTATTTTTGAGATTGTTTAAACAAAGGCTGATTGATTTTTTCATTCAAGAATGGACAGGCACAATAAGAGATCGTGAAAGGTATGACTGCTACCGGTCCTTTAAAATACTCTTTGAAAAAGATAAATATGTTTGCAATGTTGATATGTATTGTTTTAGGGTTG
>CM060323.1:43021460-43023960 GCA_030674155.1 Stramonita haemastoma
TTGCGTAATCTCTCAAAATACACATCGATGCCATTTTATGCATAGACCCTTCTGCCATGTGCGTCTGTGCAAGCAAGCGCGCGCGAACTAGCTTCTGTGTGGTGGTGTGCTTTTAGAGGGGAACATGGAGGGAGGGGTAGACCAGGGGACCAACGCAGGCAGGTGGTGAGCGGTAGGACTAGGCGACAGCGCGTGTCCTGTTTCGTGTGAAAAAAAAAGTTTAAAAAGAATCTGAAGAAATTGACCTTGGCGACCTCAGCATGGGGTGGAGATAGGGGTGAGGGTAGGCGAAGCAGATGGGGAGGGAGAGAGAGAGAGAGAGAGAGAGAGAGAGAGAGAGAGAGAGAGAGAGAGAGAGAGAAGAGAGAGAGACAACCACACACACACACACAACACACACACACACACAACACACACACAACACACACACACACACACACACACACACACACACACACACACACACAACACAACACGGAGAGAACACAAAGAGACACAGAGGGGAGGGAGACAATCAGAGACAGAGATATAGGGGTGTGTGTGTGTGTGTGTGTGTGTGTGTGTGTGTGTGTGTGAGAAGTGTGTGTGTGTGTGTGAGTGTGTGTGTGTGTGTGTGTGTGTGTGTGAAATTTGCAAAAGCTACCTTGGATGTGGGGGTAGTTAAAAAAAAAAAAAAGATAAAGTCTGTCCCGAGCCTAAGGCTCATCAGGCCGGCGCTTATCCCGGTTTCTGTGGCGTTAAGGACTGAGAGTCATAGACTCCCCCCTGGATAGGACGCCAGTCTATCGCAGGGTTAACCCCCAACACAAGGTTGGTACCCCTTTTACACCTGGGTGGGGTGAGAAAATAGCCGTAAAGCGCCTTTTCCAAGGGCACAACGCCATAGCTGAAAGCTGGGATCGAACCCGCACGCAACCTTTAGATTACGAGTCCAACGCCCTAACCACTAGACTACAACGGCGGCTATGTGGGGGTAGCCAGGTGGTTAAATTGTTGAGCTCGCAATCTGACGGCAGGGGTTCCAGCCACTACCCAGGCCCCTGTTCTAAAGGATTTTCCCCTGGAGTTGACATCAGTGTTGACTGCACTCCTTAGAAAATCGTTGGAATGAGACTATCAACCAAGGTCCCCTATAAGAACGCACACAGAACATGTTGCACACAAGTTAAAAACCTGTTCCACTTTTCAGAGGAATGCCATTTTGTGCCGGTAAGAAAGGATGGGAAAATTGAAGAATAAAAAAAAAAAAAAACGCATGCCACTGGTGTCGTGTTTGGACATCATCCTCGTGTACTTGTATTTGTATGCCACTTTAAGAGGCTTGACTTGCACAGTCCATTACGTGCTGCAGCCCTGGGGGGCTAGATTTTTCTAATTGGCCTTTGGAGAACATCTCCAACGCTGACTGTCCCTATGCCCTCTTGACCGAGAGAGTGGAGATGTACTGTGGGCAAGGCATCTCCACTATAATCAAATTTCTGCCCAATATCCGAAACAGCATCTACATCCTCTGCTGTTTAAGAGGTCATCATCACACACTACGGACAAACATGTACCACTTTAAGTCACAGAATATTTCCCTGCGTGAAAATGGGGCTGCTCTCTCTCTCTCTCTCCTTGGAAGAGCGGTGTCTCCACAAGGACAGCGC
Source organism: Stramonita haemastoma (assembly GCA_030674155.1). Taxonomy (NCBI): domain Eukaryota; kingdom Metazoa; phylum Mollusca; class Gastropoda; order Neogastropoda; family Muricidae; genus Stramonita; species Stramonita haemastoma. The sequence continues at coordinate 43,023,110 of CM060323.1, forward strand.
CACTTGTTTTATTTCTTTTCCTGTCTGCATGTGTGTTTATTTCCCACTCAGAGTGGATTTTTTCACTCTACAGAATTTTGCCAGGGACAAAAACATGTTAAAACCCATCCAGTTTTCGTAGAGGAACAGGCCATCTGTGGCCGATAGCCTAGATGATACCAACATACTCAGCATGCGCCCTGCTGCCTTGAAAGGAATGGGAGTTTTGTGAAATTGATTAAATCAAGACAGCTTGGAAAGCTACGACTAATAATTTCTATTTATCTCTAAACTTAATTTTGCGATATTTTTTAAGGCTTTTTTGTGTTTTTAACAAACGGCTTTCTGATGAGAGTTTAGTGAGGTTAAATCAAGATAACTTGGAAAGCTACGAATAATAATTTCTGTTCCTCTCTAAATTTAATTTCGCTATGTCTTTTTAAAGCCTTGCTCATATTGAATAAACCGTTTTCTTGTCCATTGCAAATAGATCTTCCTTTTCTCACTTCCTAACGATCATTCTTGCAAAATTAGATCTAAAAATGACAGTACCAACAGTTTGTGGGGGACTTGCTTATCGCCCCTCCCTTCACACACTTTATTTGTCTAGACGACCAGTAGACGGCACGCGACTGGTGACCTCGTGACCTCATAACCCAATCAAAATCAGTCCGTGTTAAATGTCGTCTGCGTGCAATGGATACTGTTTGGTGTTGTTTGGATATTTCTTGCAATTTGGATTATTGTGCTCTCACGTTACGACCAGCAGTCACGGATTGCACGGGTTAGTGTTGTTAATGTTTGTTGTGGCTGTCCTGTTGTAGTTTTGTTGTGTCTTAACGATTTCTCTTTTTCCTCTCAGGTGAATCAAT
>CM060323.1:43041460-43058960 GCA_030674155.1 Stramonita haemastoma
TGTCGTGGTAGTTGCAGACGAAATCTTCGTCAGTGCTGACGTCATCTTTGGGCATCTCCACCAGCAGACAGCTAGGGGTGGACACGTCTGTTGTGTCGGCATCCACCTCTGTGGTTGCACGTGCCGAGTTGACGATGTTTTGCAGCTTTTCACAGTTCTTCACCTGTTGACAGATAACAGACAATGCGCTGGTTAAGGAACTGAACCTAAGTGTTGATCGATGCTTAGAGAAGAATGGAAAGAGAGGGGGAAGTTTTGAGAGAGATAGAGAGAGATGTACAGAAAAGAAAGGGAGTCAGGAAGGGGGACAGAGAAACAGTTATTTTGCATTGGGCACACACACCTTAGCTAAGACTGGAGACCAGATTTTTTTTCTTATTAAACACAAACTCATTATGCAACACCAAAAAATCTCGCTTGCTTCACTAAAGTGACCCGAATCATAACATCCTTGTCTGACAAACTGACAGAGCAGCTAACCCATAAAACAAACTGGCAGAAACAGGATAAGCCATCCTCACTTCATTAACCCTCCTTGCTCCCAAAAATCCCTGGCAACACCATTAGGCCCTTAAACAGTAAATAAATCACTGTCCTAACTGTCACCAAGCAGACAAACACACATTAGTGACAGTGGTGTAAGAAGGTGCAGCTACAGACAAACACCAGTAAACAGATACATTTCACAGTGACTCCCAGGACACAAACACAACCACATCCGGATTACTGGTGCACATATACACTTACTCCCCTCCCCCCCACCCACCCTTCATGCACATAACAACACTCCCTTCCCTCACCCCCCTCTCTTCCATATACAATTCTTGCTTTATCATTGTATATGCAAAAAAAATTGATCGTGTCACAGCGTTCAAATAATATCTGGGATGCAGTTTCACATCTATGCCTTGCTGACGATTGTGTTACTGTGAAAAACGACACCTGTCCCTTCTCCCCTAGGGAAACACCCACTCAGCCCAGGAAGGCCCCCTAACCCCTGCATTCTATTGGCTAACTGCCTGTGATCCAACAGGGAAGTATCTTTTGTGCTGCGGGAAAGATTGTTCTCGGAAAAAACAGCTATGTGGAAAGAACAACTGTGACCAGTAACCTACACCAAGGTCACACAGATTCGTGCTTTCAGTGTTTTAATCCCAACGGCTTCCTAATCTCGATCCCAGCCACTCTAGTTACTGGAAATGTGAGAAAACACCAGTGCAGTGCGCCCCAGGGTGGGATCTGCTTCTCAGACCAAAGCTCATTTCCTTGAAGTACCACCGCCCTCACTTTGAGCGTGTTCATTCTTGCTAACAATGTGGCCCACCCAGAGAAAATAAGATTTATCCTCCCCCCCCCCCCCAAAATCCATGTCTGACCTTTGGGCCGAGGTGCATGTAGGGGGGTAGGGAGTACAGAAGAAAGTGTAATGTGAGCGGACGGACTTACCGTGAGCAGTCTGATGTCGTTCTCCCAGCAGAAGGAGCGGACCAGGTGTGCTGAATGTGCACCCACATCTGCAGATCCGCCATGTCGGGGATCACACATAGCATCACGCGCTCTGGGGCACTGCACACACACCACAGAACACAGGCTGTTAGTCAATCATTTGTCGCAGGAACATTGCATACTACAACACTGATACCTTCACAACATTATCATTTTCTTAAATACAGTGCAAACAAGCTCTCTAAAAACTGAATGCTTCGTGTGTGTGCTTTACACTTCAGCAAGCCTAGTCCTACAAATCACGTTTTTTTGCCTTTTCAGGACTAATCCATAGGGTTTTTTCCAAACGTGTTCTCCATATATCCCATTCAAGAAAAAAAAGTTTCATTCATGAATTAAAAAGATTTACCGTGAGAAATCCCCAGAACTGGGAACTCAGCATTAATCCCTCATTACCCCTAACAGCCAGGCACAGGCCTTCAGAACAGGGAGGACAAAGAAAGGGCCGGCTGGGAGGGAGGGAGGGGTGGGGCAGGGTGGGGTGGGAAAGTCCCAGCAGGAATGCCAGCCATGCGGACTGAGCGAGGAGCAGACTCAGCAAGCATCGACCAGTAGCCTAGCTAGTTCCGCTCCCAGCCTTTCTCCTTGACCCCTGCCAGCGCGTGCACCCACCCAGCTCACTCACTCCCTGTGACCGCGCGCCCTCGCCTTTATGCAACCTTGCACTCTGTGGCCACGGCTGATATGCGCGTGAAAGGCACGTGGAGCACAACTACACTTTTTCATTCTTGTTTTTTGTGTGTGGAGGGAGTGGCAGAGTGCACTGCACCCTATCCCGAAAAAAATATGCGAGAGACTGCGGTAAACAAGCATGTTTAAAACTCCAGTGTAGCTGAGCGTAAAAAGGCCACCAACAAAAGATCGATGGCAGCAGGTGGGTGGGGGCAAGTAACAAACAAGCCAACAAACAAGCACATAAATCGTCAGGCTCTTGTTCAATGGAAGGAAGGAAGGAAGGCTCGCTCCTCCCTAACCCACAAACAACCTGGACCAGGCCTGAGACAGACAGTAGGAGATCGATAATCGTGGGCTGGCCCGTGCCACGTGCCCCCTCCCCCCTCTTTCACCCCTCCCCAGCCGACAACGGTATTGCAGAGAAGCTGCAGAGGATCTCAGCACACCGTCGTCACCAGAAACCTATCGATCCTAGCCTACTTGCCCTTTGGGCAGGGAGAGAGGAGAGGAGAGGTGAGACAGAGAGAGAGAGAAAGAAGGTGGGAAGGGAAGAAAGTCGGTGAAGTGTCCTTGTTGGATACCAGGCTGCGCATCTCTAAGCAAACAAGACAACAAAACAGCCTTGGCTTGCGTGGGTCAATCAATGCCTTCACGACCTTGTCTCTACGGTGGGTCAAACTGAAAGAAACAGCCGTTGGGGGAGAGAAAGAAAGAAAAGACGAAGGAAGGTACAGAACATATGGCGACAGTCATTGAACTGTTGAAGACTTACAACACAAACGGTAACAGAGTGGCAGTATCGCTTATATATAGTTTGCAACATGTGTTCATTGAACAAACACGATCTAAAAATGGAACCGCAAGCCAACAGCTGTTATGTGGGGGCACGCAAACCACAGAGAGAGAAAAAAGCCAACTAAACATGTTTTGCTCAGGTTGGTGTGAAGTGGGCCTCACTATATACACTTCTTTGGCTGACAAACAAGTTTTTGTTGCCGCTCAGCAGCTAAAACGTTTGTGACTGGCGGTGGTGGGCAGCTCTTAGCAGAGTTGTTTGTCAAAACATGTTTTGCTCGGCTACACTACACCAACACCTACTTCTGTTGGTGGCAAACAACAGAGTCAATCTCTATGCATGTCAGCCTATCGGCACAAAAGTCACTCTATCCACTATTGCCCGGCTCTGCCGCACCTCCGCTACTATTAATCATTGTCTGTCGCCTCACCCACCGAAGTTAGTACCGACAGTCAGATTATTAGTCTTCAAGGTCAATACACCCCTCTTCTTTTCCTTAACTTTTAATGAGAATAGACCCTAACTTTCCTGGATATGGAAGTTTTCAAGAATCTCTGCAGACTGGTTAATAATTCTTCAGAAGGCTTGAGTTGTATGTGCCTATCACTAATGCATGACTGTGGAACAAAGAGCAAAAGTGTATGCTGTTGAGACTATTCATGTAAGTGAACTTACCAAGACTTGATAATTATGTTAATTAATAAATGAAGGAATGGAAAATGGAACTCACCATCCCAGAAGTTTGGCACATTCCTGGATGCCCACAGTGACCCGCTGAGCGGCCACAGCACGTGATAGGCATCTCTCCAAGGCTTGACCAATGGTCAGGCTGCTTCTGCAGACACACACACAAGACACTGCCATCAGCATCACTGACTACATAATGATTATAGGCTTGCTTCAGTCATGACAACAGTAACTACCACATACTTTACACTAACAGCTATGGCCACTTTCCCCATCACTCACCCAACCCCACCCTACCCCAAGTCTTAACTTCAGGAGTATCTGCAACATTTCCCATATGCAGAAAAAAAAAGTTGGCTGATATGTGCATTTGTATGGAAGCAATACTACGATTAATTCTGGTGTCATGTGAAAACTTGAGCACCAGCCAACAATACAGTGGTAACCCTCCCCCTCACTTCCACAAAAGATCGGCAGACAACGTTGTGCTTGTCAGCAGTTATTGCAAGTGATGGAGGGAGCGATGGGGATTAATTGGATTAGAAAACAACTGCCGTCATCAAGGGAAGGAAGCCCTGGCTGCACAGACCGAACCCGTCAATACGCCCGAAACTACCCCATCCTAGCACCCACCCAGCCCACGCACAGTAGCCTGACTGCGATGCTCAACAGCCACCCCCACACGTGGAGGTCCCGTTACTACTCCCCCCCCCCCCCCCCCCCCAACCCTCCTCTGCTTGTATCCCATTCCTTACTTCCAGCTGTCTGGGTCCCGTTTTATGATGTTAAGTTTTATTACAAAAGGCGGGGGGGGGGGGGGGGTCATTTGGAACAGTAACCAAGTCTGTCCTCTCTTCTACTATTTACCACCCCCATACTCATCCTCCCCACTCCCTGGAAGCTTTTTTTTTTCTTTTAGAAACATGTATCTGTGTACTTTTACTCCTGTCAAATTTATTTCATTCTCCTTTTCTCTCCCGCAGAGTCTATAGTGACCAGATTCCCAATATCTTTCCAGCGATGTTTTCTCCGTATCCATAGCAAACAGCTAACACCCAACCCCACCCACCCCACTCCCCTTGCCTCCCAACTTCTTTGTCTTCTTCCAGACCCATAACTGCACAGAAGATTCTGGAACTTCTTTAGGAATGTAATACACAATTCCATTAAAAGTTTCCTCTGTTCGTCTCAGAGGAGGTGGTGATTAAAATATAACAGCAGATTTGTATGACAGAGCCGCGACAGTGAAACACTTGAACGATATATGTGACACATCTCAGTGTGACAGACCGACTTAATGTAAATGAGTGCACATGACTCCAGAGACAGACCTCACTAGAATGGCTTGTGAAACAATTGTCTACACACATATGTGATGAAATCATCGATTAAAAAAAAAAACGGGCAGATTTAGAACCGTATATAAAATATTCGAATTTCTGTACGATATACAATTCCATTCAAACTTTCCTCTTTAGGACCGAGGTCAATGCAATTCCCTAAACGATCTTTGCCATATTGGGCAACATCAGGCGCTGTGAAACAGCTTGCCACAGTAAGTACTACGAATTGCGGGGTGGCCCGCGACGTATTGTATCAGCCAGCCACTGCAACTTTCGACGGCAAAAACGCCAAAAAGGCTGACTCGTACATTTCCCGTTGCGCAACGTAGCCAAGTCTAGCTTACTACTACTACTATCCCGGCGCCGGAAAATGGAGGGGAAAAAAAGTACATCAAAAACAGACTAGTGGCCAAAACAAATAATTATTACCCAAGTCCACAGAGGTCTGAAAGTGGGACCTGTTTGGAGAAAAGTACAGCTGGTACGATTTATTGCCGCAATCACGATTGCCACCCACCCCCTCCCTCCCTTTTCTTCTGCCCACCCCGCCCATGTGGTTCCTCTCTTTCTCAGGCTGCTGAAGCTGTCTGCCCCTTCGCTCCGTCCCACTGACGTGTCTGGTGCAACCAGTTTGCAACCCCGGCCCCTCAGTTTTCTACTCTCTCTCTCTCTGCCACCTGTAAGGTTGGTTATCTGCTGACCGAATTTACCTGTCCGCGAGCAGGTTGAGGCGTGATAAAGGGGCAAAGTATGTCATGCGCGGTAACAATCTTTGCGTAACTCTTAATCAGATAAATCTTGAAAGTTTGCACTTTTCTTGTGATAATATGAAGCGGAGAAGATGGGCAGGCGTGTGCTAAAAAATGGTAAGCACTGTGCAATATTACGGTATACTGGAATGGGCGTAACTCTCTAACGCCTGCCATGTGTGCACACGTGCCTAAGAGTGCGTGCATATTTTTTCTTCTTCACAGCTAAAGCATGCAATGATCAGATCAATGGTAATAATTACCAACATTTGTTTCTGTATCAATTTCAGACTACTGTCCGCATCCCCAACATCATTTTCCGATAATCAAATAAATCTATAAATTCCAATTAATCTTTTCATGCATCATCAAGTAATAAGACTGATCAAGTTATAAAATCGAAAAAAGAGATGGATACAAAAAATCGGAACTTACTTTTCAAAGCCAGTTTCGCAGGAGGAGTTGTTGCACACATCAGTAGTGAAAGTCATGCTGTCAGGTAGAGAGGACGAACGTGAACGAGTTGAAGTCGAGCAAACACAAGTAGCAGACGTCTTGTCAGACACAGAACAAACGCTCCCGCACTCTTCAGTATCCAGCGTGGAAATGTCTGCGTGGAGGCGAGCAGACGACAAGCAGTTCGCCCAGAAACAGCTGCTGGCCGACTAGGAGCAATCTGATTGGCCGTGGGTGCAGCCGCAGCTCGCTGATTGGTGGAAAGTTTGACCCCTTTTCGGGTTCATGCAGTCACGAGGTGCAGCCAGGACAACGGGTCAATGTGTTGGTGTGGGTTGTTCATCCCAGGGAGCGTTGAACCAGTCGTCAGGACAGAGACAGACTGACAGAGGGAGGGAAATAGAGCCTGGTAACACACCTTGTATGTTGTTACGCTCGGATACGAGGGTCTCTCTCGGCTCAGTGCGCGTGACTGCGTTGCTAAAAAATACGAATATTATTTTTATACTTGTGTGGACCTTCAGCTGGCAACAACCGCTACAAAGCTGTTTAAAAAAAACAACGTAAGAAATACATGCTGAACGACAAACGAAACGTAGTGGGCGGAAAACCTCAGTGGTCATTTTCAAGACTTGTCTGACTGATGATGTTGAGGGCGGGGTGCAGGGGGGGCGTGGGTTCAAGTCGATACAGTGTGTATGTGTGTGTGTGTGTGGGGGGGGGGGGGTAGTGAGTGAGTGAGTGAGTGTGTGGTGTGTGTGTGTGTGTGTGTGTGTGTTTTTCAGTTGGTATAAAAAAAAATATTTCGTTGTCTTGAGCTCCAAGCTTCACCAATTGTGATATTTTTGCGTATACTACCCCCCCCCCCCCCCCACACACACACACACACACACACACACGCACGCCATTAATTAAGGTAGCTGCATTCTGATTTCGGGAATGTCGAAACACGCCACCAGTTAGCATGTGTTTTTTTAATACATTTTTGTTATCCATTCCTAACGGCACCAACTTCTGAAAAACAGAACTGGTTTTAATGGGTGCGCGAGATGATCTGCATACGTTCGCACACGGGGCCTCGGTTTTTAGTAACATCTGAAGGACTTTAAGGAGCGTGAAGTCAGTATTCATATGAAGTCTTCGGGCATAAATTAATGCCCTTGAACGGGCATCTCGGTGGTTCGATCCCGGGCCGTCAAACATGCCAGCACAACGCTCTAACCACTAGGTCCCCTAGCCACCATTTAGTCAGTCAGTCCCCTTGCAAGTTGCTTCAATTAAGTAGAATTAAGAGCATCTCTAGCATAGCCTTGTTAGGACAAGGAAGCATCTTAGTTGAACCGTCTGGAGTGTTGGCTAAGGCTGGCTCTGACACCATTCCCTTGCAAGTCTTTCGAATGAGAGAAAGAAAGTACTAAAAGCCCCTGCATCTGGCCATGCATATCTGGCGATATGAATACCATGAAAATACCAGGCACTGCACCCGAGACTTTGCCAGCACACTAGATCATGCTGTATTTTTTTTCTTTTATATCGAGGATAATGGAATAAGCACTCATGTGCTTTTTTACATCCAGTCCCCGTGTGCATGCACTTTTGTAAATCTTGTCATCTGTTCCCACCGGCACACCGCAGGCCTATTCTTACGAAAAGGGGAACAGGATTTAACGTGTGCGCAAGATAATCTGCGTGTGTTCGGACACGGGGCCTCGTCTCATCCGAAGGACTTTTGGAGAGTGTGGAGTCAGCACTTATGTTAACTCCAGGGGGAAAATCCCCTCGAACAGGAATCGAACCCCGGTCGTCAAATTGCGAGCGCTATGTTCTGACCACTAGACTATAGATCCCGTCCGACAGTAGGTGAAGCATCTGCTAATAACTGGGATACTGTGCTGTTGTATGTAAATAATGGTATATCCCACTTAACTATAACTTTCTCTTGCGAACATTTGATTTAACTGAAAATTTTACAGCACATAAAACTATCCTCCCAAAAAACCAAGAGCAACAACAGCAAATAAAAAGTGAGGACATAATTATTGGCATTAAAGTGGTTATGCAAAGTCTAAAAATGGCAGTGTAGTGATCATTCAAAGTCTTAGCAACAACAACAACAACGAAAAAGTCTTAACGTAAAGCAATAATAATGTATGTAACTCCCTGCGTTTCGTAATAATATTTTGTAAGGTGTGCTGCCTTTGTGCACGTAGTAGGCTTCTAGGCGCTGGAGACTCGGCAGCGTCGTGGCTTGAACTGAAAGACGGCTTTGTTCGTTCGCAGGCTGTGTCGACCGTCTGATCTTTGGGCGGCCGGCATGCAAGCCTTTCTTTCCTATCTGTCTGCATCTGTTGTGAAAGGGGGCCCTTAGACACGGGGAGGCCGACAGGCAGACTGGCTAACCTACTTGCTGGCTTTCAGGCGGAATAATCGATGACTTTCTTCCTGCCCTCTCGCTGCTGTCGCTACCAGCTCCAACTCGCCTCGGATCTTTGTTCATGACACTGTTAATCTCTTTCTTTGTCACTCCTCCGTCTGTCTGTCTGTCTGTCTGTCTGACTGTCTGGCTGCTTGCCCTGGCTTGTTGGCTGGCTGTCTTTCTGTTGGTCAGTCGGTCGGTCCAACGTCTCTCTCTCTCTCTCTCTCTCTCTCTCTCTCTCTCTCTCCTCTCTCTCTCTCTCTCTCTCTCTCTCTCTCTCTCTCTCTCTCTCTCTCTCTCTCTCTCTCTCTCTACTTTTCGAGTAGATCATTGTGTGCCGGTGGGAACGGATAACAAAATTTACAAAACTGCATACACACGGGGACTGGATGCAAAATACCACACGAGTATTTATTCAATTAGCCTCGATATAAAAGAAAAACATAAAATTCTCTCTCTCTCTCTCTCCTCTCTCTCTCTCCTCTCTCTCTCTCTCTCTCTCTCTCTCTCTCTCTCTCCTCTCTCCCTCTCTCTCTCTCTCTCCTCTCTCTCTCTCTCATCTCTCTCTCTCTCTCCTGTTTATTTCTTGCCCACTCTCTTTGTCTCAAGGAACACATGCACGGGCATGTGTGTGTGTGTTGTGCGTGCACGCGCGCGTGCGCACACACACACACCCCGACATGCCTGCACACATACATGGTTTCTAGCGTGCATGAACAGGCATGAACTCACACGCGCGCGCGCAACACACGCGTACACACACATGTAGGCCTACTCTCTCTCTCTCTCTCTCTCTCTCTCTCTCTCTCTCTCTCTCTCTCTCTCTCTCTCTCTCTCTCTCTCTCTCTCTCTCTATATATATATATATATATATATATATATATATCGCGCGGGCGTACGCACGCACACACAAACACACACATATGTATAAAGCGCGCGCGGGCGCACGCACGCACACACACACACACACACACACACACACACACACACACACACACACACACACACACACACACACCGCGCGCGCGCGGATAGCCTAGTGGTCAGAACATTGCGCTGGCAATTTGAAGACCCGGTTCGAGTCCGGTCGAGGAAATTTTCTTCCTGGAGTTAACAACATCAGTGCTGACTCCACTCTCCCCACAAGTCCTTCGGATGAGACTTTAAACCGAGGCCCCGTGTGCGAACGCACGCAGAACATCTTGCGCACACGTTAAATATCCTGTTCCGCTTTTCGTAAGAGTAGGCCATCGTGTGCCGGTGGGAACAGATGACAATATTTACAAAAAAAATGCATACACACGGGACCGGATGAAAAAAAGCACATGATTGCTTATTCTGTTATCCTCGATATAAAAGAATTTAAAAACACACACACACACACACACACACACACACACACACACACACACACACACACACACACACACACACACACGCACGCACGCACGCACGCACGCACGCACGCACCACCACCACCACCACCACCACTAACAACAACAAAAGAGAGAAAGAGAAGCTGACTAACACACATACATTCAGAGAAACCTTGACCGCAAAGCAAGTAGGTCAGGCAGTGACCTAGTTACAGAGACAACGTCTGTCTGTGGAAGCACTTCCTTCTTCTCTACCTGACTGTATTTACCGCTGCTTTCCTCACCTTGTCACAACTCCGCGGTGGGCTATCCGGCAGTAAAGACACACAAAACAACCTCTGAATCTTCTTGTTTACGGCCCAGCCGACCACGAGGGCCTATGAGGGCTTACACTGCATCAAAGAAGGGGGGAGGGGGCGAGGGCGACTTCAAGAGTGGTTATTTATTTTATTTATTTATTTATTCTTTTATATCGAGGATAATGAAATAAGCACTCGTGTGCTTTTTTTTTAAACCCAGTCCCCGTGCGTATGCAGTTTTGTTAACTTTGCCATCTGTTCCCACAGGCGCTCAATGGCCCTACTCTTTTCGAAAAGCGAGGTTTTAACGTGTGTGCAGGATGTTCCTGCGTGCGTTCCACACGGGGCCTCGTCTCGAAGGACGCTAAAGGACTTATAAAGACTAATAGATCAAACTGATTGGGCATACTCAAATCAGGTTCTTTGAAATTCTGCATGGTAAATGAATCCAGAAGGTAGAATTAATCTTAACATCTTTCCCAAGAAAATGTTGGGATTTTTTCCCTTGTTGTTTGAAGCTCAGCCGACCTCGAGAGCTATATATCGGTCGGATAGGCTTTTGCTGCTTCAAGGTGTGAGAGGTGGGTGGGTGGGTGAAGGCTGGGGGGTGGGGGGGGGATTTTAACTGTTATGAAAGATTAAATCTGGAACTTAAAGAGCAAAACAAAAAAAGCATTTTTCCCTGTAGGTTTTTATCCTGATCAAATGAGATGAAACAAGTCCGTGTCTTTTCAACAATGCAAAAACACAATTTTTACAGCATGTACGGATACTCTAGATCATTGTAGTGAATACTGAATGGAATGGTCTGTGCACTGCATGCACGCGCTTATGCACGCGCTTATGCACACCATCACACACCACACACACAACACACACACCACCACACACACACCACACACACACTCTCTCTCTCTCTCTCTCTCTCTCTCCTCTCTCTCTCTCTCTCTCTCTCTCTCTCTCTCTCTCTCTCTCTCTCTCTCTCTCTCACACACACACAACACACACACACACACACACAACCACCACCACCGCACCACCGCCACCGCCACCACCAACCACCACACTATAATGACGACTAAGCATTCAATCAGTCATTGGTTTGGGTAACCTAATATTTTGATTCTGTCTTTGAAGTTGTCATCCATATTTCATTTTCTTTGACACTGTCAAAAATGAGTCACCACAGTCCAATTGAGTTAAACACAGCTTACGAGAAAATAAAAAACCCAAATTTTCCAAAATGGCAAAGAGTATTATTTGCCTGCACCACTGACATATATACCATACAAAGAGAGACCCCAAAAAGAGCAGAAGGGGGGGGGGGTATAAGAGGAGTCAGTATATAGGTCAGGCTGTGACCTCTTTTCAATGGGGGCAGCCCCCCCCCCTCCTCCCCCTGGCAAAATGCACGGCTGGAGGAGAGGGGTCGCTGACTCGTTGACATAGATAACACGCGAAGAAAAAGACGAGCAGAGAAATCTGGAGGAGAGGGGGAGGCTAGGTGTGTGTGTGTGTGTGTGTGTGTGTGTGTGTGTGTGTGTGTGTGTGTGTGTGTGTGTGTGTGGTGCGTGGTGCGTGCGTGCGTGCGTGTGTGTGTAAAAGAGACAGACAGAGAGACAGAGACAGAGAGAGACAGAGAGAGATGCAGGTATGTCTGGTGTGTGTGTGTGGTGTGTGAGAGAGAGAGAGAGAGAGAGAGAGAGAGAGAGAGAGAGAGAGAGAGAGAGAGAGAGAGAGAGAGAGAGAGAGCAACATACATTATAGAGAGAGATTCTTTGACAAGCACTATAACACACTGGTAGAGAGAGAGCAGCGAGTCTGTCTGTTGCTATACTACATTTCCTAGGCCTACCTGTTTGCGCTGTGGTTGGCGGCTGAGAGAGCGTTGCCCCCGTCGGTCTGACTATTATCTTTGTACAAGGTTGCTGGAGACTAGGAAGAAGAATCAGGTTGTGTGTGTTGTGTGGTGTGTGGTGTGTGTGTGTGTGTGGGGTGTGTGTGTGTGTGTGTGTGTGTGTGTGTGCGTGTGGTGTTGTGTGTGTGTGTGTGTGTGTGGGTGGTGTGTGTGTGTGTGTTGTGTGTGTGTGTGTGTGGACATGTGTTGTGCTGTATGTGTGTGAACATTGTTTAGGTGATGTACTGTGATGTGGAACATTGTGTTTGTTGTGTGTGGAATTTTGATGTGTGTGGACATAGTTGTGTGGACATGTGTGTTGCAGACATGTGTGTGCGGACATGTGGTGTGTGTGCGTGCGTTGTGGTGCGAGTGTTTGCCTGATCAGTGTCAATATACTGAGTTAAATGCAATAAACAAGTTAAAGGAAAAAATTAAATCAGAACATATACGGCCCAGCGAAAGGGCCACACCAAGAACGGTTACCCGGTCTCGTGATCAATATAAGTTCAGATCAAAACTATATCCAGAAGAAAAACACCAAGATTAAAATCAATTATTCAGTCCTTCCTTGTATTAACGCCCTCGCCAACACTCGGCATAAACCCCAGGGCGATCACCCCAAACATACCAAAAACAAAAACTGACAAACTCACCCCGGATAGCAACAAGAACAACAACAACCACCACAACAAGGAAAACAATGCCAAACAACACCGGCGACAAAAGCAACAACAAAAACAACAAACAATGATTTTATGAATGAATCGAACTGCAAAGATTCGAAGCGACAGTGAGACTCGAGAGGACTGAGAGCTTCCTGTTAGGCGTTTTTTTCTGTTCGAAGAATCTTAGCCAATAGTTATGGTCTTTCACACTAGCATTTGGGAATGTGTGTGTGTGTCGTGCGTGCGTGCGTGCGTGCGTGCGTGCGTGCGTGCGTGTGTGTGTGTGTGTGTGTGTGTGTGTGTGTGTGGTGTGTGTGTGTGAGACTCGATATCGTCTGTGGTCTGTCGCTTCCGTCAAGTTTGTCTTAGTTTACAAGGGGGTTTTGTGTTGTTTTGTTTTGGGTCTTGTTATTGTTGTTGTTTTGTAAGCAAAGTACTGCTGCTCTATGGACTTATCTGGCACTGCGAAAGCTTCAGACACTTTTTTTTCTGGAGGGTGGGGTGAAAAAGTAAGGATAGAATAGTAGACACGGAAGGGTTGTGTATGTATGTGTGTGTGTGGGGGGGGGGGGCTGTCTTTCAGAGGAAGGACCAGAGACACTTCTGACGTTTCACAAGAGAGGTTGTTGATCTTTGGGTGTAGTATACCAATGATGAACACACCTGAGACAGCTGTGAGCGCTCTCCGCTCGCTGTCTGGGAATGCCAAAGATGCCAGGCCAGGTAGACTGATAAGATAGCGTAATCTGTGTTGACATAAGTTGTCGAACTGAGACCAACATAGATATAGATTATATGACAGGCATTTTGTAAGAATGTGTGGTGGAGTGTTGTGATGGTATCTGACAACGTAACACCTACACCTAGCCTGTCTTCCATCCCCAACCTGAGGAAAAAAGTTGGGTGGGTTTGTTTTTTTAATTCTCCAGCCAAAACTTCCAACACGGAAACAAGAACTTTAAGATATGAAAAAAGGAAGTTTTTTGCTGTGTTTCGTCACCTATCTTTTATCTATCTGTTGATCCCCGAAGTCGTATTGCGGCTACCTTACTGGTGGGTAAAAACGATCGCATACGCAAAATCTCACCATTGGTGAACCTTACAGTTGAAGGCGAAGAACACACAAAAAAATATGTTCGTTGTTAATGCTCTTGGCCTCCGTATTAAAAACAGTGTATAGGAGCCAAACTCTGAGAAGCACAACTGAGCACGTGGAAAGGTCATTAAACCCGCTAGCTACAAGCTGACGAACGAACTCGAACCTTGACCATTGAATGCAAACAGGTCAAGCAGTGCTGACCCAGATACTTCACCATACACTAACGTCTTTTACTTCACACACACACACTAGTCCTACCTTTCCAACCCCCCAAAAATATGGGGTCGGTGACTTTATGATGTGTGTCATCTACGGCCAAAAAATAAATAAATAAAAATACGCGAGCATGAGAACTAGAGTGTTGAAAGCAGGTGAGATAGGTAAGCACCGACCTGGAGCATTTATCAAGTACTGTTACATGTCAGTTCTTATCATTCAGTGTTCATGGGGTGCGTTTCGCTGCTATAGGTTCCTGATGTTACCATGCAGGAAGCCGTTTCGCCTGCTTTCGGGTGCAAAATGTAGGTCTCTGTCCCTCGTCAACTTTGATGCACTTTCTGGGGGTGTAGAGAGCAATGTCGTAATGAAGGCGGTGTGTGTGAAAATGCTATAGAGTTGCGAAGTGTGTCCCAATCCAGCCCAACCAATCGTATCTCGTTGTTTAAAGCTCCAACGACCCACAGAGGTCATATCTGGTCTGCCACCTGATAAAGTGAAGTGTTACCTCTTGTTAGTTCAAATATTTCCAATAAGACGCAAACGACAGCTGTAATAATCACGCTGTAGTAAATAGGGCCAAAACTGATGATACTGCTATACTACAATACTACTTTATTCTACAGTAAAAAACAGACAAAATGGCGGAAGATTAATTAGCATGGAAACTGAAACTACAAAGGTCACCTGATCATGGTTTTCCTATCAACTTTAAGATTGTGGAAATAGGCATAAGAAAATAATGCAGTTGGAATTTAAGTGCTTTGGGCTGGATAGCATGCATGTACTTTTCATGGTTATTATTATCATCTTATACAATAAACACGCGGCTGGTGAAATTCTCTGAAATCGGAGTACGGCTGCCTAGTGGCGAGGTACTTCAAAAGGGTTATACACCGCAAACTTCTCATCTAGTGTGTACTTTCAATCTCACAGTAATTCCCAGGTGAGATGAGGAAGTCTGAAAGCAAATTCTAAATGACCCATAGGGTGTTGTTAAGCTGGGGAACACATCATAACAAAAACAACAACAGTAACAACAATCCAGTATCAAATGATTACAGCCCATCAGTCCACACCGAGCATGCGTTATCTAGTCTTTTTGTTTCCGTTGTTCAGCCAACGTGGTGTGGTTGGGAACAAGAAACAACCAAAAAAAAGAAACTAATTCTGCATCACGAATAATACAGCTGGCTGAACCAACCTGGGGTGAGCGACCTGGCTGGGAAAAACTAAGAGAGAGAGACAGAGAGAGAGAGAGAGAGAAGAAGAAGAGAGAGAGAGAGAGAGAGAAGAGAGAGAGACAGACAGACAGACAGACAGACAGGCAGACAGGCAGAGAGAGAGAGAGAGAGAGAGAGAGAGAGAGAGATTCAGAGAGAGAGAGAGAGAAGACAGACAGACAGACAGACAGACAGAGACAGAGACAGAGAGAGACAGCATTGTGTCAAGACTTCAGTTCCACCACTGCTCACTACTATACTCTGCTGGCCACCAGACAGTGGACCTGCATGCAGCGGACAGGGTGAATGACTTGTGGACGAGCTAGCCTAGTATAGGCCTAGTATAGGCCTAGTGCCGTCTGCTGTCTGTTGTCTGTTGGCGTTACGCTCCGATTGATACAGGAGGGGTTAATGAACTCTGATCCTCTGCGTCAGTTTGCACTGACTCAGTCTGGTAAGAACGTTAATTATTCTGCGACTTGCATTATGTTTAAATGCGGTTTCACCTATCCAAGATGTTCAGTACGTACAAAACACACGCACACGCACGCCCGCACACATGCACACACGCACGCACGCAGACACGCACGCACCCACACGCACAACACGCACACGCACGCAACAGCACACATACACACAGCACACACACACGCACACACGCACGCACACACACACACCACACACACACGACCACACACACACCACACACACACACACACACACACACACACACACACACACACACACACACACACCACGTACGCACGCAACAAGAACAAACTGGGGACTGACATCAACCCCAAACACGTCTAGCAGTGTGAAGGGAGAAGAGGAGAGCGAGAGATAGGTAGAGAGAGAAGGAGATGAGAGAGAAGATGAGCAGATCAGGAAGACCAGAGGAGAGGACGTGGGGAGTACGAGAGAGCAGCAAGAGGAGATCAGAGCAGAGGGAGGAGAGGAGGAGAGAGAGGAGAGAGAGATGGAGAGAGGAGAGTAGAGAGTAGAGTGGATGTGGAGTGAGAGAGAGAGAGAGAGCTTAGACACTGAACCTGCGGAAAGTATTGGAGTGACCCGTTTTATTCCCCAAAACTCCTCTTGGATGGAGATCAGGATATCTGAATGCTTAGAAAAGACGATAAACGGCGTTCAGCGTGCAATATCCATTATTGTGCATGTAAAAGCATCCAGAGCAATGAGGGAGTTTCTCCAGGCAAAACTTATCAGCAACAAGGCCACTGATAAGGAAACAAAAGCAAAATCTACAAATACACTATGACTACTGTCTACCTCAACCACAACCACAAAAAAAACGACTCGAAAATCTCAACAAATGAGACTGTAGATTTCAGTTACTTACTGGAGACGCAACCTGGCAGACACTTCGATCACTCTTGAAGTACAGCTCACAGAGGAATTATACACAAACCGTTAAAAAACCGATAAGGCAGGTGAGTGACCTGATTAAAGCACTGATCAGTATGGTGGAGCTGTGTGCTATGGGGAATGTATTGTTTTTTTCTGCTTGTTTTTTTTTGGGGTCTGTTCTTGTTGTTGTTTGTTTGTGTGTGTGTGTGTGAGTGGTGGTGTGTGTGTGTGTGTGTGCGTGCGTGCGTGTGTGTGTGTGTGTGTGTCCCGTGTGTGTGCGTGCGTGTGTGTGCGTGTACGTGCGTGCGTGTGTGTGCATGGAGGGGGGTGGTAGTGGTGGTAGATACATCAGCTGACTCTTCCGAACAATACCCCGAGAGGTCAGTGCTATCCTGACACAGTCCCTGGCCGTCAGCTTGGCTTTAAACACCCTGAATGAAAGAGGTCACTGACTCATCCATCGTCAGGCAAACAAATGGACACGCTCCGTTTTGTTGTGGTTTGTTTGTTTTTGTTTGTTTGTTTGTGCGTTTTTTATTTGTTGTTTGTTGTTTTTTTATTGTTTTTTTGTTTTGTTTCTTTTTTTTTTTTTTTTTTTTTTTTTTTTGGGGGGGGGTTGCCTTTCTGCCTTTGTCCCAGCGTCTACAAGTCAGGCATTTGTCTGAAGTGTGAGAAGTCATGATTCAATTCTCTGCCCCCCTCCCCCCCCTTTTCCCCCTCCCTTCCCTC
>CM060323.1:43066460-43076460 GCA_030674155.1 Stramonita haemastoma
CGCAGTATGGGTGACCCCCAAAGCTGTTAAGCTGAGAACGTGCAACAACAATAACAGAACAGGATCAGGTACCATATGTTTAATCTTGCTGAAGTCAGGCCAGTGTGACGTCACCTACAATCACTCCCGCTTACCCCCCCCCCCTCCTTACCCCCTTTTTTTTTTTGACGGAAAAAGCTGACCACTATGCATTTATTTTTTAAATTCTAGAATTGATATGTGAGTAAGCTATTTCACAAGAAGAGGAAAACATTAACACTTTCCGCAAGAAATGAATAAATAGATATAAACGCCGGTATTGCAGTCGACGACGTCACGCGAACCGGACTTCATGATGTCGGGAACATAAGCCATGCGAGATAGAGAGTGATAGTGACGCACAGCTCTGTAACTGGCGGTCGCCGGTTGTCCAAAACAGCTGATGTTTTTGAGCCTTGGCTTGACTGACCCTGACCGACATCCAAGGGTAGCAGGCCTAGGCCTACGAGTCTGGCAGTACAGTTCGCTAGGACTAGCTCGCTGGCTGGCTGTACAAATGTAATGGACCAGCTGTTCTGCTCGACTTAAGGTTTCTTTCTCGTCTGCTTTCTGGGTCTTCTGATGTGAATGGAATTAGTATCACCTAGTTAGGAAAGGATTCAGATTGCTTGGTGTGCGTGTGTGTGTTTGCTGTGGCCTTGAGTTTTGTCTCTTCGTCTTTTGTCCCTATTCCTGTTTTTTTTTCAGTTTGAAGCAGTTTTTGTGTCAGTTTTGGCCCCAGGGAAAACCTGTAAATGATCTCTCTCTCTCTCTCTCTCTCTCTCTCTCTCTCTCTCTCTCTCTCCTCTCTCTCTCTCTCTCTCTCTTCTCTTCTCTCTTCTCTCTTTCTGTTTCTCTTTTTTCTTAAAACTTGTTTTGATATATGTGGGTATGTTTACAAGGTCAGACTGTAAGACTACGCTTGGCCTAAAATCTTTATCCTTGCATACCAAAGATCTTTATCCTTGCATACCAAAGATCTCTCTCTCTCTCTCTCTCTCTCTCTCTCTCTCTCTCTCTCTCTCTCTCTCTCTCTCTCTCTCTCTCTCTCTCTCTCTCATGCACGTGCGCATATGTGTGCATGGGTCTGTCAAAATATTTGAGGTCAAAGGGGGAAGCGGGTGATCTAAAAGCAAGGAAAGATGTCGTGAGTATATGGATGCTTGCAAGCAAGCAACTACTCATGAATCATCTAAGTACATGAAAAAAAGCTGATAATTAACCGAAGCCAGAGCGAACTGAACATTGCATTCAATTTTTGCAGGCTGACACTTAAATAACAATTAATAATGATGTGAAAGAAGAAGGCACTGTGTCGTTTGAAACACAGAGAAAAATGGTATGGTCTGACCATCGCATTTCTGAGTTGAGGCTGTAAACACCTCATTTAGATATTTATAGTAAATGCGACCTGTTGGTCCTTGATAAAAGTGTTGTCGCACAATTTTCTGCTTAACTTTTATTTTTTTGCTCCAACGACCGAAACCACTAACGCGTGTGTGAGTGCGTACGTGCTTGCTTTTTTGCTGACAGTGTCAGTTGACTTCTAGGCAAAACACCTTTGGACCGAGCTAGAAGATGATCAAATATAAGTCAGTACTTGACCGATTAAAAAATTTTTATTCATCATGTTATCAATTATTATTCTACTATTTGCCACTTCTGCAAATATTCGTAGGTTTTTTTCCCATTTTTTAACACTATATTGTTTTTCTTGCAAAGGTCAATTCGATGAATAAATCAATGCAATTTTGCAAATCCTAGCAGACCAGAAAAACAAAAAAACGAGTTTATTGTGGTTCTATTCCTGCAACGGTTTTAGAATTTGAAGCGGGTGAGGAATGTTAGGCTACATACCTGCGTGTTGTTGTGTTACGCTACATACCTGCGTGTTGTTGTTTGGGGTACCTGTTTACCTGGAGAGGGATGGGTTTCTGCCAGGTTCAAGGTAGCCAGCCAAGCCACAATACACTGCCTGAAGCCAATCAATGCAGTGCATGCCCCAGCCTCAGGGAGTCAAGGTAGTGGTCAGATCAGGGTCACGAAGGCCAGGGCTGCATGCCTCTTATAAATAGTATCCTGACCTTGAGGCAAATTCTGTGCTACCTTTCGCTCTGTCTTTCTCATTCTTCTTCGTCCAACGCTCAGACAGCAACTATTGTTCCGATTTTCGTAAAGTAGGCCATTGTGTGCCGGTGGGACCAGATAAGATTTACAAAACTGCATACACACGGGGACTGGATGTAAAAAAAAAAGCACATGAGTGCTTATTCCATTATCCTCGATGTAAAAAAAATATATAAATATGAGCGAAAATGCGCTGCGCTGCGCTGTCCAAGCGCATCTGACTTTCATTTATATTCTTTTTTCTTTTATTTTGAGGATATGGAATAAACACTCATGTGCTTTTTTTTTACATCCAGTCCCGTGTGTATGCATTTTGTAAAGTTTTGTCATCCGTTCCCACTGGCACACAATGGCCTTCTCTTCCGAAAAGCAGAAGGATAGGCATGGGAGAGAACTGTTTTCTTTAAAGTCTTCTAGAAAAAAGGCAGGGGAATGGACCAATGAGGCAGAAAATAGACAAGAAGAAGGTGACAGGAAAGAAGGGACAAGGCAGAAACAAAGAGAGGGATAGAAAAGAGAGAATTCCTAGCACAGAGTTTCCTAAAGGTGGGGATACTGTTTATACTCACAGGCCCCCGTTATCCCAACGGGGAATTTCTCTTTCAAGTTCCCTTCCTCTGAACACTTTTTGCATGCTTTCTGATACAGAGGTAGGTGCATACTCACATTAAAATTTTAAAATAAACTAAACAACAAAACCAAAACCAGTGTTACTCTCATGGGTATCTAGTAAGCGGCAACATTCTGAATGATTATAATATGTAGATGCCAAAGCCTCTGGCAGGTGAGAGAATAAAAATGAAACTGGACCTACATTAAGTATTGGTTTAAATGAGGTTTGTTCATTCAATAAGCATGCATCAAAAAGTAAAAGATGAAGAACATAATCAGCACAGCAACAAGAAAGAAACAAAGTGTGCTCAAGTACAACATCAATATTCACATGGCAGCTGATGATCCCTACAGTGACTAAAGAAGACGACTGTGGAAAAAAATGACTAAATTCAACGATAACACATCACGTTCAAGATGATTAAATGATTGACAACCCTCCCCAAAGACACGTCTATTGAAGAAAATAAGCAAACCTTTGGATTAAATGTCTGCATCTTCCCTCCAAAATGTTAAGAAAAGAAACAGTAAAAGTAAAGGAAGGGGAAAAAAGAACTAACGGCAAGACAGACCATATAAAAGAAACAAGCTGCAAGACGAGATGAACAGATCATCATCAGGAAGAAGAAGAAGAAGAAGAAGAAGAAGAAGAAGAAGAGAAGAAGAGAGAAGAAGAAGAACAAAACAACAACAACAAAAACAAACAAACAAACTAACTAACAAATAAATAACAAATCAGCAAGTCAACACAACACAAACAAAACAAAAAACAAATCAAACAAGTAAACCAACATAACCCTTTCTGCACTCTAAAATTTAAAAAAACAAACAAAAAAAACATGTTTACTGTTTCCACCCAAGAGGCAGATTTACCACTGGTCTTAGCCTGTTGCGCCTCTGCATCGTCACGGTCCTATCACCGAGTGTTTATTATGTGACTCCCAAAGTAAGCTGCAAGATAAGGCATGGTTTAGTTAGCCTAGTGCGGCTGCTCTTTGGTGGTGACAGGTCGTATCGTATGGCCTTGCTGAGTTCAGTGCCCTGCCTGCCTCATTCACCCAGTTGCTGATTGGGAACTGCTGGCTGCATGCACTCACAGACAGGCAATAGAAGGCATGGCAGCGAGCAAGAGAGAGAGAGAGAGAGAGAGAGAGAGAGAGAGAGAGAGAGAGAGAGAGAGAGAGAGAGAGAGAGAATGGGCACCACCTTTAGTGCTTCCTCCTACTTTTGTTCTTTTTTGTTTTGTTTTGTTAGATTTTTGGTTTGGTTTCTTTTATTTCGTTTTTTTTTTTTTTTTTTTTTGGGGGGGGGGGGATTCTTGTTTTTGTTGCTTTTTCTGTTTTTGTTCTTGTTATTTTAGTTCTGATCGTCTTTTCTTTCTTCTTTTTTCTTTCTTCTTTTTTCTTTCTCTTCTTTCTTTCTTTCTTTCTTTCTTTCTTTCTTTCTTTCTTTCTTCTTCTTCTTCTTCTTCTTCTTTTCTTCTCTTCTTCTTCTTCTTCTTCTTCTTCTTCTTCTTCTTCTTCTCTCTTCCTTCTTCTTCTCTTTTCTTTCTCTCCCCTCCATCATCGAATACTCAGACAGCAAAGATTGTAATACGAGTGAAAAATGCTTAGCGCTGCCGTTAAGCTCCTGACAAGTCAGGCCCAGCACATCCGACTTTGTCATAGAAGAGAAGTGTTTTGACTGACATTTGTAAGATGAGACCACACTCCTCACTTAAGTTTTGGGCCTCAAAATTGACCACCCTATCACTATGTATTCCTTGAATCTTCCACCGTGCTTACTTACCACAGAAAACGAAGGTTCTTGATAGTTAACACTGTATGACTAATAACTGAAAACAATTCTTAGAAAGAAAAACAAAACTTTGCCACAGAGTCCGCCTCTCACTAAAGTAAGTGAGTTCATTTTGCAGAAAGTTTTAAAACCAGGAATTTTTCTGTTTCTTCTTTTTGCCTTTTTTTCCTTTGTTTTATGGGGGGGGGTTCTTTTCTTTTGTTCTGTTTAGTTTTTAGCAAAGAAACACTCTATTCCAGCCATTTCTTCATGTCTTAAAGCCTTTTAGCTGATGTCATGTACCGAGTCATCACCTACGACCACTGTACTAGAACTCCACGGATCCTCTCCTCTCTCTCCACTTCTCTCTCTCTCTCTCTCTCTCTCTCTCTCTCTCTCTCTCTCTCTCCCTCCTCCTCTCTCTCTCCTCTCCTCCTCTCTCTCCCTCTCTCTCTCTCTCTCTCTCTCCCTCTCTCTCTCTCTCTCCTCTCTCTCCTCTCTCTCCTCTCTCTCTCTCTCTCTCTCTCTCTCTCTCTCTCTCTCTCTCTCTCTCTCCTCTCTCTCTCTCTCTCGCAGTGACATTTTGTCTTCTTCCCATTTCTATCTCTCTCACACAATTACCTGGCATTTCTCTCGTTTCCTGTGCTTTCCAAAACAAGCACACTGCGCACTTTTCCTTTGAGTTTTGAATTAAACTAGGATTGTTCTTAATCGCTTCATATGATCTTTTAATGAGGGGTGGAGTATAGCTATAGCCTGCAATTAAAATCAGACTGTGTGTGGTGTGTGGATGCGCGTGCATTCGCACGCGCGTGTGTGTTTGTATGTGTATATGTGTGTGTGTGTGCGTGCGTGCGTACGTGCGTACGTGTGTGTGCGTGTGTATGTGTGTGTGCGTGCGCGCGCGCGCGGCGCGGGGTGTGTGGGGTGTGTGTGTGTGTGTGTGTGTGTGTGACTAACTTCCGAAACGAGGTTCAATGTCCTAGAGAATGAACA
This sequence comes from Stramonita haemastoma, assembly GCA_030674155.1. NCBI lineage: Eukaryota > Metazoa > Mollusca > Gastropoda > Neogastropoda > Muricidae > Stramonita > Stramonita haemastoma. The sequence continues at coordinate 43,071,990 of CM060323.1, forward strand.
ATTTAATGATCATAGCATTCCAAACAGGTGACTGCACGGGTGTGTGACAGAAACTGGTTACAAGATGAAGCATCTCATTATGATAATTAGGCAGATACTTGCAGTCTCACGTATTCAGAATGTCACTCACCTGGAAGAAGTATGCGTCCACGTTCGCAAAAGCTATCGATGCAGTAGGCCTACGTAAACTTGCACACACATGCACAAAGAACGCATGCACCCACGTGCAGCGTGCACACACAGACGCACACACATACACACGTACACACGTACACACATATATACACGCGCCGTGCATGCATGCGTGCGCACGCGCGCACACACATACATACACACACGAGCACACGCGCACACAAACACACACACACATAACACATAACACACACACGCGCGCCGCGCCGCACACACACACACCACACACACACCACACACACACCCGCGCACGCCGCCGCACGCGCCGCCGCATGTCTCCACTGAGGTGGCCGTTGAAGTGGGACTTTTTTTTCAGACAGTCTCTGAAATTAACGAGGGTAACGAACGACTCCCCAGTCCTTGACAAATAACTCGATAAACCCAAGCCCGGTATGCGAACCCACGCAGAACATCTTGCGCAAATGTTGAATCCCCGTTCACACTTTTCGTGATACAGTAGACCAGTTAGGACCGGCGCGGTGGAATGAATGATACGGACATACCCAGCATGCATCCGCTGTCTGGGATCGATGGGCTCCTCTGTGTTCAAGATGCCCTCGACACACCTCGAAAATTTTAGTTAAATACAATATATTAAAACACAGTATAATCCAATACAATACAACACAAGACATTAAGATACAATATGATTCACTACACTACACTACACTACACTACACTACACTACACTACACTACACTACACTACACTACACACCAACAAACAATGCAATGCAATACAATGCAATGCAACGCAATGCAATACAATGCAACGCAACGCAATGCAATACAGTGCAATACAATACAATTGGGACGGGATAACTCAGTGGTCAGAGCACTGGCTTTCCCCCAGCCAATGTTAAGCAGCATCGAGCGTGGTTACAAAGTGGATGGGTGACCGTTTGCACACCTTGGCTTCAGTATAGTCCCCCAGTTCACCTAGCTGTAAATGGGTACCTGCCCTCTTTAGGGTCAGGGAAAGTAAAGCAGCGAGGGAGAGATGGGCGCCGCCCTCAATATGCTGGCCCCTAGAGAAACTGAGGTCTCTGATGCCTCGCTCCCCTACGACCACATAGGTTATGGGACACCTTTACCTTTTTTTTTTTTTACTTTACAATACAAATATTGTATTATCTCAAAAGAGAAAATTTCAGTTCAATGCCCCAGTGACTCCTCGCCGTGTTTTAAAGGGAAAGGTCAAGTCAAGTCAAGGTGTTGCTGTGCTGCGCTGTGCTGTTGTTGTCGCTGTGCTGTGCTGGTCTGGTCTGTGCTGTGCTGTGCTGTACTGGTCTGTGCTGTGCTGTGCTGTACTGTGCTGTGCTGTGCTGTGTTATGCTGTGCTGTACTGTACTGTGCTGTGCTGTGCTGCGTATGCAGCAGGGCCGGAGGGGTCAACGACTTGTACGTACACCTCTCACTTCGTTAACTGCCCGTAATCCTGGCTCTGACTGATACAGGCACACTCCTCCGTCAGCCCTATATAATGCCCTCGCTTCGTCTCTGTCTGTCTGTGTGTCTGCCTGTGTGTTGTGTGTTCGTGTGTGTGTGTGTGTGTGTGTGTTGTGTGTTGTTGTGTGTGTGTGTTGTGTGTTGTGTGTTGTGTTGTGTTGTTGTGTTCTCTCTGTCTCTCGTCTCTCTCTCTCTCTCTCTCTCTCTCTCTCTCTCTCTCTCTCTCTCTCTCTCTCTCTCTCTGGCCACTGTCTCTTTATCTGGAAAATGTGTGTGTGTGTGTGTGTGTGTGTGTGTTGTGTGTGTGTGTGTGTGTGTGTGTGTGGTGTGTATCCAATGTGTGCGTATACGTGTCTGTGCGTGTTGTTAACCTGTGTATATCTGTGTTTATGCATGTGCGCGATTGCACGTATGTGCGCATGTGCGTGCGAGTGCGCACGCGCGCGTGTGCACGTTGTGTGTAGATTTGTGCAAAATTGTGTGTGTGAATGTGTGTGTGTGTGGCTGCATAAGCGAAGAAGAGGGAGAGAGGAAGGAGAGAGAGAGAGAGAGAGAGAGAGAGGGGAGAGAGAGAGAGAGAGAGAGAGGTGTGTGGTGTGGTGTGTGATGTGTGTGTGCGCGCGCGTCGCGTGTGTGTGTGTGTGTGTGAGTGACCCAGACACAGACACAAATAGAAACTAGTTCCCAGTAAAGGTCTTTTGCAAGCCAATGCCAGCCTTTCACATTATCAGATATCAACACTAGAGACTGTTCATAGCTGATTTTTGTTCCAGCGTTTTGCTAAAGTGCCACATTAAAATCAGTCTTCTATATTCAATGTGGGTTTTTAATTAAAGACGTTCAGAGTTCGTTGCACCGTGCTGATTCTGTGAAAAAGTAACCCAAGTGATTCTCTGTCCTTCTGCTTGTCTGTCTGACTCTCTGCTTTTCTGTCTGTCTGTCTGTCTGTCTGTCTGTCTGTCTGTCTGTCTGTCTGTCTGTCTGTCTGTCTCTCTCTTCTCTCTCTCTCTCTCTCTCTCTCTCTCTCTCTCTCTCTCTCTCTCTCTCTCTCTCCTCTCTCTCCTCCCTCTCTGTCTCTGTCTGTCTGTCTTCTGCCTGTCTGTCTGTCTGTCTGTCTGTCTGTCTGTCTCTCTCTCTCTCTGTCTCTCTCTGTCTCTCTCTCTCTCCTCTCTCTCTCTCCTCTCTCTCTCTCTCTCTCTCTCTCTCTCTCTCTCCCTCTCTCTCTCCCTCTTATCTCTCTCCCTCTCTCCCTCTCTCTCCCTGTATTATCTCTCTCCTACCCCTCTCTCTCCCTGTATCTATCTCTCTCCTCTCTCCCCCTCTCTCTCCCCTCTCTCCCTCTCTCCTCCCCTCTCTCTCTCTCTCTCTCTTCTCTCCTTTCTATCTCTCTCCTCTCCCTCTCTCTTCTCTCTTCTCTCTCTCTCTCCTCTCTCTTCTCTCTCTCTCTCGTCTCTCTCTCTCCTCTCTCTCTCTCTCTCTCTCTCTCTCTCCCTCTCTCTCTCCTCTCTCCCCCTCTCTCTCTCTCTCTCTCTCTCTCCTCTCGCTCGCTCGCTCTCTCCCTCTCTCGGTACTTCCCCTTGTTTGGCAGCTAGGAAGACGCCTTATTCACAAGCAGTAAACAATATTATTGGGAGGGGGGATTCATGTGCGAAAGTATAATAGCATGCCAGATGAAGGAATCGACTACCAACGCCTTTGGAATGTATGCTCAAAGCTGTGCCGCAGGATAGAACGGGATTCGAACCTGGGTCAACAGATCACGAGCGTAATGCGCATCGTTCTAGAACCAATCAAGCTATCCCGTCAGAGAGAGAGAGAGAGAGAGAGAGAGAGAGAGAGAGAGAGAGAGAGAGAGAGAGAGAGGGAGGGAGGGAGGGAGGAGGAAGGGAGAGAGAGGGGGGGGGGGAGAAGAGACAGAAGAAGACAGACAGACAGACACAGACAGGTGGACAGATAGAAATATTGAGATAGAGATTTTTTTTAAATCCATGAAGACCGTTTGCAACCAAACACTAACCTATCACATAATCAGATATCGGACCTGGGACTGTTGACATCGCGCTGGTGTCCGTATTTTGCAATCCTTTTCCATTACCAAATTAAAATCAATCCCAGGCTATCCAAGTTTTGAAAGAGCTGTAACGGACGCTATAGCAGGGTGGTTGAGACCGTTCGACTTCAATCCCAACGGTCCATGAAGTCGTGATTTCGAATCTCGGCAGTGTCTGGTGAATTACGGGTGGGGATTTTTACGATCTCCCAGGTCAACTCTAAGTGCAGACCTGCCAGTGCCTTAATTCCATTTGTGTAGATGCACATGCAGACGATCATTTATTATGCGCGTTAAAGACCCCGTAATTCACGTCAGTGTTCGGTTGGTTACGGAAACACGAACACACCAAGCAAATATTCAGAAGACGGAATGCGGGTACGTCATGGTGGGCTAAACCGTTTGCATATGCAAAATCTCGCCATTGTTGAGCCTTCGAGCGCTAGCTAATGAAAAAATTGAAACAAAAAAAGAGAATAAAGATGTCAGGGTGCAATATGATCAATACGTTGTTGTCAGGAGATTTACAAATAGAGAGAAGAGGTTTAAATTGCTCGCTCTCTCTCTTCTCTCTCTCTCTCTCTCTCTCTCTCCTCTCTCTCTCTCTCTTCTCTCTCTCTCTCTTCTCTCTCTCTCTCTCTCTCTCTCTCTCTCTCTCTCTCTCTCTCTGTAACACACACACATATTAAGTGCTCGTAATCATAAGTGCTCCCTGCACGCATAGAAATGCGCATAAATATAGTGGCACACACACATAAGCAAGCTCGCAAACACACACACA